>OX031020.1:12629863-13194863 GCA_943736025.1 Tenthredo mesomela | reverse complement strand
GTGATATATATATATATGATATATAAATATATGTATATATATATATATATAACATCTAATATACATAGATTAATTTTGAAGAACAAATAGGTATGCGATTGCTACTTGCGTCTCTCTATATCACCACTATAGTATTATTATTATTTAATTATAGTATGGAGAAAAAAAAAAGAAAAGAAAAAAAAAACACAGTTTTTGAAAAACCGTTTGTAATAAGAATTTGATCCGATTGATTTATTTATTTTCAATTTTTTTTTTTTTTTTTTTTATTCTACTCGTCGATTTTGAACGTATGATAATAATTTCCAAAGTATTACATAGGTATGTGTAATTATAAATGATTATATACTGATAAGGAGTTGGTTTTTTTTTTTTTTTTTTTTTTCGAGCATAACTATTATAGGTATATAATTGATCCCGAGGTATATCGTCGGTGATTCGCTGCAAGTATTCAGAAGAAATTTTTCAACGTTATACGTCGTTTTGAAAATAATTCATTTTTTCTTATATATCATTTTTACTTTACATGTATAATAATGTAAGGGGCAGGGGCAGGGGGGGGGGGGGTTGTTGGTGGTGGTATAGGTGTGTATATATATCGGCTCGTCAAATACCCCTACACACACTTATTACCGCGCAATAGGTACATATGGATCTCTAAGTGCATGCAGCTAACGTCAATATAGTATATATTAACATCTAAGGTACAACGGTTTTTCCTTTTCTCTGTCACCTCATTCTCTTTAAAATAACTTTTATATCATTGATAATTGTATTGTTATGTGTATGGGTATATGTATATGTGTGTGTATGTGTGTATGTTTGTGTGTGTATGTGTGTGTGTGTATATATGGTATTTATACTTCAATGACGCGATTCATTCATCTTCGAATTATAGTTATTATATATTATCATCGCCAATTTGATTCGAATGGTTTGGAATCGAATGGTTCGTATTCTAAGCATGATCATCTGATCATATATCGATATATGTATAGATACATATATGAATACATGTCATATATACATATATAAACATATATATATAGATATAAATATACATACATATATTATATATATATATATATATATATATATATATATATATATATATATATGTAATTATATATAATAATATAAATTTAGTTTTATATTATCATTATTATTAATATTATTATTTATTATTATTGTTGTTATTACTATTAATCTTATTATTATTCATTTTTTTTTTGTTTTTTTTTTTTCGTTTTTTTTTTTTTTTTTGTTTTTTTTTTCATTTCATTTCATTGATCAACAACATTATAGATATACATTGGAAACGGCTCGTTCTACAATTTCAAATGTAAACAATTTTTTTAGTTTTTTTTTTCTTTTTTTTCTCATATTTCTATTATCGATTACAGGTATAATACGGTACGTATGCTGTTATGCGTGTTAGTAGTCTATTATATTTAAGTTATAATTCGCCAAATTTATATATAATTTTATATAGAGCAGAGAATAATATTCAAAGCTCGCGTATAATATAATATAATATAATATAATATAATATAATATAATATGATATAATATAATGTAATAAATAAATAAATAAATAAATAATCATATAATCGTTGTAATATTTATATTGAATATAAATATCCAAACAATAAATAGTAATATCAATATAATGTAATATAATATAATATAATATAATAATTTAATATAATAATTTTTTTTTTTTTTTCAATATGTATATACAATATACATATAATACCAAATGCATTTAATTCGCGCTCGCATACCTAATAATTGGATAAACGCAGGTTTTTTTTTGTTTTGGCTATCCGTTTATTCTGGACGAGCACGCTGGGCCATGTCACATACATTTTTTTTGTGTTTTTTTTTTTTTTTTTTTTTTTTTACCAAGCTTTCGAAACAACGTATCTAAACCTAATATCCTACCAACTAGTTAATCGATATCGAATATACAATATATCATAATATTGTAAATATTTGTAATGCTGCAGTAATATCATGCGGATGCATCTATATGGTGACTTTCGCTAATTCTTTATTATTATTATTATTATTATTATTATTATTATTATTATTATTATATTTTATTTAATTTTCATATATTTTTATTTTTATTTTTACTTTTATTTTTATCATTTTTTTCTTCTCCTTCTCCTTCTTCTCCTTCCTCTTCTTCTTCTTCTTCTTTTTTCTCCTTATAATTCTTACCTTAAAATGCAATTAACTCATCATCGATAACAGGCTGTTATTATATCTTATTTATTCGTTTGATACTTTATATTTGAATCTGTAATTTCTTTCTTTTTTTTTTATATATATTTTTTTTATCGCTTCGATATTCATATTCATGCTCTTTATATATCTTTGAAACACTAATTTTTTAGCTTTACCGCATTCCCGCACCTTTTCTCCGTCGGTCATTCGTCCATTTATACCTAAATCCATTCGCTCCATATAATATCTTTCGCACGCGCAACTAGTTTAACTATATTTTAGACAGTAATGATGAGTAGAATTTCTATTTTTTTTTTTTTTTTTTTTTTTTAAGTATCTATACGTGGCCATATTTGCTAATTGTAAGTAAGAGCCGCGAGTATTCTTTTAAATTGTGAATAAAAATAAGTAGAAATTTTTTTTTGTTCTTCTTTTCTTTTCTTTTTTTTTTTTTTTTTTTTTTCGTTTGTTTTGTTTTGTTGTTTTTCAAATACGTCACAGCGGGCACGAGAAACTGACGATTAAAATAAAACCCTCGTTTGGTGATAATAATTATTCGTAAGCTAGTTTTTTTTTTTTTTCCATGTTAAGTAATTAATTATAGTGGCGTCTGTCGATGTATTATCAATTATCATTCATGTCAGTGTGTCCCTAACGCATTATATGTATACATATATAATATAATAAACTAATATACATAGCTCGAAGTTTTGTATATTATAATAATATGCATATTATATTTGATGAGAAAATAATGCTGGAAATAATGTTCATTTCACAGAGTCAAAATCTCACCTGTTGTTTTCTGTATATATATAACTCCGTTTTATTTCTATTTCACGTTCTTGTAACCCGATCATTGGACTAATATAATTATATTGAGATTATAACTCCGTGCATGAAACAGTAAAATTTGGAAATATTCGATTCATGAACAATTGGGTGGATATGATAAGAGGGAAGAGCGAAAAATAAATGACGATGAGAGAAGAAAAAAATAAAATAAAGAAGTAATTTACATTTATAAATAAACCGGCAGGGACTTTGCCTAATTATTCGAGGGCTTGAAAAATTTTGCCGGCAGTTGGTAGTGGTCTTGCAGAATGAATCTATAAACAGCTTAATCCACCATCAGCTCGAAGTGTACAGACCCACGTCGCTCGAATCTGTCGTGATGAATATTATGGGCCCAAGCCTTGCATTCGATGTTAATCAGGACACCATCTAATAATAATAAATGATATTTGTGTTAGATCAATGCCGATTGAGCTGGCTCCTCGTTTACAAAATTCAGGGTGGCCACTAAATCGGACGAAAAAAATTCCCTGACATTAATTCCCTGACAAACTATTCAGAGTTGTGAAAAAAAAAAGTAACTATAAATGTTCACTAGGGTGCTTCTTTTGAAACGACTATTTTTTTTTTTTTGCAACTCCCCTTTGAAAATCTTGTTGTAGACGTCGAAAAGGGAATCCTGTCCAATTTTGAGCTCTTTATTCCAATCATAGCACTCGCGCTTTTCTTTTTAAGTTTTCCCATGCTAAAAGCATGTAAACATTACGACTTTTTCTTTCGCCGCGCAAAACTCAGCCGCATTTCAATGGATTGTTCTCATCCTAGACTCATTTGACAGAGAATTTAGTGTTCTTCAAAAGTGCCCAAGATAGTTTGACTGAATTGAAAATATTGAACTTGACATTTTGTTGGAATTTTATATTTAAAAAAATCAAAGTCCTTACATCTTTTGAAACACTGGTTTGAGAGACTTTATGAATTGGACTTTTTTGTAGAGAAATAAATTTCCTACAAAATTGTTACGAAGTTTTTTTTCTCCAAGTCCAACTGTTTATTCGCCCACAGCGAGAAAGAAGAATTATGCATAAAATCGACTTTGAAGGCTCACACAGGTTCAGCGGTTGAAACCACAGCCAAACTACCAATGGCACTTTTGAAGAACACTAAATTCTCTGTAAAATGAATCTAGGATGAGAACAATCCATTGAAATGCGGCTGAGTTTTGCGCGGCGAAAGAAAAAGTCGTAATATTTACATGCTTTTAGCATGGGAAAACTTAAAAAGAAAAGCGCGGGTGCTATGATTGGAATAAAGAGCTCAAAATTGGACAGGATTCCCTTTTCGACGTCTCCAACAAGATTTTCAAAGGGGAGTTGCAAAAAAAAAATAGTGGTTTCAAAAGAAGCACCCTAATGTTCACCCATCATTTTTTTTTCAGCAGTGCGCAGAAAAAAAAAAAATGTTTGCCCATACACGTTTTTTCTCGAATAGAATGATATTCCGTATACTTTCCCTGACCAATATTCAATTCCCTGACATTTCCAGGTTTTCCCTGACAGTGGCCACAGCGCCGCCACAAGGTAAGTTGGCGCCCGGGGCAGCTTAAAAACTTGCCCCCCCCCCCCCCCCCCCCCCCCCCCCCGACAGTAGTAGCGCAGTGCTAGCACTCGAGACTATGGAGCGGGAGGACCTGAGTTCAAATCCCCAAGCGAGTCAAGGAAGGCCTGAGCGGCAGCCTGCAAAAAATGTAAGACGGGTCACGCCGTTCAGGCGCAAACTTGACTCACGGTGGTTTGAGCTCGGATCCCGCTACACCTGGACAAGGTTTTTCCGGCGGTTTCCCTTGTCCCTCGTGCGAATGCGGGTGTTTCTATATATGTAGGTATATTTATATACCTATATATACAACCTGTCTGCTTACTCTGTACTATATGTTCCTCTCTCTCTCTCTCTCTACCTAAGTTAAGTTAGGTTATAAGCTTCTTCTCCGCCTACCCTGCATACTGTGCTGTAAATGCAGGGTAGGATTCGCCAACATTGCTATGGTCGGAAATAAATAAATATCTATCTATATATATCTATCTATGACCGACGTTGTTCAGGGGGTGCCTCACGGCGGCCCCCGACACGCAGCGCCCGGGGCGACCGCCCCGCCTGCCGCCCCCCTTGTGGCGGCGCTGAGTGGCCACCCAGTCAAATAGATGAAATACTTACACTTGGGTTTTTCGAAGAGTACGGCTACCAGTGGGCTTAGGTAGCCTGGGGTATTAGTGAACGGGAAATAATACCCGGGAAA
Source organism: Tenthredo mesomela (assembly GCA_943736025.1). NCBI lineage: Eukaryota > Metazoa > Arthropoda > Insecta > Hymenoptera > Tenthredinidae > Tenthredo > Tenthredo mesomela. The sequence continues at coordinate 13,189,540 of OX031020.1, read as the reverse complement.
TCCACGCTGTGGAATGTATTGAATGGGCCCGATGTTCTCAGCATCCGCCGGATTCTCACCCTCGCAGGATACCCAAACGGTGTTGACCGATTTTGGCTTTCGCGATTTCTCGTTTGCAATGTGAGCTTTCAGATCATCTGGCATATTACTTGGCAAATTGTTCGTGTCGTTGTAGGTGCTTGGCATCCATCCAAAGATCTAGATTTCAAAGAAATCGATTTTCAATAAAGAGCAAAAAAATCTCTTTTTTTTTCCACCCTCAGAATTGATTTCCCGAAACTTGAGAGACAAGGAATGGGCAAGGAATGTTTGTAACTATGTAAAATATCAATAGTTCGCATTCGATCGTGTGTTTAAAGATGAACGAAACAAGGAGTGTACTTTTTGGTATATCTCGGCTGATTAAATCAAATTTTTGCTTCATTGGTTTATTTGTTAGCCGATTCTGTTGAAAATTGAAGCAAAAAAGCATCTTCATTTGTCGTCTTGACAGTATTGTTCAGTCAAATCGATTCTAAATAAGTCTACCCAATGTATTTTCGGTGTTATCATAAGGGCTCGAATTTGGATTAATTTTGTATTGCTTAGTACGATTCTGAGCGCGGACCTATATATCAGGCCTGAGGCGACTTTAATCGCGAGATACATACTTATATCCGCATCACCGAGTTCGCCACCTAGTGGTGCCGTGCGCGGCTACTGCAGCGCACCTCGGAATAATCAATGAATAAAACGATTTTACTTGGTCTGTCGAATATTTTCTCTACATCCTGCAGCTGAGAAGATTCGTTTTGCTTCGTTTCAGTTATTCTGATAACGATTGATGGAAATATAACGAGAATTTTTTTTTCTTTTTTTTTTTTTTCTCTTTCAAACACCCGACAATAATGCTTGTAGTATTAAGATCGACAAACCTTGTTGAGCTTTAGGAAAATGCAAGGTGCAGATCTCTGATAATTGTAGGTATTATTTCTGTTGCAGAGATGCCACGCCTCGACATCGACGTCGCAGACTTTTCCTGGTGTAGGTGGTGTATCGTAATTACAAGGCATTCTCGTGTCAACGACTCCCGGTTTTGGTACGATTTTCTTATAATCTGCAATCGAGAAAACGAAAATAAATTGTTGCCTTTTACCAACACCTGGCCCCTGTTCAATAAAACAAACAATTCTAATTTTCCAAGTTTCTGATGCCTCTCCTCTTACACCCGATAACAAAAAACATCCTTCATCTTTTAAATTACAAAATGAGTATAATTTCTTTTACTGTTATACTTACGCTCAAGAAATTTGTCTAGTTCTTTGGTCCAGTGACGATAGTTTCCTTCGTCGCTAGCTTTGTACCAGATCAAAGTACTGTCTACGTTGCTTTCTGGTGGCATTGGTCGGAAACCAAGACCGGGATTGGTGCCAATCAGCGAGCCTTCCAGTTGCCATTTTGGAGCATTTGGATCGAGCGTTTGATAGAATACAGCTAACATGGCTCCGAAGAAGCCGCATAGAACGGCGTAGAATATAACGTAGAAGAGCAAAATCTTAGCTGAAAATTGGTTAAAAACGAAATTCATATATCGACCTGAACAATTCCCGCATATTAGATCCCTGAAAACAATTACGTCAAGAATTGTCAAATTCTTATCTTTTGAATAATCAACTTTTATTCTCACATCAGTGAATAGTATACATATAGAAGGTAGGCTCTATTGATAATTGATCTACTCTTAATATACGTCTACTTTGAGAAATGTATAGGGAGACATTTTTAAATACTATAATGTGATTACTTTCGTTAAGACTTCAGATTCAATAAGTAACTTAATATTCGGATAGGTTCTGTAGGGTACACAATGCCTTCGAGATAGCTTTTTTTTCAACCTATGTGTCTATAATGAAGGAAACATAAAATGAATTAACAAAACGAAGTAGCAATGTCGGTGCTACTGTAACTAGTCCATGATTATTAAGTATATAACAATTCTAAAGAGTAGAACTGTTACAATTATGAGTCAAAAGCTAATTGGCCTGAATTGGCATTAACTTGTGTCATGGACTCAACGATGACGATGAAAATCTGTACGTAACACAGTGCCGTATCAAATAAGGAGACCATGCAAAACTCTATAGTCCAAAGCGGTTTGGAAAACGTGGGAAAAACATCCTATGCTATAGGATGAGCTGAATAATACTGATAATAGTAATTTGAGAATTTTTTTCATTTTTTTTTCAATCCTACTATTTCATATATTTATGCTATCATACGGCCCCGGAATTTGTGAAAACGGGACCAATTCGTAGCGCACTGTAAGTAGGTATACGTAATAATAAAATCAATCGAATACTGCGATTGTATAGGGAGAGAAGAATCGCTTTGCGCAAATCAAGTCAGCGCTATTGTCTCTCCTGCAGAGAAGAATACATTTAATATTCCGTGTCTCAACCGCACGTTTAACGACAAGAGGATCGCAAATCGATTTTATGACGTTTGCAATAGTAGCCGAGGTTCGTGTCTGTATTTGAGGTCGCAAGATATATAAAAAGAAACTATATAATTCCGAGGATATACCCACCCCGTCACGAAATTGATAAATTTTCACCACTCCAAACATCTTCGATTATATTAAAACTGGTTTCCGTTTTTTCTGAGGATTGAAATGATTGTGGTTTGGCATAAACTTGCTATCGTTGGTATGAGAGGTCATTCAAAAATGAAGGATTTACTCGAACTTCGCAACAATGAAGTTCTATTTTAACCTCGTCTTAATTAGGAGGAAGCTGTCAACCTCGTTAGAATAAGAATCTAATTATAACAAAAGTGCTATACAGAGCGATTCTGTGGATAGTAACGCGCCTAAAAGGTAGGCAAACGGGAAATGCCTGCATTGAGCAGATCAAACACCGACGATTGGGTGTTAAGTATTATTTATTACGTGGGAAATAAAAAACCAATCGTCGATGCTTGAACTGCTCAATGCAGGCGTTTCCCGTTTGCCTACCTTTTAGGCGCATTACTATCCACAGAGTCCGTATTTGTACACGGAAAGACCCGTGGGATAACCGTTCTCCTTCGCGAAATTTTTTGTCGATAAGTTACACCAAATTCACGGAGAATCGATATCTTTGAATCTTGATCTAACAGTTAATTCATTTCGGGATAAAATGGATTGAAAGAACTGCTATGTTCAAGAGTGATCTCTTCGCGCGAGGGCGAATAATTCTCCCAGAATCGAAGACTTGCATGACAATTTCCAAGGAAGAACGGTTATACAACGCTAAGTTAAAGCGCCCTCCCACGGGTCTTTCCGTGTATATAATATTATATTCTATTTGTAAAAAATAAAAGGTAATAAAAGTTCATAGGAATCTGATGTACCGCTAAAGCTGGTTAATTTCAATTACATTATACATACGCACTAGTATAATAATTCAAAAATTATTATCATGAAGAAAATTTGCTGTGATACTGTGATATATATGGCTGATGGTATAACTTTTGATTTCAACCTAATAAATTTATAATATTAATGATATCGGTGTGATATTAGACACTGATTATTTGCCGCAATTACTGGAAATCTCCAATAGAGAAGACAGTGACTCGAAAAACCAATCTCATCGCATAAACTCTCTGAACAATGAGAAAAATAAAAAGTTTGAATACAGAGATTCACGCCACAAATGGCGTCCCATCGTCTCACTGAGGTGGGTACTACCTACCGATCAATGATTTCTTATATCCTAACGCAAGACAGTGAACCACGTGCTATATGTAAGGTGTTCAAAAATAGAATGTAGGAAATGGGAATGATATGGAATGATCGAAATAAACCAAAGTATAAAGAGATTTATAGTTGATTTATATAAATTGCCAAGTAAGCATATAGATGACGTGATGCCCTGCTGCACTGGAAAACTTTATCTGTGGATTGTTCGAGTTCGTATTATGATATGAAATCTATTTCATTAATATTTTTATTGTCTTATATCATTCGCAACCTTACTCCGTAATCATGTGCCATATACGATTGTTCACAATCAAATACATGAAAAACTTCAGAGGCATAATTGGTAATTTTAGTATTTGCATTTACTTTTATTATTTTTTGTTTGTAATTTTTATTGCTATTTCAGAAGTTGCAGCTCGTCGAGTAGCACAATCTTTTTTCTGTACTCATTCGTCAGGTCGACAGTTGTGGATGAAATGAAAATATTACTATAATAGCATAAAACTCGCATAAAACGCTTCCGCAGGTATCGTGACGCATGCAGATTGCCATTAGTCAGATTCACAGAGTTAAATTGCTGCTCATATCTATTGTATCTTAGTATATGTATTATGCAATTCTATATATGGATATAAATTCCCAACGCTATATGATTTGAGCTCAGGGACGTAGCTTTGTATAGAACCTAAAAGTACCACAACCTCTAATTGCAGATTGTAGCATACAGTGAACTGTAGTAGTCTATTGATCCCAAAGTTCTCTTGGCGCTGTGCTGCACAAATGTCCGCATTGTTCCGCCGAGACATAATACATCCATATAGTACGTTAAAGATTTTTTAGTCCCAAATATTGATAAATCTTTAATTATAATTAATTAGGTATGCTGATATTATTCATTGGATAATAACGGAACTCACAGTAATTCGAGATCATTATTAACTTGAGTCATTAGCTCGGAAATAGTATATAATATCGATTAATAAAGTACTATATCCTGTTGCCAAAATCTTATTTGAAAAAGTAGGAATTAAAAATTTTATTCAAATAATATCTAAAGGTTTGAAGGCCGTTGGAATATCGAATAAAAAGTTGAAATTATTTCAACTAATACTGTGAGACATCAATGATTCGTTATAGTTTATTTAATGTATTGAAATTATAGTTTCATACGGAAATACCATAAATTTGGTCAGCAACCAAACCGTTAGTAAAGTGAACTAAATTCGAAAAACTCTGGGGGATGAGTAGAGAAGCTTTGCATATAGTAGGGGGGCTTCGGGTAAGGGTATACCTTAACCGAAAATCAATTCTACCGTGTGGACTACGCCTCAAATTTCGACGCGTTTGCAATTCATTCGAAGGGAGAAACGAGAGTATATATAATAATTTTATTCGCGGATACATAACGAGTAAAATAACTATAGGAAGAATTGTGGCCAGCAATTGCAGTTATAGTTATAAAATTAAAAATAGCTTGCGGATAAAATTTTATGTACAACATACATATTTCTTCAAAAGTATAAAATCCTCGTCCATTTTCATCGAATGAAATTATTATATTGGATTATTTACGAGTCCGATCATTCGCATCATTCGAATTGAGCCTAAACAGATATGTAGATGTCTGAAGCTGAGAGGGAAACATTGATTTTCCAACCGTCTAGAACTCTGTGAGCGTCTTTAAGTCTGGGGGGAAAAAGCACTCGACAAAATGGCTGCAATGATACTTCCGCGTTTTTATATTAAGTAGTACACCATTATTCGCGTTGGTTTAGCCTTCGTATGAAATCCAACGAGTTATGACTTTGGCATCCTTCACGCATAACGCCCTAAGGGCAGGTCAACCAATTCGAGTATTGATTGGAGTGGAATACGTCAGCCAATCGCATGGATGGTTCGCAACTTAAACGGTACGGCAAAGGATTAGATTTTACAATTGTTACATGATTTTATTAATCCTGAGCCCAAATCTGATCTGGTCATAATGTTTTTGGGAAATGGAAGGATTTGGGGAGTGGAAGGGTGGAAATTACCTAATCGTTACGTCATATGAAATTCGGCCGCGACCCATCAAGTTGAAAGAGAATTTGACCTTAATAAAATGTACATGAGAATCATGATGATTATTGTAAAGCATTAGGATTTAGTTGAATGATTTTTAATTGACAAAACTAATCTTCTGTTAGAAGGTAAGATAATCTCCGGTGGATTCGTCCTTGAAACGACCGTGGAACATGGATCTCGAAATATTTAAGTAAAGAGCGGATAATTCGAATTTACAGAATGGAAGGATAATTTTGTGTGAATGTCGGCGGGATAGGAAGAGTAAATTTTTTGATTATCTTACCCCAACTTGCACCAGTCCGTCCCATAAACTGTCCGGTCTCTGAATTCCAGATAAAAATTCTGAAGCCCTCCCATTTTCCAAGTATTGGTGGCGGCGAGTAATACTGTTCAACTTTCTTATCCTCCATCTTTCAAGGGCTGGTCGGTCTCCCGGTGTTGCGGAGAGCCCTGCGGCGAGCAAACGTCTCCGTGGGTGAAAACGCAAAGAGGGTTGTTCCGCCGAACGGGGGATCTCGAAGCTCACACGGTTGGCGACCGAAGTGATATTGAGCGGCTAGTACGATGCGTCGTTGTTGGCCTGGTTAGCCCGGTTTTCCACCCCCTTGTCTGCGCAAGCTCTCTTGCAACGTTCGTTCTCTCCTTCCCTCCTTCTCTTTTTCTATTCTTCTCTGTCATTTGGAACATGCGTTCTTCTTCGCAATCTTCGATCGGCCCCGATGCGGCAACGCGCCGAACTATAATCCTCGTTCGACGATCGAATGACAGTATATATGATTCTAGTCCTCGCTCTGCGATGATCATAATAAACCAATAACTAGAGCTAATTGCGGATATTAGTGCAGACGAGATATACATATATACAATATACATACATACATTTATATACATATACATCAGCACAACGGCATACGCTTTGAGATTTTCACCCGTAGAAACTGTCGACTAAAAATTATCTGTTTACTCCGTGCGATTTTCATTATATTCCGATTATAATTAATATCGTTGTGAGGAACTGAGTTGAATATATCTGTCGGAAATGAATTTTCTCACCTAACATATCTGTATATAGTATAGAATATATACGATGAATTTTCACGTTATGGAAGCAAAAATAGATATGTGTTATCTCTTATTATATTATCTACCGCTATTGCAGGACATGTTTATCTGAAACTTGCAGTGAATAGCTCAGCAGATCTTCTACAAAATATTCCGATGAGTCAGAGTTTGCAGAATCTTTCGGAGTCGAATAGAATAAATCAGAGAACCAAAATTCTGAATATGTTATGTCGAGTCTTCTGAAAAACTCCGAAACTGTTAGACTGCAGTAAAGAAAATCGATATCTCTCTACTGCAGTTTTTTCCCCACCTATTTCCTAAATATATATCTTTTGTAATTGCATTTCTTTATAGAAACAAAATTTCCTTGATTCCTCAAAGTGACACTTGTCAGACTATTTAATACTGTAGTTTGGCAAAGGCGAAGACGATAGTCACGTTAATAGTTAAATGGTTAGAAATTTCGTTGAAATATTACCATTATTATTATTATTACTATATTATGTAATTATTTTTTCAGCAAAGATGAACTACACTTGAGTTCCCCCAGCGACGAGAAGGGCATTTTAAAAAAGTTGCTTCACTCTGTCGGAAGAAGTATAGAGATCAAGAGGGTACAATATATAGATGAACCTTTGAGGCTTATTGGAAGGATGAATCCAAAAATGTAGTTCTTTATAATATATTATGCTATGGCCAGAGAAATAACTTCCAGAAAAACTTCCGGCTTCAAAAAATCAAGTATAATTCTGTGGATTTCACTTCGAAGACCCCATACGTACGGTTTTTAAATCTATTCATGCAAAGGTGTATATAGGCATACTCACTTCAGTGCATAAAAAGTATGTCGGTAATGCAATTAATTTGGCTAAAGGCCAAGATCGCACAATAACAGCACGAACACGTTCATGAACGTAGCATTTTAATCTTGTAATGATTTCAGTTAAATAACGAAACGGGGATATAACTTTCAATAACCATTCAAAGACATAAAAATCTCTGATCCAACTCCTCGCAATATTATGTTGAAACAGTTCTTCTGTTAATACCCATCCCTAGTCGCCCATCTCATTTTGGTCGGAATGTGTCACATTTCGATTATTATCCGAGCCCAGGCGCAAAAACGCAAATACAAAATGCACAGCGCTGATTAAAATTTAATTCCCAACACATACGTCGAAAACATGTTCATTTCATGCAAAAATAGAGTCTACAGATTGTTTTTACGTAATTCAAGTGTCAATTTTCTCGGCGAATTGCGTAAAAATAATCTGTAGACTCTATTTCCGCATGAAACGAACTTGTTTTTCGACGTATGTGTTCGGAATTGGATTTGAATTTGCTCTGTGCAGTTGGTTTTTTCGTTTTCGACGCCTGGGCCCAGATAATAATCGAAATGTGACACATTACGACCAGAAGGAGGTGGGCGACTAAGGATGGGCTCCAATCATTGCAATAAACCTTTGCAACAATTCAATTCCCAGATGAATATGTTCACTTTAAATGTTATACCTATACTTTGTAACAAATTATCTCGCAAGCGATTCGTAACTTGTTCAAATATTTTGTGGGAAGTAAGTCAGATACTCGTGTCTAAGTTTGATCGAAGATATAACACATGACAGCATATCGAAAGTTACGGACGATATTGATGGAATGTATATCCGGCTTCGGTTTAAAATTGTCGAGAGACAGGTAGCAAGAAGACGGCCATCTGTTGGTGTGAGAAAATCTTGCCCACCGATTTGAGATAAAGGAGTTACAATTTTATAGTTATCTCATATCAACACATATCATAATAATGAGGAAGGCGAGATTCTGGAAACAAGAATTCTGCTTCATTTACGTTGCATTAGAAATATTGTTCATTCACGCTAAATAACAAGAGTATTAAACATGTTCAAGATAAAGGTCATCTTGATTCTCAGTCCATCGTATTATCTCTCCATACGTGCAATATAGCTGCTCATCTGTTTCGCATCGTCTGGCTAGTATTGGGATGCAATGAAACATCAGTGTAATCAGTTTCTCAGACTTGATGTAATCTATTTAGCTTATTTTACGTAAACAATTATTCGTATAAACCTGCAAGACGTCGATCGTCGATCGAACAGCGATATGGACTGGCCAAGTTTATTAGGAGTTCATATTGGCTGGGTGCACGAAAATACTATAATACTATATAATTATCAGTGTGTAACATATTCATGCATATTGTCAGCGCCATCTAAAATCATGCTCAGCATTTTTCCATGCTTAACGTATACACAATACATTTTATTTTTTATTGTGAACATGCATACACATCGATGTTGCTCAACGAATCTTGATTCAACGGCATTTTTGGGTATACTTTTTGTTGATGCCTGTGTTGTTATCCATTTCCCTCTATCTTTCCTCTTTTATTTTTCGATAGACTGAAAGCATCAACTTATTATTTAGGGGAAAAAAAGTATCGGAGCTTTAGTCAAGTCGTTTTCACACATGAGTAATTCCACGTCAGATCGCACACTTTTGAAACTGTTCAGCTTTGTTTGACCAGAGAAAACTACGGAAAAAGTGTATTTTTCCTTCTTTATTAACGCACCTAGAGGGCACCAAGAAACTCCTCACATACAGTCCGGAGGAACATATTTAAATGCTTTGAAAATAAATGCATGCTTGAATCGTCCGATGAATAGGTCTGAAGCTTTTGAAATCTTATTTCAAAGGGTGTAACAGGGTATGTGCACAGAAGTGGATACTTCGTCCGAGATTAACTCACCTTAAATTCTTCCACTGTTACGCATCTATAGCTATTTTTGAAACCCTCAAAAACTTGGAAATATTATGACATTTTTCCACGTCTTTATACGAGCATTAAGTCCTTTCATATATCATTTTAAATGTTTTCGAATATTTCACGATCCTTTAAAACAGGCATGTCGAACTCATCGCGACTTCCGGGACAAATTACCGATCTGGTACCATGGCGGGGGCCACGTGTCATTGATATTTCAACAATAAGTCAACTGAGATAGTCCGAAGTGTATAATGATTATACACCATGATGACAAAAAAACCAACAATTGTACGGAGATGTAGCAGCTCCGGAAGAGTGCGAATATTGATTGTAGAAATAATTTCAAATGTATCGGAATGTATATATTTCTATCATTCATTCGTTGCATGTCGATTTTTTTTGTTAAATATACGTTTGAAATGGCATTTGCCTTCCAAAGTCGGCGGGCCGCAATCACGAGATTGCCGGGCCGCGCGTGTCTGATATGCCTGCTTTAAAATCATAAAATCTTGACTACACAACGACTTATCAGTAACAAGCCGTCCGTATTATAGCGGCGGATCCATTAGGATCAGTTTGTACTACAGTACGATAAAAAAGAAGAATAACTTACGTAGCGAGAATTAGATAAGATAAATGAACAAAGGAGAGTTCAAATAAATTATACTATATAAAGTAACTCTACATGCGAAGTTTTCGTTGGTAACGTTTTTTATTAAATATTTTATTACAGGAGGTTAAAATATTCATAATGCATTCAGATAACAGAATTTACAAATATATCTCAGTATTTTCATATATATAGTGTGTATATACACATCACATGTTTGTATGTAAACTTTGTATAATTTTATATGTACATGACCTAGAAGTGGCACAACCCCCCCCCCCCCCCCCCCCCCCCGCGTTTGTCTTTCGTCTCTTTGTGATTAGCTGCTGCTGTAAGGTCACGTCAATCTTGTTACAATTTACTCATATCTCAAACGCATATACAAACATACCCTGGATTACTTGTTTAATACACTTTTGTTCTTTCAATTTTTTTCTTTTTTCTTTCTATTCCCCTAACAACTCTTTCATTCATTTACTTATCTTGAGTCGCTTATAATATTACCTCTTCATGCTTTCTTATTCAGTTTATTCAGCCGCTTTAAAGTGTTATCTGTTTATGTATTTTTTTTTTTTTTTTCTTTTTTTTTTACTTTTTTCATCTCATTTTATTACACTATTTCTCTCATTATATACTTTTCACCCATTTATATATATATATATATATATATATATACATATATAATATACATAATACAATACATGTATAATATTTATATATATATATATATATATTAGGGTGGGCCAAAAAAAACTTTTAATTTTTTTTTCTTTAGTTACCATGAAAATATTGCTCAAGATGATGAAAAAAAAGTCCTCTGAAAATTTGAGCTCTTAATATCAATATTAAGAGGTGCCTAATCGCGATTTTTGATTTCCCATTTAAATAACACAGGAAATTTTTTTTTTTTTATTTGGAATTTTATTCCGTTCCAACGAATCATCGTGTTATAAAAATCAATACATATTCTTGTAGGAAATTAAACGATCTCCAAAAAAGGTCTGATGTGATTTTTCGCTAAGTCGAAAAAAAAGTCGTCATATACCGTTTGAGGTTGAACTTTAACCTTGAATAACTTTGAAACGAGTGAACTTAGCGAAAAATTACATCAGACCTTTTTTGGAGATCGTTTAATTTCCTACAAGAATATGTATTGATTTTTATAACACGATGATTCGTTGGAACGGAATAAAATTCCAAATAAAAAAAAAAAAATTTCCTGTGTTATTTAAATGGGAAATCAAAAATCGCGATTAGGCACCTCTTAATATTGATATTAAGAGCTCAAATTTTCAGAGGACTTTTTTTTCATCATCTTGAGCAATATTTTCATGGTAACTAAAGAAAAAAAAATTAAAAGTTTTTTTTGGCCCACCCTAATATATATATTTATATATATAACGAAATACATATATAGTTATATGCCTATAATTTATACATTAACTCGCGCGGCTTCTATATTTCTTTTCATTTATTACACACATTACATGCGAACACACGCTGCGGAGATCCGTATCAATGAAATAAAAAATACAGACCTATATATTTCATATAAATTTATTAATTCTGAATACGCATATTTCGATATCGTATATCGACGATGCATCTCTTTCACTCTAATCTCCGTGCCAATTAAGTTTGTTATTTCGTTTTTTTTTTTTTTTTTTTCACCGCTCTTTATTCTATGGGCTATGTGTGTTGGGTCCATTATATTTTAATATTTCATTTTTTTTTACATATTTTTTTTTTTTGGCTTTGCCTTCATTACATCGTAAATCGATGAATTTCGTCGGTTGTTTTCTTGTTATATCTTGAAATTTATTAAGCACATATTGTCTTTATTTCATTATTTCATATAATTATTATTGTAATAATAATAACGATTATTATTATTAATATTGTTATTGTAGTAGCAGTATTTCGTTATATTACATCTCGTACGAAACTTTATATTATAGTTATTATATAGATGGCTCTCACGCAGTGTAATAATAATAATAATAATAATAATAATAATAATAATAATAATAATAATAATAATAATAATAGTAATAATAGTAATCTGACTGCAGAAATATCTTCACGGGAAATAAGTAACACTGCCCCAAAGATTTTCCGATACATATACAATACAATATTGGTTGGCGTTGAAAGTAATAAGTTGATGATATTTTTTTTAGGTTTTTTTTTTTTTTTTTTTTTTTTTTTTTTTTTTTTTTTTTTTTTTTTGGAATTTAATTTTTCTTATTAGTTGGATGTCAAGAATCACAGCTGAGATACGTGGCTCTTTATTTTTTTAATTATAATATTCCTATACTTATATTTGTTATACCAATTTATAACATTGGACTACATATTTTGCGAGCGATATGGTCGAGACTTTTGATTTTAACAGACGTAAGACTGATTTGATTCTAACAATTTCAACTTCCCTGACCGTTAATGATGAAATCTAATGCAAGGAAAATCATACATGTTTAAGAGATGGTGTTGCACAGCAGTGATCTCACGTCAGGAACCGAATATATCTTTTGAACAGTTGGATAACATTCAAAAATTACATCCGCTGGCAAAAGTTACGCGGCGTTTCAATTAGGGGTTCGATTCTTGGATCATGCGATCAAATTTCGTATGCGAGATTCGGTTTCCGGCTAATCGCGATGTTTGCTTTCTTTGGAACTATCACATGATTGGTCGAAAGGCGAATTTCGCATACGAAAATTTATCGCATGATCTCAAGAATCGAGCCCCAGGGCGCTGAATGATCATGGGATATCATGATTTTTTCTTCATGTATCTCGTTTGACTTTTTCGAGTTATCGGTATTGTCTTTAGTTTCCATGTTTCCTTCATAATGTCATTCGGTTTTTCGTGAATCGGCCATAAGTTATAGGCCCCAAAAGTACTATATAAGAGTATTATTCAACAACGCATCTGCCACGGGTCATGAGGAACATTTTACCGATCTTCTTCAATGGTTGTTGAACCATTGTCTTTTCAATGATGAAATAGAAAAATTAACTTCCGTTCAAACATGCTCAAATAACTTCGATAACTCGAAAAAGGTGCGGCCCGAAAGAAATCTACAACGCTCATCTTCGTGGACCCTTATTCAAACCTGGTAACTTTTTCCAATTCACGAAATCGGTGAAGAAGTTAACTATTCAACTGGGGATATTGAAATGGGATGATCTGCACATGACATATACGTTTACGAATACATACGTAAATTTGCAATTATTTATATCAACTTACGGCTAATTGTGCCGCGCTGTTGTCAACTTACTCAGTAATGACATAATGATAAGTATCGCCCAAGTGTCAAGAGAAAAAGTGATAAAGAATCGATCAAAATTTTTTTCGCGAACCGCTGAAAAACTGTACTTCAACATTTCGCTGGCAACACTGTCTTGAGAATCTATCAACTAATATTATTTTTACAATATCTGGATATCGCTACCGACGCCCACTAAGAGAAAAACTTCTCTATATTTGGTGAAAGACATTTTGCGATTTTCAACTCATGTATAATCCTTTTGAAGCACCAAAAAGGTTTTTTTTTTTAATCAGAAAAGACGATCATTCGCAAGGAAAGATACAGCGTAATATCACAAAAAGATATACTATTTGAAAAATACAAATGAGCGATATATGTAATTTTGGCAAACTTTTTTGTGCGATTGTTCAGCTAGTCTCGTATAGTAGGGAGTCGTTGGACCGTTTAATAAAAATAAAAAAAAAAACAAGTTGATGAAAGCTCATTCGGCAATTTTCCATAGTCTCATACCCGTGCAACGTAACATGTAAGAATTGACTGCATTCATTAGAATAAGTATTCGTTCCACAGCTGTGATACACAGCTGTTATACAGCTTGAAAACTCTACTTTCTTCCATGTGAAGATGATTCTCCGGCAGTCATCGAAAATTAACAATTTCATACTTCAATGTTGAATGCTTTATATGTATTATAAAATGCCGTAAAACATTAGAAAAATTACTGCCAACTCGATCGCAATTCTTTGAAATGATAGAAAAGTAAGCTAGAGGTCGAGCAAAAATATCCAGGGAAGTCGATACGCGCTCGAAAGGTCCTTATCTACACTATTTTTTATACGATATAACGTGAAATACAATACAATACAATACAATACAATACAATACAATACAATACAATACAATACAGTACAATACAATAATCATGGCAAGTCATTAACTGATATGTAGCAGGCGAACTTGAGATTAAAAGCGAGCTTTCATCACCTTAAATTATATAGAAATACAACTGAGTCACTTTCAGATTTTGAGTTCCATGGTTTAGTCGATTTCAAACTCACGCCTATACGGCGACGTAACGACGTCAGAAGCGAGAAGCTTTCACTCGCTACTCACGGCCGTTCAATTATTCGAAAATAAATGATACAGATGTTTTGTCTTACAGCAAACTTTATAAAAACGACAAGAATAAATAATGCAACGTGATGGTAAATAGGACAAGTAATGGAAGTGAAATGACTGTCAAGATCGGAGCAGTCATCAACCTCGCTATTTCAACGTTTGCATTTTATTCACTAGTATTTAAATTGCCGCAAATCGAAGCGCTAGCTACTTTTTTAGCGCCTGCACGTCACAAAAACGTCCATATTGTATGTTTTAGAATAATTATACTCGTACGACAAGGAGCAAGAGAAGATTCCCTCGCTATGGATCGCGCATGATTGTTAAAAATAGATGATATAGACCTTTTATTGTACGGCAGACTTTAGAAGAGTGTATTGAGAGCTGCCAAGCCGGTCTCCACCTCGTGACTTTAACATACGTGTTTTATGGACCAGAACTTCGATAACTCGAAATCCGCGCATTAGCTAGTTTTCTAGGGTTTGCACGATGACCAAACGTCCGTATCGTCTGTTTCAGAATGACCAAACGGCTCTAAGATGCAATAGAATTTTTCTATCCTCTGACGTCAGAACGCCATGTTTGTTTGCGTATGCACTGAAATCAACTCCACTGTAGCTTTGAACTAGAAATGCCAGCTCTAATAATCTAGTGGGCTGTGAATAGCTGCCACAAAATGGGAAGAAAAAAAAAAAAGAAGAAAAGTAAGATAATATTAGGATAGAATAATTTAGCGTCCGTGGACCATATATAGGCATTGTTGACATGCATAGATGCATGGCATCCATTGTGACCTACCCGCATGTATTCGGTAAGACAGTACTTGGAGATTTTGTTTTTTCGCTTTTTTGTCTTTCTTTCTTAAGTTGTTATTATGTACTTAGTTTCTATTTACACATATGTAGGTACTATATCTTTTAAAATTAATTTTAATTAATTAGTGAAATGTACGAGATTAGCCAAAAGTCTAATTATATCGACAGAGGGACATCTACTTAGGTAGTTTTAATTGGCATTTTGCCTACAGTACGCTAACGCACATCCATATCGTTACGTCTATTAAATTTCTAACGTACAACACTGCCTATAGTTAAAAAAGATGGGCGATCGATAAAACTTGTATAAAATTGCTTAAGTTGCACGTGTGATTGCCTAACTACTATAAATAGGATGAGAATTATAATATATATATATATATATATATATATATATATATATATTGAATTTCTATATATATATATATATATATATATATATATATATATATATATATATTTATATATATACCTAGCTAACTATGTATATCGACAAGTTAACTAAACGAGCAGTGAGCAGTATTTATAGTTTTTTTTTTTTCAGTTTAGACACACAGGAGCGCAACGGCAGCTAGAGATGATCGAACACTTATGGTTTCACATGAAAATTTTTCAGAAATCTATACATACACTTAAAAACGATAAACGTATTTGTGTTAACGTTGTTGTTATAGAATTATCGCGTCCAGTTGTAGAAACTCCGTTTGATATCTTCTTTTTTGTTATGTCGATTTAAATGTATTTAATTTTTGTTTTTCCATCCTTCAACAATCGTGATATAGTCACTGGAAAGGTAAGTGGTTTGCCGATTGTGTATTATTACGTGGAAAGACGCGCGCGGTCGAGCATACCTAACACGAACCGTTCCAAAAACCGCTTATAACGTATCCTAAAAACATAGATAGACAGATCATATAATAATAATAGTATGCTGTTACTTTGTACACGACGCTATATTCATACATTATGTTAATAATAATTGCTATCATAAATAAGAACTTGTAAAAAGTTTACGGGGTAGTACAGCGAGCTGGGAGACGGTATGTTTAAAAAAAATCTTATCCTGAATATAGAAGAAGTCTAGAAAAATCACCGAAAAATTACATTGGTAACGGTGGCCATATTTTGAATGATAATAATTAGGCCGTAATATTGTGGTTTTAGTTGTGGTATGGTTGTGGTAGGTAGTTAAACGATGGTCCTTGATAGGGGATCACTTGTCGGAGCCCGGACAATCTCCAGGTTGTTTCAGTATCGTGTAGTCCAGTCGATACTGGGCTGAAATAGAATCGGTAGGTGTGGTCTGAGACTTTATCAGGGAACTGCCAGAGAATAGCAGAGTGCCGGACACGTCAGTGGAGGTCTGGGAGATACTAATTGCGCTATAGATTTATGCGATAGTTTAAATATCGCCACCGTTGCACGCATGTGATTAGTTTATAAATATCAAACTGAACTATAGAGTCAATTTCAGCGCATGCACAGGCACGGCGTCGCGTCGTAACGTCAGAGGCGAGGAAATTATATTTTATAATACCACCGCCGATTATTTCATACATCTTTTCTCTATCGTAGACGTATGCTATAGTATGAACCACTCACTTCAGATTTCGACACTTTTTTAAAGTCTGCTGAATGAAAAGAAAAAAAAAAGAAGAAAAAAAAAAAAAAAAAAAAACAACTGCATCGTCAGTTTAGAAAGAAATTCTCTTTACTGAAAATCTCTCGCTTATGACGTCGCAACGTCGTGACTGTTCAAAAATATGGAGCATTATAAAGCCTCAATCCTTTTTCAATTCGATCAATTTTAGCCGTTAAGGTGCCACAGTAGTGACATGTCCTATTGCTATATATATTTTGTATCGTCAGAACCGTCAAATACGAGGTATTTCGTCGACAAATTGAGCCTTATTTACGGGACGCAGATGGGTGAAATAAGTTTTCGTGTAACCAGTGTGTATTTCTACAGGGCGCTTGTTCCCTGTATTGAGTGATAGACGTTCTAATTTCCTGGATGCGATCAAAAGACGACAAGTCGATAATTGCAGGGATTCTGCTTCCGCCATGTTGGATATGTATAAACGACATGTCATTTTTATTTATTCGCAATACACATTACTGGGTAATCTACGCTGAAAATCACCAAGCAAGCGCCCTACAGATCAATTTGAGCTTCTATAAAAAAAAAATAATACCCGTGGAATTCGTTTCCTCGTTTAGGCTCAATTTGTCGATGAAATTCCTCGTATTTGACGCTTCTGACGTCACAAAATATATATGAAGCATTCTTTGTGAACCGGGCCACTTTTGTTTTTCAACCCCTCCGATTTTTTTCAAAATCTGACAGTTTGAAATATTAGTCTAAAGGAACGTCTGTGATTTTTTTCAGATTTTTTCAGGCATCCGTTCAGAATTTTCAATTTTTCATCACAAACACTTCATCTCAAAGAATATTCATTAACCAAAAAAAAAACATGAGACTAAAAACTTTTATTTTTTTCCGCTTTATCGAAAAAAACCAAAATCATAATTTTTCTGCATTGGGAAACCTGAAATTCGGCAGAAAAATGAGAATAATTTTTTTTTAAGCCCAATAACACACCTTCGATTTCGGTCCAAATTTTGCAAGTCTGTCGTTGGGTGAAGAGTCTGCGAAAAAAATTTTAGAATGGTACCTACAATGGTTGCGATGGAAAAAAAAAAAAAAAAAAAAAATAGTTGCTGCGTGTTATCGGTAAACATTTTTCGGGCATCATTAGAAAATATATATATTCTCTAATAATGCCCAAAAAATGTTTACCGATAACACCTAGCAACTATTTTTTTTTTTTTTTTTTTTTTTTTTTCATCGTAACCATTGTAGGTACAATTCTAAATTTTTTTTTGCAGACTCTTCACCCAACGACAGACCTCCTGTAAAATTTGGACCGAAATCGAAGGTGTGTTATTGGGCTTAATAAAAAATTATTCTCATTTTTCTGCCGAATTTCAGGTTTCCCAATGCAGAAAAATTATGATTTTGGTTTTTTTCGATAAAGCGGAAAAAAATAAAAGTTTTTAGTCTCATGTTTTTTTTTTTGGTTGATGAGTATTCTTTGAGATACAGTGTTTGTGATGAAAAATTGAAAATCCTGAACGGATGCCTGAAAAAATCTGAAAAAAATCACAGACGTTCCTTTTGACTAATATTTCAAACTGTCAGATTTTGAAAAAAATCGGAGGGGTTGAAAAACAAAAGTGGCCCGGTTCACAAAGATTGCTTCATATAGAACATGCGACTACTGTGGCACGTCAATGAATAATACGCAACTGATAGATTCACAGGCACACGTATTTCTTACTTAAAGACATTTTTCAAATCCGATTAAAGATTCAGTCTGTAATTTGCTCCATTATTAGCTATTCAGGGATCATATACACCCTACGACGTTATTATTGCCGTGTTTCCTCTAATTAATCGATTCTTTTCTTTCAATCACCGGTTCACTTTTTCGACATTTTATTGTGAATTATTATTTTCGTTGTTTAATAGGCTTTCAATACAATAATAATGATGATAATAACAAACATAATAGTAATCAGATGGTTTTATTTTCCAACTAGCGAATATTTGCTTTACTCGTTTTTCTAGAGCTCTTGAAAAATCTCATAAAAAACATTCACTACACTTAACGATGATAAGGTGTATATGATCCCTGAAGCCTCGCTCTGGTCGTAGATACGAAAAAAATAATGAAAAAAAACCGAGAGTGATAAAGACGTGAGTGAAATTAAATCTATATAGACACTGAGCGCGGTAAACCGTTTTACTCACATTACCCGCATTTATTTTACGATAAATTTGCTTCCAGCGTTGCTTATCCAATAATCGCAAGAGTAGATATCGACCAACGCCAGGGTATATAAAACCGCTTCCAGAGACCATGTGAGTTATGAAATTGTATTATGAAATTACAGTAAAACCTCTGTTGTAGTCCCGAAAAGGGCCATGTATACAATATCCAAACATTATCCGGGACGTTCTGTGTAAGAATTAGAGGGCACAGTTCAAGTTCTTAACAATCTGCACATTACTGAACAACCACCTTTACAATTCAACAACAAGAAGTTATTCGAGAAACTCAAGACTCATTTGTCAATTATTTGTACTGCATGATTCTAACGCTGACGAGGTGTTCGGTTCAGTAATGCCGCAAGACCCGGCTCGTACAGATTCTTGGCTTTGTTCGAATTTGTTATCAGACGGTGCTGTTCGACCACATAATAAGTTACTTTTTTGAATGGACTAATGAAGAGGGTACAATATGTAAGGTTTTACTGTAGTTTCATTTAAACCTAGACTAGAAGCATCCCAAACCAGTAGGACAACTCGTCCTCGTGCATGTGCAGACGGCAGCAGCGGCAGGTTACAAGCTAGGCAATAATCTCCCGTCTACCCACGCATCCGCCAGTATCCAACACTCTCCTACTATTTTCTCTCTTAATGTGAGTTGCAATAGTCGGTATTTACGAACATCAATTATTCTCTCGAATGGAGAGAGTCGGCTACAATTCACTTCTTATGGATCGTAAAGCGTGGACGTGTCACTTATTTTCGTTATCATGGATTATGCATCGCTAACGTGAAAAACAGTTTACCAGCTATATCGTCGAAAGTAGTAGAAAAACATACGCTTTTCACAGATTGAGAATAGCAGACTATATATCGCTAGGAATACATGCAATCTCGTTATTCTTGTCTGAAGCAAAGATGTTTTGGGACGACTGTTTCGTATGTTCCACAAATACAAAGCACTGTTGAACGTTATTTCGCGTTAGCGATAAGCAGCTATTGATAATAGTCAAAATAAGTGACACGCCCGCACTTTACGATGCATAGAAATTAAATTTTCCGCGATTTCAATAAAATTCACTTGCTGGATCGAACCAATTCTTCTTAGATAGATAGAATGTCAAATGGAAAACCGGAAAACCGATTCTGTACCACCGTCCCGACGAGATTTGAGAAATTAATTGATGTCGGTAAAAATCGACTATAGCATCGCCTCAACATCTGAACGAGCGCACAAACACGCTAAGATCTGGAGATTATACCCGCCAACGAAACACCAGATTCTAAGGGTTGCGCGGCGGCTGTGACCTACCTCCCTTGGTGAGGTCCTCCATTGTCTGGTCCTTGCAATCGGCCGCGTGATGGCTACTACTTCCACAATTGTAGCAAGATACTTTTGGGGGTGGAACGGCGGTAGAGTAAGTAACCACCGGAGTAGGTGGCAGGTAAGGTGTCTGAGAAGGAACCGGTGCTGCGGGTGGCGGTGGAGTTCCTCCTGAGCCAGGATGGTGTCCAGGATGAGCGCCTGGGTACTGGTACATCATTTCCCCGTTTGGTTGATAAGCTGGATATGTGGGTCTCGCATAGCTTGCGGATTGAGAAAAGTTTGAGTATATTCCTGCAGCTGGTCTAAGCGAAGGAAAATGTCCATGCTGAAGGTAAGTTATAGGTGTATGCGATGGCTGCGGTGGAAAGGGAACACAGTGAGGAATACTCGGCGGTCCACCATTGACCATCTGGTTTTTATGACGTGCGTAATGGGTCGGGTTCTTTCTGCTGTTTCTCTGCTTCTCGGGAAGAGAATGCATCAATGTTTGAGGAGCTGGTTGGTGAGACGATGATACAGCGAGCATTGAATGAGCTGCAACTCCCGAATTCGAATGATCGGACGATTGATTTGGAGCGGAGGATTCTCCACCTCCGACCCATGGCACCGCTGGTGGTGTCTCAGGCGGTGATCTACTTCCCGTACTTTCTGAGCTACTGCTCTGGGAACAATGCCGACTGCTCTCGGGATCCAATCTTAGAGTCTGAAGCTGAGCAAGGCAGTAAACTTGTTGCGCGTTACACCTGGATAGAATGCATTTAGTTGGTATATAATCCAGTAATGATATGGACGATATGGATTGGAATTCTTTTTCTCAAGTCACTGATACCTCAGTAGACTCAATCTATATAACTCAAAGCTTCATAAAATCTCAAATAATTACCAATTATGTCTAAAAAAAAAAAATACAAGTAATTAGATGTGAAAAAAACTAAATGAATGAGAATTATTTCCAAGGTGTAGGTACCCATGGAGGTAGATTTTTGCTTTTTACCTTGGATAACGATTCTGCATTCCGGTTACTGGCATTGTTAGACAAGCGTAACATGGCGTGTTATGTGCTGCGTAAACAGGCGGCGGATGAGGATACATCTGCATCTGGGATGGGTCCATCGGCGGAATAGTTGGATACCGTCTTAAGTTAGCACCAGTGTGATTGTGGTGATGATGCAATACTTGATGTTGCTGTAACGGGATGCATTTAGTACCAGTGCTACTAGCATCGCTTAAAACGTCGTTCCCTCTAACAACCTGTGCAATTATATAAATTAATGTGTAAAACTTACCGAGACAGATATATCTTTTATAATTTTAATATAAATTTTGATGCGTCTGTAATAGTATAACGTCAAATCATAACAACAATCAGCCACAAATCACTAGGTTCTATAATCTAATAGGGTCGACAATGTGAAACCGTCTGTTAATCTCCTTTTCTTATATGGACAGAAACGGAATACTCGCCATTTGTTGAATTCACGACCTACGTTGTTAGTTTTAAAAAAGAATTATTCAAATAAAGTCCCAGTAATATCTTTTCTATACGGCTTAGAAGTACTAGAGACTGTGACCAGCGAATTACCTCGGTATCAACGTGTTCTAGAACAGAGTGTGCAACGACGTTGCTGGAACTCTCCAGTTTCTTGTCAGACGTAAGCAGATTTAAACCGTTGGAAGTTTGCCCCTTCACGATACTTCGCAGTTGACCTACTGCGTTTGACGGCAATCCCAAGTCCCGCAATTCCTCATCGCCCATTCTTCTAATCTGAGTTTATCAAATAAAAGCGAATGGGAGATCAGGAGAATCTCAAATAAGGAATGCCAAATAGGAAACATTGAGGGGGTACATACACTTGAAATAGGGGTATTTTTCAAAGACTATCATGTATCCAGATTCTTTCTTCAAACAACCAGTTTCATTACAGAAGTTCGCTAGTATTTTCAAGCATAATCAAGTGAAAGTTAGGAGTTGTGAGTCATTGGGTCTAAATGTTACATGCAATCAAAGCACTTAATGCAGGGACTGACATCAACCAGTGCTTCAATTTCAGATACTTGGGGTCTCTAATTGTCAAGAGAACGAAGCTCTGTTTGATGAACAGACAACTTTCTGATGCGTTGATTCTTGTTCTAGAAAATTGTAGAACAGTTGAACAAAAAGTTTCTAAAGTTGAAAATTCGGCAATATAAAATTGATTGCTTGAGTCACGCATGCAATATCAAAAAATTATGTGTTTATCGGGCAGAGCTTTATTTTTTGAACAATTAGAAACCCGAATATCTGAAATTCAAGCACCAGTTAATCCAAATCCTTGTTTCAAATGCTGTTGCTTCGACTGCATCCAACTCTTATTTGATTATGCTTCAAAAGATGAGCGTAATAGTGTAATATAACTGATTGATTGAAGAACAGTTTGAAGTGCCAGTTCTGAAAAAATACCCCTATTTAAGGTGTTGTACCCCCTCAGGTTTTGCTTGTAAAAACAAATAAAGCTGTTACTTTTCTCAGCGCAGTGATGGGCGATCTCATAGCACTGTCACCAGCAGATGCAAAGATATTTCTGTTCCTACTCACAGTCGCGAAATTATTTCGAAATCGACGACACAAATGTTTGTAGCTATGCTTTGAAAAGTTTTGAATGAAAAACCGTCTACATTGTTTGTTTTCAGATAATTATACGCTGACAATTAGCTGGAAAGGAAATCGTTACATCTGTGTTCGCGACGTTGTGTCTGGAATTGACTGAAATATTAAGGGAATGCATGAACCTCTGGAATTTTAAAATATTTTGATGATTTTCAGAAACTGCGACAATTGTGTGAAATTAGACCAGAAGACAATAACATTACTAGTCGTTACGCATATTTTAATGAACATTTCGAGACAGTCTATCTGAGGAATATAGACGAATTTCAAACATTCAGGATTTACTCGATTCTTTCAAATGTAAAGCGAAGGAAATGAACATAGTTACATTGGTCTCTTTATTTTATCATTTCCAAGTTGCATTGGTTCTCAATGTTTACTCGATATTTTCCGGTCCAAGACACACGTGTCCTATTGAACATAAACCATGTTACTACAAAACTTTATGACCAGTAAACATAATGGGGTAATTCTTGTTGTGCAGAAATCGAATTCCCATCTAGCTATCAGGGCACGAATTTGTTTTTCTTTAATCCTGAAATATTTATACAGTACTATACTGCTGCTTGAAGACTGTTTTCTGATTTCATATCTCCTGAAATCTAGTGATTAACAAACAGGTACATTCTACATCTCCGTTACAAATCTCTCAATGCCAATTTTTGTACAATTTTTTACAATTTCTTACTCGATATCGATACGATTTTACAATCGTTTTATTAAATCTGGTAGAGAATTTCACTCTTGATCCCGTAAGACTGTTGCATGAATCGTACGAAAGTTCAATGAAAACTATAGAGATGTTCTTTCAACTCAAGTTAGTATCCGTCAGGTATACTTGGTGAAAGAGAAAGATAGCTGATACTCCGAGGTTTATAAAACTGGTATAACATTTGTTGTTTGTTATTCACTGGATTTACAGTCAGAAAAAATATAGTCAGGAGTTTTTGAGCGGTAGCACAGAGTGAATTTCAGAACAAACGAAATAAATATTTTTTCTTTTTCATGAGATGCCTAGCTTAGATTTGATTCAAATCTTTGAAGAAATACTCTATTCACTCAGTTTTTCCAAATCTGATTATTTGTAATTTGAGACATATGAAGGAGTCTCTGCCAACTCAGCCACCCATTTTCGTCATGGTCTTGAATTGATTTCATTTCTTCCTCCGGTGATTACCCTACTTTTTTAGGAGTTTTGCTGAATTTTTGCAGATTTTTAGCACTGGTAGGAGCGTAGATATACAAAAAATCTGAATAATTTGTTTATTTTACGTATTTATAAACTACTGACAATGAAAAAAAAATTCAAAATACACAAAAGTTATGTTTTTTCATCAGCTTTCCAATAAAAATATTTCGAATTTTTGTAAAATGACAATTAGGGCTAAAAATGCCAAAAAAACCTTGAAAAAATGCGACAAAAGGTGGTTTCAGGTTTTCGGGCCACTTGAATTTTGATGAAAAAAATTCGAGAATGACTCTCTCATTGCTCAGAGTTTACTGTGAAATACTTATTATGAGGCCGCCATTCCTTCCCAAGAAGAAAATGTCCGAAGACAGCCCAAAGATTGTTTTTGTTTGTATGACAACATGGAACGCTTTGAAAACAATCAACAAGTTTACAGAAAAACTATTAAAGTTTTATCAATGAAGGTTCCCAAGTCACAAATTCTCTCTTTCGTCGAAAATTACTCATTCAATGATTCCATTTTCATTATTTTTTTCGAATATTTGAGCTTTTAATAGATGAATTACTTCTGTAGAATGAATAAATTGTCGTGAAGGTTATTCAAGTCTACAGTTTGAAAAATATCTGACGATGAGTGTTTTTCTTGGGAACCTCCATTAATAGAACTTTCAGAGTTTTTGTGTCAACTCGTTGATTGTTTGGAAAGCGTCCCAAGTTGTGATACAAACAAAACAAATGGTTGGGCTGTCTACGGATTTTTTTTTTTTTTTTTCTAGGAAGAAATGGCGGTCCCATAATAAGAATTTCACAGTAAACTCTAAGCAATGAGAGAGTTTTTCTCGAAATTTTCATCAAAATCAAAGTGGCTCCAAAACCTGGAACCCACCACCTTTTTTCGCATTTCTTCGAGGTTTCTTGGCATTTTTAGCCCTAGTTATCATTTTTTTAAAATTGAAAATATTTTTAATGGAAAGCTGATGAAAAAACATAGCTTTTGTGTATTTTGATTCTTTTTTCATAATCAGTAATTTCTATATACGTATATAAAACAAATTATTCAGATTTTTTATATATCTACACTTCTAGCAGTGCTAAAAATCTGCAAAAATTCAGTAAAACTCTTAAAAAGTAGGGTAATCACCGGGGGAAGAAATGAAATCAATTCGAGACCATGACGAAAATGGGTGGCTGAGTTGACAGAGACTCCTTCATACATATTTAGAAATTATTTGAGATTTTATGGGCTTTGCTTTATATGGATTGAGTCGACCAAAGAAAAGTGGTTGTCGCAGGTACAGATCTTTAAAATTTGGAAGAAATATTTTTAAATAATCCCATTTCGAGGCAATCCAATAATAAATGGCGATAAGTTCAGTATTCTATTGTTGTGAGCACTTAGTTAGCTCATCTTTTTACTCAACGTTTAGAGGAAAAATTTCTTAAAATCAAAAAATTTCTTATCTGAAAATGAATGACAGCAATTTAGAATATTCCCTCTAAATTAGAAAAAGTTTCAATGATACAATGCAACCTACAGCCTACGACGACGACTTTTTCTTCGGTACATTCAATCCGTGTAAGACAAAGCTCCATAAAATGTAAAATAATTTTGAATTATGTCTGAAAATACGAGTAAGTTGTTTCGAAAAAACTGGGTCAATAAAATATTTCTTCAAATCGTATCAGTGATTTGTATAAAAAAAAAAAATGATTTTCAATCCCCTTAAGACGATCAATTGTTCCTAGATTCAGAATACATTTCTGTATCCTGTTATATTAGCTGCACACCTGAATCTAAATAAATTATTCCCCAAGTCTTGCCGGCACTGCAGTTCACCCACGATTTCAAATATCAACAGCGTATTGTAGATGATTGTGTTATCAAATTGAGGTAAAAATCGATAATCTATACCCAAATTCTGCTTCTACTCAGACCTCTCACCTCGTCAATAGAAAAATTCTGTAGATTATTCTTGAAACTTGGCATTTCCTTGCCCAGTGTTTCTCTCAGAGTGTCTACAGACCCTGCAGATCTCAGCCGGGGAGGTGGCGGAGTCTGTTTGGACACGGCGATGGAACCTTGAGCCGCAGACAAACCCTCGGTGTTGCTGTGTCGTGAATTTCCTGGGAGAGGAGCTGCGCTAACGACAGTTGCTGGGGGAGGAACCGACCACTGGGAAGGTGGCAGCGAAGATTGAGCCGGAAGAGATGACTGGCTCTTACTGCTACCTGTGGCGGTGGTGCTGCTAATAGTTTGAAGGACTGGTGACGGAGCAGCGGCAGCATTTGAGCTTGAAATATTTGTTTGGCTGCAGCTTGTGCTTATGCTTGTGGAAGTTGTCAGGGTGTTTAAAGGGGACTGTGTAACTTGAGAGGAAGAGGTCCGTGGCAGAGGGTTGCTTCGTCTGTTGCTCATTGGGGAATTGCTTCGACTAGGAGATCTGGACTGGGATGGTGACGACTGACGGCTTACTAAAGGAGAAGAGGGATAAGCCAAAACATCACCTGTTTGATACAACACTGGATTGCTCATCATGACCTGACCTGACCAAGGTGGCATGTGATTAACAGAGGGAAACCCTAAGTGCACATATTGCGCCGCACCACCAGAACCCATCGACATCTGATCAGGAGCCGGAAGACACAAGCCAGGTGGCGGCATCGTTAGCCCAGGGGGTATGCCAGTCACCATTGCGTTGTTCCGTGCAGATATATCTCCTGCAATATGTGCAAGTTTATTGAGTTTTAGTCAAAATTAAATTTTTTCAGTTTCACGGTTGCTAAACATTGTCTATTTAGAAATTCATTGACTTTTCCAGGTTTCAGAGGTCCAACCAAGAGTTCGAACAAACTTCAAATCGATTGGGTCGTCCATTGAAAAACTTATGTTCGCATCGGAGATTCCGCCATAATTAACCAGGCTTTAGGTCTCACCATCTCCGATTCTCTTCCAACGTTAGACACCGCTTATTTATGTCACAAATTTTTTAGATTTTTTTGATCCCTTGTAACACATTAGTCAAAATGTAACTCTGTGACTTTTGTGAAAATCGACTTTTCCAATGATTTTTATAAAGACTTGAGAGAATATAAGCTATGAAAGTTGAGGATACATTTTCATGCAAAATTTTTTGCTCTTTTAGAATGTAAATATTCTGATTTTGCGAATGCTTCAAAAATTTGATATTTCCTGACTTTTCTTGGCTTTCTGGATGAAGATAGTATATTGTTTACCGAGCGAGAAAACAGTCGGTTGCGCGCCGAGTATGGAGGTGAGCACCGAAGCGAAGCCGAGGTGTTCTCAACTTCGTACGAAGCGCCAATGACTGTTTTCTCCGGGGTGAACAATACTATTTTCTTCAACAGCGGAGCGGAATCAGCGGGTTTCCATCCGCAAACGAAGATAGGCAATCGACTGGCTTCCATCCTCATTTGCGGATGGAAACTCGCTGGTTTCACTCCGCTGTTGAAGAAATGTATTTTTTCCAATGGAAATTGTCATCTTTTATTCAAAACATGCAACAAAACCTTTACATCCTGAATGGAACTGAATGGAACTCTTCTCTTCACAAAAATTTCACCTCAGTAATCAAGATATGACTAAAGTCGAATGTAGGCCTTGCTCGGCCTGGTAATGATTAGTTTAGTCGTAATAGTTGAACAGTTTTTTCAAATATATCTGCACTTTCAGATTTTTAATGAAATTACCTGACTGTTGCTGGTCTTCCCTGTTTTTCAGATATGTATCAACCATATTTTTGCATTTCAATTACATTCTGATGCTTTCTTGCAAGTTTCATCTTAAGTTGTTGTCTTTTTTTTTCTAAATACTACGGACATTAGGGTGTGTCAGTTTGACTTTTTTTTTCATTTTCATGATGCCACTTTCTAAGTCACTAGGTCTTATCAAAAAGAAGACATCCCGCATAGTAAAATTTTTTTCTGTCAAGTGTAAGTAGTTCCGAAACTTTGTTTTGTTTCCTTTGCATTTAACACACAAAAAAATCTATGTTCGGAAAGAAGAAAAAAAAAAAA
Source organism: Tenthredo mesomela (assembly GCA_943736025.1). Lineage (NCBI taxonomy): Eukaryota > Metazoa > Arthropoda > Insecta > Hymenoptera > Tenthredinidae > Tenthredo > Tenthredo mesomela. Next base: position 13,161,060 of record OX031020.1, on the reverse strand, counting down.
AAAACAGTAAAAAAAGTTTCGGAACCACTAAGCCTGGACATAAGAAATTTTTCGAGCGGGGAATCTCTTCGTCTTGACGAGAACTATCCGTTCGAAAGGTAGCAAAAAAAATTTTTTTTTTGTGACACACCCTAACGGACATGTTAATTTTAGATTGGAATCTCAACAGGTTTTAGTGGATAATCAATCTCTTCTTTCAAGTGAATTGTAAATATCTAACACATCCACGTCTGATATCAAAACTATTTAAAACATTGATGTTGAGAATGTATACTCAGTTTTCATTTCTTATTTTCTCTAAGATTTGAAAAAAAAAATCGTTGAAGAAGTCACCAAAGTTACATATATTGGCTGGTATTAATAAAACGAAGTAGATGCTAATGCTTGAAGCAGAAGCTTCGGATTCGGAGTAGATACTTCAGATGCGTAGCATGCTTTTGCTTCCGTAGTACCTACTCTTATGTGCGTAGTAGGTGCTTCGTACATAGGAGTTAATACTAGTGTTTCGTAGTACCTACTCCTAGCTCGAAGTAGGTACTCCGTTTTTGAGCCGGGCGTAGTATCTACTACAGTTTGAGTAAAGCTGCTGTCCGAGCAACTTCGCAGACGGGCTACTTCGCTAAATAAGTGGAAATGACCGCTTTTATGAATATTAGACGACGGATAAAAGTTTATAATAATCGAAGGGAATATGACGAACACGTGTACCGCAAATTATTCCGGTTTGAAAAAGGTTTGTTGATTAGCAAGTTTTTTTTTAGGACAATAAACTTCTCAAAAGAGTATTCAAGATACGAGAAGTTGGTATTTGATGACTGACTGCACAAATAGCAGATGGCCCCAGCAACGAACGAAAAATATCGACTATCACAAATGATTCATATGATATAAATGTAGAAAACATCAAATAACTCGTATGAATGGGGTTGGCTACCGGTAAAACTGTTAAACTTTGGCGCCACCGAGCCAAGTAACCAACATGTCGTCCCCAATATAGCCGGTTGTTTCAAAATTCAAATGAAGCGCCATTAATGGCGCGCGCACATTTACACACATGGTCACTGACACACACTAATAACAGACATGTATTGGTAATCTGCGCCATTTTTGTTACTTGGCTCGTTGGCGCCACCTGGAAAAGCTTTGCGTATTCAACCCCATTATACATAGATATACCCAATTATTTAAATAACGTTTGTTGAATTTTTCTGGTTCGTTATATGTGAAAAAATCGTGACTGAAAATAATAGTTTTCGTCTTGATGTTCGGTATTTTATATCCAGAAATTATTTTATACTACTACTATAGTAGATACTACTGTATTGAAGCAAATGCTTCTTAGGAGTAGCAGATACTGCACTTGCGTAGCATGTACTATACGAGGGAAGCATCTACTACGCGAGTGAAGTATTTACTACGAGGTGAAGTATTAACCCCTACATGCTTCGTAGTAGATGCTGATACTTGAAGCATTAGTATCTACTTCGTTTTATTGATACCAGCCAAAGTTACATATTCAATTATGCATTATGAGGGATCGAAAAAAAAACAACTAAATAAAATAAATACATGTGAGCTCCTGTGACTGGAATAAGGAGTATTTAAAGTTAGAAGAGAATTTGGTTAATAATGGGGTTGAATACGCAAAGCTTTTCCAGGTGGCGCCAACGAGCAAAGTAACAAAAATGGCGCAGATTACCAATACATGTCTGTTATTAGTGTGTGTCAGTGACCATGTGTGTAAATGTGCGCGCGCCACTAATGGCGCTTCATTTGAATTTTGAAACAACCGGCCATATTGGAGACGTCATGTTGGTTACTTGGCTCGCTGGCGCCAGAGTTCAACAGTTTTACCGGTAGCCAACCTCATTGGTGAAATCACCGGCACATAATCATTCTTTCATTCTTTGTGAATAATCAGGAATGTAAAGTTTACAAAGATTCCACTTCTGCGTACGGATATTGTTCCATTGCTTATTAGTACATATAATTTCTCGATATCGCTATACAGCTCTCTAAGAATGTCAGAGTAATCAATTTTTGAGTCTGTCTGAACCAAACCTAAAGTCAAACTGACTAAACTAAGTGACTGAATTCTGAAAACCAGCCAAGTCAGATAACTGAAGTCTCTGAAGACCTACCTAGGATTACATATGTATATGCCGATGTATTCTTAACCACCTTTATGCATAGCCAGAATTGATATTTCACTCAATAATCAGATAAAGCTTCCAATAGTTGTATTCACTTGTTGAGAACAAGAAAGAACAGCAAAAGAATATTTGCATCGTCCTTTTGCGTTTGAAGTAGCAGAAGGATGTATAAAGGTTGAATAACTGAACTTTCTTATAGACAAGTTACTTTTACTATGAGAATTGCACCACTTTGTAAAGTTTGAATATCGATTCAATGGTCATTTTGGTTTTCTACTTTGTATGGAAATAGGCAATAGATTTGGTTCAGCTTACTTTCAATTTAGAGTCATTGAGTCATGGCTAGGCTGAATTATTTCATGATTAGGAGAAAAAAAGGCAGGAACAGAAATGACAAAATAACAAAATTTTTCATTGAATTCTGGGTTCATAATTACCGTGAAATGGCTGCATAGGTGGAGGCGGTATCAAACAGTTTGGAATTTCATTGTCCACCACCCTGTCGTTGGGAGTGATGCACGGGGTACATCCCTAGATTATGAATATAAAATTAAAGACATTAAATTCATACGACTGAGAACAGGGAGAGATAAAGAATAGAATCTAAAGCATTCTTTGTCATTTTCTTGAAATAAAAGTTTCAAGATTGTGGATTGTGAATTGTGAATTTAGAATACAAATATGTTTGAATCAAGCTTTGGTGAAAATGCTACTGCCTCTCCTTATTCTGAATCAGATCCCCATTGATCCACTGAAGTGCTGGTTTTCAATTGAAAACAGCAACCTTTTTTTTTTTTTTTTTAAAGAAAATCTCAGATTACAGTCATGTGTAAGCATACAAGAGTGTTTATTCATATTGGACTTTGGCTCTCCCCCTTTTCTCACTACTAGCTAAAACGGGGAACTCCAGAGAATAATGCCAACAACTTCTTTGATTTGACTAATGTTTCACGCCCACTTGATTATATTTATCACTATGAATGTCAAATATCGAAATTACATCTTGAAAATTATTTGATATTTTATGGACTTTGTGGTATGGAGATGTACTGCGCCAATGAAAACTTGGTTGTTGCAAGGTACAGGTTGCATCGTTCATGGAAATGTCTTAAAATTCGGAGTAAATATTCTACACTATCGTAACTCTGGAGCGAACCAATGATATTCGATAAATTTGGTTTTTAGACGGGAAAATTTCTGATTCCAAGCCATTTTAGTATTTATCAATCTATGTGGAAGAAAGTTCATAAAATCTTAAATAGTAATCAGATGTGAAATACTGAGTCAATAGAATGTATCTTCAAAGTGTATCAGTGACTTGAAAATACTAATTTCCAAGATGCACAATTTGTAGGTATTTGTGAAATAAAAATTTGTGGAATTCATTTATCTCTTAGATCTAGAAAAATCTGGTAAATATTACTTGTGCAGATTTGAAAGAAGAGTTTGTTGCTGGCTTTGGAGGATTAAGTCGGGCTTCCTCCTCCTGAAGTTTGGCATAAATATTTCCAAAGACAGATTTCTGCTCGTAGGTAAAAGCCGGATGATTAAGGGCCATCGTGTACAACAGCATAAGTTCATCCAGGGTCTGATCATCCTGTGTGAACGTGGTTCCATTTAGTAGATTAACAATCTCTTGGAAATCCACGTTGGACAAATTCTTGTATAAAATGACAGCGCAGGCATAGTTGCATGAATGCAAGAGCGCCATATACAGAGAAAGTTTCCTGCGTGTTCTCTGATCCGTAACATCAAGAGCAGTGAGTTCCACAAGGTCTGATGCATTGTTAGCCCGGTGCTCAGTGTCTCGAAGATCATTGTAGTCCCGTTTACCAAGATCCTCGACACAAGTGCCGAGGTATCGCACTTCGAATGGTAGACACATATTCAGCAGCGTGCACATGACATCGATACGTTTATAACTAGGGAGAAAAATGTGAATAATTTTTTTGTGTCAAAAATTGTTTTGCATAAAATGGGACTAACATGAGAGGCGCAAGGGTTTTTTTCACAGACACAAGCACCTCCCAACTCATGTTGCATTGGTAAATTTGTTAAAAAGAAACCCGAACGGAGGTGGAGAATTGTGGCTTCGGTTCGATATAAGCTATTGAATTTCAGCCAGACTTATGAATTTGTATAGTGAACTTATGCCAAGAATATGGGGGAATGTTATAATTTTAGTACAGTAAAAATTTGCAGCTGGTTTTAAAATAAGAATAAAATACGTTTTATTAAAGGCATGATAGAGCCCGTTACTTGTGGTTACTTTTAAACTCTAAAAATGAAAAGTCATGAAAGCTGTTGTCGTGCATGTCATTTCAGTTATCGATACCAGATTTCCATTTATGTAATGAATGTAACATTTAGGGGAGATTAAAGTGGATCTATCGGACTTGGCAGACTATAATTCCAATTAGCAAACCACGAGTTATGTTCCAAACTACTAATACATCACAATCAATCGGAAGTGCATCTTCTGTACAGATCTTGTAGTAATAAAAATCAGTCAATGATTTAGTGAAAAGAAAGGAGACAGTCGTGGCTGAAAGAAATATGATCCGTAATCAATCATTTTGTGTCTGTGTCTCGTGAAAGGCTTTTATACTGAGAGACAAGTTCTGACGGCAAAAGGTGTGATTATTATAGAACATTGCAACTAACAAAATACAATTTGTTTAAGAAAACATGTTTCATTAGGTAAGTTTTGGAAATTTTAGTGTCTAATTTGGCTTGGACTGTCTGTGATTGAAATTTGAAGTGTACGAACTCAGATCATAGATTAGATCTGTAAAAATGAATGGTGACAGTTGATTGCACATGAAGTAGGACTTGGAATTCGAATTGAAATTGAAATTCAAACCAAATGAATTAATCTCTAGAAATTTGAACTGGAAAAAATTGAAGAAAAAAGTCAAACCTTTACAAAGAGAGACAAGTTAAGCGTTGGCCGTTATGAAGAAAGTCAGCATATACCAGGTGCAGTTATGATTTATGAAAAATTTGAAACTTTTCGTTAGTCCTTTTTGTAATCGGATAGAGAAACAAAAAAAAAAAAAAAAAAAAAAAAAAAGATAAGAAGTTCTATAGGTTGTCGAAAGATTCTTAATAAGTAAACTAAAACAATGAAGAACTTCTACTATGCGCCTAGATCTAATTCTTCTAAATTTTCTTCTATTGTAATTGTAAGGAAAGTATTATTCAATAAAGAAGACTGGCAGTTACAATGTTACAAATAGATGAATTATTATTGTATTCAATATTTTTATAATAAATATTGTAAAAAACAAATAAAAGCGTGGCAATGATTTAATGCAGATAAAAATAGATCCAAGCACGACGTTGCATGCAACAAGAAAAATAAGGGCGAGAGAATGGCTGTGAAATAATATGACGGATAAGAAAAATGTAGTAATGAATAGAGAGAGAGAGAGAGAGAGATAGAGAGCGAAAGAGTTGGGGTTTAGGAAAAGTGATCAAATTTGAAAGTATGTAATTGATAAGTGAAAATTCGTCGGTGATGAGGTGGATTGATGAGATCGCGAATATTAGCAAACGGAGAATTACGACTAGGGTATAAATGTTCGAAAATTTTTGATTGATAAACCAATTTGGTTGTTTTTACCTGGACAGATTCCCAAACCATGATACCACGTTCTCTTTACACACCATTGCCAGACAACATTGATACCACTTGGGTTGAATAAACACCGCCGCTGATCGCTTGTGTGAGGCGTATTCCCTCTAGACGAGATCTTGCAGAATATTATGTTGTAATACGCGGATGGATGCTATCGGTGGTGCGATAATAACTTTACCAAACAGTTCGGTTGTTTGTAATAATGACAAACTTATAACGGCTTTAGATTTGAGACGACGACGACAGACGATCAGAATCATGTAAATCACATAAAGCTCGCAGCATCCACAAGTTAGATATTTCACAGATGTCTATCTCGCCACTTGACGGTATTCAGGTGGAAATTATTTTTTCACTCGATACTCATTAAAGACCTGAATGAGGTACGATTCAATTTTACAACCGTTGTATTTATTGCCAGTAAGAAAATTATTTTTACAAGCTTTCAATACCGAGTCGAAAATCAGCCCGTTCGAGGTCTGTTCTCACATGCTCGGGTTAAAAAAATCATCAACTGTTCTACCATTGAGGGTGTTCCGAATTTTACCTTTTCTATGCCGTCTTATGAATTAAAACATATTATTTAACGTATTTTATACACGGTTTATTACTCGACGGATGCTAATCTAAATATTTTTCATTATTTATACAATGATATTAATCAATCCAACGAAATATATTGTTTCTTCTTAGAATTCATACAAACCAAGAGGTATATCGCAATTGGACAAATTTCGTCCTCATTGTTAATTGGACAAGCGTTCTGTTGTCTAGCTTCCTACTTTGTCCACACCAAAACGGACGAAATTTAACAGATTTCAGGAATTTTCGAATCAATAATCGACCTTGTTGGATAAGGCATGCGGGCTTTCACGAATGTAATAACTTGATAACAGATCTTCATGACAATTGAATTCGGGATTGTTCAATTTAATAGATGCTTACCTAAGAAGATTAGATCGAACACGAAGGAATATTATCGGTCAAGGTCCGTAAGATCAACCATAGATGGCAGCAGTAGTTGATTTTTCCAAATGCTGTTCCTTACGCATGTTACCAACAGCGCCTTGTGCGCACAATATCAATTGCCTATAATGAGGCGTTCACAAGAGTTTATCAACAGATCCCTGTACAAAATTATTCTGCTAAATGTGTTGGAAATTTTTGTATCGAAATTCACAAGATATCAAACAAATACCTTTGAATTTCCTTTGTTTTATTTTAAAAGGTTACAATCGGCGAGTTTTCCAGAAGATTTTTCAAAAAATTGTATAGGTTTTGAAGTAAAAGCTTCAGGAAAAAAATAACTTCATAATTTTGCAGTGAACTATCCCTACGTTGGTTTTGTTCGAAAAGTTTATAGACTTTTTGCTCTGTTATAATTTCAGACGCCTGCACAATCAGAAGAATCTCATTCGTGATTGGAGAAAGAAAAGCCCCATTAGACATTAGAACTCCACGTCATGGGCTCCCTTTTTGAGCACACCAAAACACATCTACAGGGCGACCCAGGTTGGACGCACCAAATTAGGTGAGTGTATTCCTCCCGAAAATCTAAGACTAAAGTTCCTTTACCAAAACTTCCAGGTTTCAATAGTTTAGGAGCTACAGAAGATCTTAGTCTATCAATCAGAGGGCTTGTAAGTGACTAAGACAGGGCCGGTTCAAGAGTGAAAGTCGAGCAGTGCCCGCGTCAGATCAATTTTTATCGTCCGACGTTTCAGTCGTCCAGGTCGTCCAGGTCGTTGTCCAGGTCGTTCGCTAAGTATTTCTCGCAGTCCAGGTCCCCGGCTTCGTAGTTCTCGTTGTCCAGGTCCTCGGCTTCGTAGTTCTCGTTGTCCAGGTCGTTCGCTAAGTATTTCTCGTCATCCAGGTCCTTTACTTCGTATTTCTCGTTGTCCAAGTGCTCGGCTTCGTAGTTCTCGTTGTCCAGGTCGTTCGCTAAGTATTTCTCGTCATCCAGGTCCTCGGCTTCGTAGTCCAGGTCCTTTAATTCGTATTTCTCGTTGTCCAAGTGCTCGGCTTCGTAGTTTTCGTTGTCCAGGTCGTTTGCTAAGTGTTTCTCGCAGTCCAGGTCGTTCGCTAAGTATTCCTCGTCATCCAGGTCCTCAGCTTCGTAGTCCAGGTCCTTTACTTCGTATTTCTCGCTGTCCAAGTCCTCAGCTTCGTAGTCCAGGTCCTTTACTTCGTATTTCTCGCTGTCCAAGTCCTCGGCTTCGTAGTCCAGGTCCTTTACTTCGTATTTCTCGCTGTCCAAGTCCTCGGCTTCGTAGTTCTCGTTATCTAGGTCGTTCGCTAAGCATTTCTCGTCGTCCAGGTCGGTCGCTAAGTATTCCTCGTCATCCAGGTCCTCGGCTTCGTAGTCCAGGTCCTTTACTTCGTATTCCTCGTTGTCCAAGTGCTCGGCTTCGTAGTTCTCGTTGTCCAGGTCGTTCGCTAAGTGTTTCTCGCAGTCCAGGTCGTTCGCTAAGTATTCCTCGTCATCCAGGTCCTCGGCTTCGTAGTCCAGGTTCTTTACTTCGTAATTCTCGTTGTCCAAGTGCTCGGCTTCGTAGTTCTCGTTGTCCAGGTCGTTCGCTAAGTATTTCTCGTCATCTAGGTCCTCGGCTTCGTAGTCCAGGTCCTTTAATTCGTATTTCTCGTTGTCCAAGTGGTCGGTTGTCCAAGTGGTACCAGATTCGCATGAAGTTGCAAAATAAAGTGCATTATTTACGTAATAATAACGAGGCTCAAATTTGAATATGTTTTTCATCACGTTACCAAGGTGCTATGTTTAAAAAGCCAGATCGATATCGCGGTGGAAACATCCCGACGGATCATAAAAAAGGTCGCCGTGAGTGCGGGTGAGGAATTACCGTCGACGCGGACTAGGGTAAATGTACCAGTGAATGAACAGTTAAGGAACGTCACAAGTGAATGAACAGCCATGTTAAAATCACTGTATACAGATATACTTTGCGTGAAAATGGTCATTTACTGGTGCGTGTTCATTCACTGGTACATTTACCCTATTTATTTATTCCGTCAAATAGTTCAATAACTTCTGATAATTATTATTTTTTTTTTTTTTTTTTTTTTTTTAATATTGAAATTTTTATAGATCCTTATCCATGTAAAAATTCTCTGGAACCAAGAAAATTTTCATGATTCAAGAAAGATTTTACTTGGTCTCAGAAAATTTCACTTCGCTCGAGAGATTGTCGGTTGTTCAAAAAAAAAATTCTTAGATCAAGTTATTCTTTTTTTCTGTGTATGAGTCGCAATTGATTACGGCAACATGTAGGATCAAATCACACGTTGCCATTGCTAATGATAATGACAATAGTAACTGTGACGTAATAAGGTAACTCTAATTAGATATTCGACAAGCTTAAAAATTAATTAATAGAAAATTAATTAATTAAAAAATTAAAAAATTAATTAAATTAATTAATTAATTTATAATATAATAATAATTATAATAATTAATTTATAATTAAATTAATTAATTCATTTATAGAAATTTTGTTGCTTTAGAAAAATCTATAGATTATAAATAACTTTATTTAATCTTCTAATTAAGGTAATCGACTTTTATCATATAGATTTGGAAAGCTTAAAAAACCAGCTTTCTGAATATGGGGAATTCCACGTGAACTCGACCAATGTTTTTCCCTCACCATTTTTGATTCGCCTCACGATTTTTTATACGATTCTACGATCTCGAAAAAGCACTGCTGAATTTTTTCAGATTTTTCCCTCCAACCGTTAATTTTCAATGATTATTCAAACCCATTTTGAAAACGGCATTTTTTAAAAATCTCGAAAAATTCTCAAAAATATTATTTTTTATTTCGATCATTTTGACACCCCTCCCATGATGGGATCATTATTGCTTCTTTTTTTTCAGTATTTTTAACATTTTGAACAAACGAAACACCATGTTCCAACGTTTCGAAAATTCTTGAAAAATTACCAAAAATTCTGTGTTCAATTCTGAATGTTTTCGCGTGAGACCCACGATGACGGACAAAAAAAAGTAATTTTTCCGAAAAAAAGTATTTTCCGTCCGTCATCGTGGGTCTCACGCGAAAACGTTCAGAATTGAACATAGAATTTTTGGTAATTTTTCAAGAATTTTCGAAACGTTGGAACATGGTGTTTCGTTTGTTCAAAATGTTAAAAGTACTGAAAAAAAAGAAGCAATAATGATCCCATCATGGGAGGGGTGTCAAAATGATCGAAATAAAAAATAATATTTTTGAGAATTTTTCGAGATTTTTAAAAAATGCCGTTTTCAAAATGGGTTTGAATAATCATTGAAAATTAACGGTTGGAGGGAAAAATCTGAAAAAATTCAGCAGTGCTTTTTCGAGATCGTAGAATCGTATAAAAAATCGTGAAGCGAATCAAAAATAGTGAGGGAAAAACATTGGTCGAGTTCACGTGGAATTCCCCATATACAGTGGTTATTTTCAAAAAATTAAAATGAATATGTTAGCTCTCTGTGAAGAAGGACTTATCCCAGAACGTTGCAGGTCCTTCTATGACGACCTCATCGTTGGAGCCTAATTAGTTCTGTAAAAACTAAGCTTGTCGAATATCTAATTAGAGTACCCTTATTACGTTACGGTTACTATTGTCATTATCATTAGCAATGGCAACGTGTCAAAATAGTTGAAATAATAGTGTATTGTGTACCAAGGGCGTAAAGTGGGCTTTTTTAGACCGAGTGTGGAGTTTGCAGTACGAGTCGGAGACGAGCTAGCACGGGTCGAAGACGAGTGCATTTGCGAGCCGAAGACGAGTACTGCAACCACACAGGGTCAAAAAGCCCACTTAGCGCTTGGTGCACACCATATTTTTTGTAACAGCACGATTTTCGCGTTTTTTCTGTTTTTTTTTTTTTATATAATTTTCTTAAAAATATTGAAAAATAATTTAGCGGGCATTTTCATTTTTTATTTGCCCGCTCGTCTGGAAACCGCCACTTTAAGCCCGCTTAATGGTAAAAAAAAAACGCGAAAATCGTGCATGTGTTAAAAAAATATATTTTTTGTGTATGCGCACCGAAAGAAATTTATTCTCAAAGTTAGTATAATATACTGAAACTTAGTATATTTCCGTCTAAAATAGGCGGTAAGTATATTTTCTAATCTTTAGAGGAGAATAATTTAATAAACACATACTAATGTGAATACATATACTAGCTTTAAGAATATCCTCTAATCTAAGTTTAGTATGTTATATTCGGAAAGGGATCAGTGAAATTATAAAATAATCTCTTTATTTTCATTTTATATTCATATTTTACATTCCTGGTATAATATATTTAAGTATATATGTATTAGGGTGTCCGTTATTTCCCGAATTGACTTTTTCTACTTGGGTATGGGTCAAATCATTAGTTTAGAGCCTAAAAAGAATTATGCTAATTTTTTTTTTTTTTTTTTAAGTGCCATTAACCCCTGCCTGTAGGACGATACTTGTCCCATTTGATTAACATGAGATTTTTGCCCTTTTTAGACTTTAATTTTTTTTTCGCTTACTACTTTCATTACCTCACCAAATATTGTTGATTCTACTACTGTTCTGACCTCTTTGGATGGACATATTTTTATATTGGTGAAAAAAAAAAGTTTTCACAAGTTGTGATGTTTTTTTCAAAATTTATTTTTACTGTATTTTTCAGTAAATTTCGAATATTTGCGAATACTTTTAAATTTATTGACTTTTCAATGCTTTTTGTTTGAATTGAAAAATATTCGAAAGATATTAGACAATATGGTAAAAAAAAATTTTACCGCTTCAAAACTCAAAATTTTTTTTTCCATCAATATAAAAATATGTCCATCCAAAGAGGTCACCACAGTAGTAGAATCAACAATATTTGATGGGGTAATGACAGTAGTAATTAAAGTCTAAAAAGGGCAAAAATCCCATGTTAATCAAATGGGACAAGTATCGTCTTACAGGCAGGGGTTAATGGCACTTTAAAAAAAAAAAAAAAATAGCATAATTCTTTTTAGCCTCTAAACTAATGATTTGACCCATACCCAAGTAGAAAAAGTCAATTCGGGAAATAACGGACACCCTAATATGTATACTATATTATATTCATATATTTTTTTATATTTTTATAATATCGACAGCCTAATAACATAGTCACGTAAGCGCCAAAAAAAAATTTTTTCGCAAACTGACAGACGTTGCGCCAAAAAAATTTTGGCGTCTATTAGAAATTGTTTGAAAAATAGGCCATTTTTGGCGCTTACGGGATTATGTTATTAAGCTGTCGATATATACTATGTATATTTATTATTTATATTATAAACTTTTCAATCATACAAGACTATGAGATAATTAATTAAATTAAAGACAAAAAAATGTTCAACAATTTTAGGGAATATATTTATATTTATATAGTATTTATATAGCACAAAAGTGTTGGTTTCAACACATTTTTTCCAGAAAGTGGGAAAAAAATTCTTACAATCAAAAATTTCAGTGTCTCAAACAATTCATCAAATATTATTGGTTTAAAGTTGAAGAAATTTCATCCAACGCAGCAGCCTGTACCCTCCGACAACTGCTTTTTCTTCGATGGACTGAATTTATGTTCAGCGGAGGACATAAAATCTGGAAAAATCATGAACTTTGTATCAAAATATCACTAATCAACTGTAGAAAAACTGAGTCACTAGAACGTTTTCTCAGAGCGTAGCAGTAATTTGGAAAAAATTATTTTTCATCATTCTAGCCTCGAAATCGCGACTTTCGGCAATCCTGATGAAAAATAATGATCATTACTTGTACGTAAAGGCTTTTTGACGAGAGGTTTACGGCACGAGCCGAAGGCGAGTCTCGTACTCGCTCGAGGTACTCGTACTCGTACTCGCTACGATCAGTCTCGCCTTCGGCTCGTGCCGTAAACCTCTCGTTTCGTCAAAAAAGCCTTTCGTTACTCGTAATGAAATGTACTATTATACTCAGAATTTTAGGTTTACTTACGTTCAAATGTTTCGACCAGTTCGCCTGGATCGTTTTTGATGAGCCACTTCACGACTTCGTCGATTTTTTCGAATGAAAAATATAACTTGATCACTCACACTCAAATACAACGCGACGCACGACACGATGCAGGACCTGGACGCGGCCATATGCAAAATGCGACAAGTTTTGATCACGTGGTCACACCTTAATAGATGGCATACTAACTTTAAGAGGATATTCTAATACTCTAGCATTCTACATAAAAATAGACTAAACATTTAGAGGATTTCATTAGTATATACGATTAGTATGTTACCATACTAGAAATAAGAATAAATTTCTTTCGGTGTGGACTTGTTCAAATATTTCCTAATATTTGCAGTAGTCTCATAAACATTACCACCCTCCATCAATTTCACATGTTGAAGGATTCAACAAAAATTATATACTTTCATCTCGAGCTATTACCAACCTAAAATCAAAAAATAAAATTGTGCTAGCGAGATAGCACAGTTTTCGATTTTAACTCGAGATATCATGTTTTTCTACCACAATTTGAGATATCGTGTTTTCCAACCAGAATTTGAGATATCATGTTTTTCTACCACAATTTGAGATACAGTATTCCCTCCGAATAGGGCCCCCTTGAATAGGGCCGCTTCCCCTAATCCTTGCTCGAGCGCTTCCGCCACTACCTTTCTGTTCACGAGTGTTTATACGTGCCCCCACTCAGAGGTTGAGCCAGCAGCCGTGTTGAGCCGTGCTCGCAAGCTGTTGGTGGGGGAAAGTGGTTTCCAGGAATCATACTCCCCTAACCGCCTTCGAGCGGCCCTATTCAGAGGGAATACTGTATCATAGTTCTACGTTAAGGCGTCGTATTGCTCTCAAAAATATTTCGCTACGTACAAACGGTTTCTCTTCCATAGAGGAATCGCCGTATATAGGTTTGTACGACCAATTGCAAGACACCCTGTATAAGCAGTGAATATCATGTTTTTAATTTAATTATAATAGAAAAACGTATAAAATCATTAATCCATTATCAGTAGCACAGTTTTTATTATTATATACTTAGAGTAAAACAATAATACAATTATTTTAATAAAAATATCTGATGTCATCAGTAAAAAAGGAGCAAAAAAACGTTGAGGTTTTGGGTTATGTCGCAGCGATACGCGTGGCAAATGATTTCTGGCGAATTCGTATTAATATAACAATGTGTTTTTTTTTAAATTATTAATCACTATTTTTTCAATTATTGATTATTGATATATTAAATTTTTTCAACCTAAAATGAATATAATTATTTTAACCTCGCAACTGCAAGTCCTGCTTTATTTCCACTTTGGGGACGACCATGCAGGCATTTTAACCATCGTCGTAACTCGTAACTGAATACAAGGGTAACTTCGGTTATGCAGTCAAGAGCAGGTCTGCGGCTGTTGATTGGTTGTTTCCGATCAACCTGACGATACTATTGGCTCCCGGAGCAGCGGATGCTATGGCTGCTCATTAACCGAAGGTACCCCAATTGTTAGGATAAGGTAAACGTCCCGATAACCGGACAGCTAAGGTTGACGTCCCAATGGCCGGACATCCATACGAAATCGTATTTCTGTCTTTCTTGCACACACTTTCTGTCCGGTAACTGTGGGACCTGCCCGGCCATTGGGACGTTTACCTTATAGGGACTTTAACATAACAGAGTTGGTACGACTTAGAGTGAAAGGAAAGCATGCGTGCGCAGAAAGCGAGAAAGGAGGGGAGAGTGCGGAGAGGGAGCGAACAGAGAGTCAGTGTAGAGAAGGCAACGAATGAGTGAAGGCGCCTAGCCGCAGAGAGAAAGTAAAGAACAAAGAGACAGGGCTGGGTAACATTTGAAATGGTTCCATTTAAAATATGCATTTGAAATGTAAAATGGCATTTTGCATTTTCATTTTAAATGGTATTTCCAAAAGCATTTTCATTTTGTATTTAAAATGTTAGACTCAACCCATTTAGCCATTTATAAAATGCTAAATGGTAAATGGCGTAATATGGATGATGCTGAGTTTGAGATGCAGTTACTGCAGCTTCCAAACAGGCTAATTTTTTCGAATTTATTCCGGAAAAACTACAAATGCAATATTATTCACTTTTTTATATGTTTTTATGTTTATCTTGATGAGTATGTGTAAAAATTGTCATGAAAAAATGTTATTTAACCAGACAGGCCGGTTCGGTTGTCTACCTGCACGTCAAATTCTTATTTCGCTACAAACGCTATAACTAAAAAAAATACTCTAAATATCTACATGTGACCCTTTGCATAGTATTCTGGACACTTCAAAGTATTTTTTGAAGGAAGACACATTTTTTTTGTTGTTTGAAAATTTTACAGTAGGATTCCCCTTAACGCAAAGGCATTATTAAAATCTTGCAATTTGAGAGTCGATGTAAATAACTAAGATTTCGTTGTTGGAAAATATAATGATTAAGAAACTATTTTGCATTTAATTATCCATTTCAAATGACTATTTTCCATTTTGCATTTCAAATGTATTCTGTAAAACTATTTCCATTTTGCATTTCAAATACTTTTTCTCAACCATTTTCCATTTTCCATTTCAAATGGATTCGAGATACCATTTTACCCAGCCCTGCAAAGAGAAGTACTAAGTAATTAAGGTGGTGTGCCACGAGAATAGAATTAGAAGGGCTGTAAGCAGTGTACGAAATACAAATAATAAACATCATATACAGGGTGTCCCAATTTAAAGTACGCATTACGTTTTCAGCCGACCTAACGTTTCAATTGGAAAATGTGTCCTACAAAAGTTGTCCGGTTCAGAGGGGGACACATGAAGATTTTTTTTTTTTATGGTCCAGTATCCTAATTGGTGATGCTGTGGAGGATGGACCAGTTTTTTTAAATGGAATCATACATTTTTGTTTCAACTAAAATATTCTTCATTCAAAAATGTACGATTTTCTCATGACACTTTTTTTTTGTAAAATTAATAGTTCGTGAGATAGAACAAAAAAACAAATACTACCATCAACAGCAAAACCTCTCTGTGATATGTGTGATATGTCGGAGCATCAGTGGGGTGACTACAGACCCTGGTAGAAATTGCGACCGGGCGGTAGCCAGGCACACGCCAGTAGTTCCGATTTTTATCCAGGCACTAGCTAGGAAAACTGTCTAGTACCCGGCCGCCCCCATGAAAAAATTTATATGCAACATACATATCAAAAATATAGTTCCTGTATAAAAATTATATGTGTCACATATATGCTACATTTATGCACTTACATTATACATATAAATAACATATACAACTTTTCGTCGCTTTTTCTTATACATTACATATATGCAAACTACATGAGCCATATACGGACCATATAAATCTCATATAAGTGCGTATACATGAAAAATATATATTTGAGATATGGATTTTACATGTCATGTGCAATCTAATATGCATATAAACATTTACATACATGTACGCGCCACATAAGCCGTTTGCATATGAACTCTAGAAATCCATATACGTATTATATCAGTCATGTGTATGAGCGTTCCACAAGTGAGTATATGCGTCACTCTCTAAATATGAATCAGTGAAAAATTCACTAATTCAATCAGTGATTCAGTATTCCACTGCAGAATCAGTCATTTCGGTCAACATACACTGCATAATTAGTTGTTTTGTTCGAAACAGTGAATGACAACTGACAAACCAGTGCCTTCGTGTACTGTTTAGGTAGTGACTCTTTATTTGCACTGATACAGCAGTGTATTACGCTTACGACTATCCCGCGCATGTCGCGTCGGTCTTGACTGATCTTAACTTGTCTTGTATAACACGCGCGTAGTGGACTGTGCATGCTGATAAGGTAAGTAAATTTTTACAACTAATAAATACTGAATAACTGAATAATAGGTTATTATGTCTGAAAATCTTGCTGATCTTCCGAAATATCAGTCTCAATCGGGTTTTTTCATGGAAGCTGATAGAGGTTATGTTAAACTCCGTGTGTTCTTCATGTGCGCTGTATTATCTATGATGCCGTGGTCACATGGCTATTATAACTCTATTTCTTATGTGTTGATAACTATCCCATCAAAAAGTACAAAGCCGGTTTTGGTTAGGAAACAAACAGGATTGCCTACAAGCCTTTAAGGAGAGACTTCGGTGAGATTTTTGGCAAAAACAGGTTTTTTAATTCTTACAACTTTGAAAAGACGTGTATAAAAAAATCCTTGCAGCAGTTTTTGAATAATGTCAGTATAGATAGTGAAAAAAAGTTTCAGCCTCCTGCGATGAAAGTGTAGACGCAAGGAATTTTTGACAGCGGTGAGAAAAATCTTCTTCGCAAAATTCCTTGCGCTTACATTTTCATCGCAGGAGGCTGAAATTTTTTTTTCACAGTCTATACTGACATTATTAAAAAACTGCTGCAAGGATCTTTTTATACAACCTCTAATAGCGATTTTCAAAATTTCACCGAAGTGGGAATACATACACCTTCAAAATAATTTTTTTCAAATTACTGCTACGCTCTAAGAAAACATTCTAGTGACTCAGTTTTTCTACAGTTGATTAGTGCTATTTTGATAAATAGTTCATGATTTTTCCAGATTTTATGTCCTCTGCTGAACATAAATTCAGTCCGTCAAAGAAAAAGCAGTTGTCGCAGGGTACAGGCTGCTGCGTTGGATGAAATTTCTTAGATTAGACATAGAAATTATTATTATTATTATTATTATTATTTTTATTATTATTATTATTATTATTGTTATTATTATTATTATTATTATTGTTATTATTATTATTATTATTATTTCTTAGTTTTAGACATAGACATTTTTTATTGTAAGAATTTTTTTTCCATCATCAACCATTCAAAATGGGCTTTATCGACAATATGGGTTACGCTACTCTGGCACTCAACCCTTCATATATGATGTGATTTTATATAATAAGTTGTTACTAAATAAGGTTTTTAGTATTCAACCCGGATTGCCTTTGTAAGCGTTTTTATTGTATGTATTACTTGTTACAAGAATATAAAGATGATTTTTTCAATGTACAGTAACTTCTGTATTGCTTGTATATACCTATATTTATCATCCCTGTATTCTGCAGTAACTGCTCGATCAGTGAGAACGGGCTCTTCGAAATCACTGATCTAATCAGTGAGCTGATTTCACTGATTGAATCAGTAGTTTTTCACTTATTACCAGTGGTATACTTATAACTGTGACTATCAGTGACTATTAACTGAGAACCAGTGGATTTTCACTGATTCATATTTAGAGAGTAAGTTTTTTTTTTTATTTATCATTGAATAGTATATTATGCACCTAGGGAATAAAGTGTTCTTTTTGACGAGTGTGAGGTTTGTCTCCCGAGCGAAGCGAGGGTGACCTTCACACTCGTCTAGAAGAACACTTTACACCATGGTGCATACGATATTTTATGCATCCAAGGGCAGAAAGCGCGTTCTTTATGCGCGCAGCCGGGAATAAAGTACGCACTTTCTTCCCTCGGTGCATAAACAATTTTAGTATACATATTTTTGTATGAATAAGATGATTTGAGGGGGGCCTATACTGAAATTTGTAAAAAAATGTTTTTTTTTATTTCTCAAAGGTGTAGAAGAAGTTCCAATTAAAAAAACCCAACGTCAAGTTGTGAATGATAGTATAGTATAGTATATAGTATCTATATTTACAGAAAAATTCAATCGTAGAAATTCTTTCGCAGAACCTTTTCTTCGCTGCGCTGCAAGGAATGAAATAAAAGTTTTCTACACCTTTGAAAAATGAGAAAACATTTTTTTTACAAATTTCAGTATAGGCTCCCCCTTAATATGAGACAAGTCGAGGATGCCGACGCTTCCGTGTTCCAGAGTGGCGATCTAACTAAATGAAAAATAAAACCATCAAAATCAAAATGCTGTGAGTAAATGAATCCTTCTCATGAAGCTTTTTTTACCGCCCTGCGTAGAGAAACTATCTTATTATTGATAGCAATGCCAAGACCCGTTTTATTGAACGTATTCTTGTGTTTCTCTTCGACTGCATCTAGAAAATAAAAATCTTTCAATAATATTTCGTATTTGCGACAAAATTTTAATAATTCTATATTTTAATATCTTAATTTTATTATTTTAATATTCGAAGGTCGCTCAAAAATTGAAAAAAAAAAAAAAAAAATTCAAATAAACCTTCATTTGTCTTGAGCGACCATTAAATATTGATATCTTGACTATAAATTCCAGTATGTTGCTATACAATCCACCCATAAAAGATTGAATCAGTCAGCTAATGAAGAATGTTAAAAAAAATAAAAAATTAAGGGGGTATATACACCTTTAAATGGGTTGAATTACTTGAGTTATTGAATTTTTTCGATTTTTTTTCTGAATTTGAAAAAAAATTTTGCTTATTTTTCTAATATTTTAACTAAAAATGGGTTTATCAAAAAGTTCTATGTTCATCTGATAGAGGCATGTCTTATGAACTATTAACACCATTATTCATCATCGTGATTAGTGTTAATTATTATTTTGTTGAAACATTACAATATTACGTGATATATAGTCTTATTTACCTGGATAATTCGCTGATATTCACCTTCGCAAAAAACTTTTACAATAAACAACTCCACAAATTTGCCATGACAACTAAATAAAACTCGCGACAGCAGCAGCTGTTACTTACATGAAGTCGGTGGTCTGCTTCAGAAAAATATCTTACATGAAGTCGGCAGTCTGGATCGTTTGGCGTAATTGACGTGTCAAAAACTTCAACAATTTATTTTGCAAAAACTAGGAATCCTAGAACATGAGTTCTCACTTTGATTTTATAGAGAATTTCCGCCGCTACAAGAGGGTATTTTTTTTTTTTTTTTTTTGTTTCATTTGATATAGTAGAATTCAAACTGTGCGTGATTTGGGCGTTGAATCCCGAATTATTCATAGTTTTTAATTATTTAAATAATTCGCGGTCAACTTGGTGTGGACATCTTTTGATATATTGTTCGAAAAATTTTTTGGAATCGATTGATACCTTTTTCAACGCGAGGGGAATTATTTCGACTTTTACATGATAAATAAATTCCAGATTGACTGGACTGAAATAGGTATCATAGATTTTTTATTTGATTTTTTTTTTATTTTTTATTTTTTATTTTTTATTATGAACCAATGTTCGATAGTATAAATTTTTGTGTTTGATCGCAAAATGAAATCTTTAAAAAAAACGCATTAGCTGAAAGTTGATTTCAGAAGCGCGCAGAGCGCGCTATTCTGAGCTAATAGGATAAAAACATACAATAAAAATATACGTATAGGTATATTTTTAAATATCCTATATATATATATATATATATATTGGTATAACTTTAAATTTTATGCAATTTATACAATCTCTATGCGCACATTAGAGTAGTATTCTATGAATTATCAAAATCGCATTCATCAAACATGTACGCCAATGTATATTTCTCTTGTATGTAGCTCATATGCTTCATAAAAGACAAATACATTTTGTTTGCAAAATTTTTTTAATAAAAATTGCAGTTTTTTTATGGGGATCATACATCGAGCATACATTTTACATACCGGGAAGTTATTTGGAAGCCGAACGATGACCACACTATAGCTCGACCAACACACGCTCGCGTTGCGTACGTGAGCTTCTACTCGCTGCCAGTGACTACCAACTCGATTCGCCCGGCGCCTGTCGTCAAGGCCACGCTCATCCATAGTGTGAGCCAGGCGCCGGGCGAGTCGAGATGGCAGTCACTTGCAGCGAGTAGAAGCTCACGAACGCAACGCGAGCGTGTGTTGGTCGAGCTATAATGTAGTCATCGTTCGGCTTCCAAATAACTTCCCGGTATATGCTGCATATATAATTAATATATACGATTTACACAACTTTTTGGCGGAATATATGTACATATATGTACACACATAAAATATATGCAACATACAGTGAAACCTCCCGTATTGTCTGCTCCCGAGTTGTCCACGATTCCCGAGTTGTCCGATTTAGATATCTCGAGTTGTCCCTAAGCCATGCCCAATCGCTCCCACCACAACCGACCATCCTGTGTATTTTTTCCCCCACCTATAACCAAGTGGGAAGTGGTCAACCCCCACTCCCGTTGGACTATACGGGATCGCCTGGGTCCCGAATGTGGACAATACGGGAGGTTTCACTGTATATGCAACATATCTTTTTCGTATATAACCAACATACCGGGACATTACGTGGATGCGGTACACTACGGATACCAACCTAAAATTCGCCCGGCTAGTGACATTGCTTCAGCCATGCCCTGTTCAAGCTAACTTTATTCTGTTCGAACTCGAGAACAGCGCGCGTAATATTTGAAGGTTAGGCGCCTAATTTAAAATAAATCAGTAAATCGTGCGAATAGTTAAGCTAGCGTTATTCTGTTTGAATTCGAGAACAGCGCGTAGAATTTGAAGGTTAGGCGCTTAATTTGAAATAAATCAGTAAATCGTGCGATTGAGTGGAGTTGCGGGAAAATTGGACCGGGTAAGAAAGATGATTTAAATTAATCGATCAACGAAATAATTATTAGTTTTACTTGCAATCAATTTATTATGAATCAAGCCATTTTTAAGATGTTTTTGTTGAATCGTTGGAACAATAATTAAACAAATAATTATCTTATAACAAAATTATGATACGTTGGCAATTCGTGTTACTCGCAGCTGTGGTCGAGCAACGAATAATCAATCGTTGGGCAATCAAACATCAGGGCTGCATCTGGAACAAAACAGTGAGAATCAATAAGCACTACGGCATTAAACGTTGTAATCAACTTGGAAATGAGGCGTTCACAACAAACCTCAGTGTCGCATACTCTTCAGGAGCATTTAATTAGCGTTGTCATGCCAAGTAACGTACAACAGTTTTTATTCCAAAGCCTATCATTGCTTCTTTGGGCAATTCTCTGCACCTGAGGACACCTTCGACAACCCACGATGAGTCTCAGCGAAGAGCAATCCTTGCTTCGTCGTCAACTTTGTGGCTGCATAATATTTTGACTCGGGCACTCTTTCGAAAGCAACAGCGGAGAACATCCTTGAAGAATATTGTCTCCGTAACGCTAAAACATTAATTCAAAAGAGTGACTGATGGATCGTCGTTACACAGTATGCACAGCGTACAGCGTGCACAGTAATCAGAAATTACCGGAGACGATTGACTTTGGAAAGTATCTAAGGATGATCGATTGTAGTTAGATGCCGCTTGAGTCAGCCAACGTCTCGCAGTCCAACGTCTCGCAGTCCAACGTCTTTCAAAGTCCAGCGTCTCGCAGTCCAGCGTCTCGCAGTCCAACGTCTTTCAAAGTCCAACGTCTCGCAGTCCAACGTCTTTCAAAGTCCAACGTCTCGCAGTCCGAAGTCTTTCAAAGTCCAGCGTCTCGCAGTCCAACGTCTTTCAAAGTCTAGCGTCTCGCAGTCCAGCGTCTCGCAGTCCAACGTCTTTCAAAGTTTAGCGTCTCGCAGTCCAGCGTCTCGCAGTCCAACGTCTCGCAGTCCAACGTCTCGCAGTCCAACGTCTTTCAAAGTCTAGCGTCTCGCAGTCCAGCGTCTCGCAGTCCAACGTCTCGCAGTCCAACGTCTCGCAGTCCAACGTCTTTCAAAGTCTAGCGTCTCGCAGTCCAGCGTCTCGCAGTCCAACGTCTCGCAGTCCAACGTCTCGCAGTTTCCAAGTTGATTACAACGTTTAATGCCGTAGTGCTTATTGATTCTCACTGTTTTGTTCCAGATGCAGCCCTGATGTTTGATTGCCCAACGATTGATTATTCGTTGCTCGACCACAGCTGCGAGTAACACGAATTGCCAACGTATCATAATTTTGTTATAAGATAATTATTTGTTTAATTATTGTTCCAACGATTCAACAAAAACATCTTAAAAATGGCTTGATTCATAATAAATTGATTGCAAGTAAAACTAATAATTATTTCGTTGATCGATTAATTTAAATCATCTTTCTTACCCGGTCCAATTTTCCCGCAACTCCACTCAATCGCACGATTTACTGATTTATTTCAAATTAAGCGCCTAACCTTCAAATTCTACGCGCTGTTCTCGAATTCAAACAGAATAACGCTAGCTTAACTATTCGCACGATTTACTGATTTATTTTAAATTAGGCGCCTAACCTTCAAATATTACGCGCGCTGTTCTCGAGTTCGAACAGAATAAAGTTAGCTTGAACAGGGCATGGCTGAAGCAATGTCACTAGCCGGGCGAATTTTAGGTTGGTATCCGTAGTGTACCGCATCCACGTAATGTCCCGGTATATTTATTTTCATGGGGGCGGGGTCGTAACGCTCACCCCGTCTAGTCACTAGTCGTGTTAAACCGACCGGGCCCTAGTCAGTTTTCCCTACCAGAACCCCAAATTGAATAGCTGGGCATGGTCGATATATAAGGACTGAATTAGGCGATTGTAACGGTAGTTTTCACAATAGGATGTATGGGCCAATGGAATAGAAATATCGAAACACCATCAAAATTTGGTAGAGGGGCTTCTCCAATTTTTTTTTTTTTTCGCAGATATCTCAGCCTAACTGAGGTCCCAATGAGTGTCTCTTATTATTGAGTTGTGACCTAGTAAGTATATCTCCGGCTAACCGATATACGACAGCCCGTCAGGTCGTGTACCAAGGTGGTTGGATGCCGGCTTATCTATTCAGCGCTCGTAGTGTTATTGTCGCGAGAACCGAAATCGCTATGCGCCGCGTAGTGGCGCCGCGTGGAAGTCCCGCCAGCAGCCTGCCTCGGAGCGCGGGTCGCTCGTAGAGGCGAGAGGCGCGCGGTGCGGGGAGTTAATACTAAGTAATTACTAAGTTATGCGTGTAACAATTTTTCAAATTGGATTCACGTAATAAACTCAACAAACTCAACAAACGGAACGTTCAACCAAACGATTTTATAACATGTAGAAAAAAGTCCCTACACTTCCTGATTTAAATACTTGGAATTACCCTCCATATTTCTATAAGTTACGACGCATTCCATCTAGACACAATTATATTTATTTACTAAGATTTATGCAATTATATATATATATCATATGTTTATATATTCAGTTTATATTATATATACCTATATATATATATATATATATATATATATATATATATATATATATATATATATATATATATATATATATATATATATATATATATATATATATATATATATATATATATATATATATATATATATATATATATATATATATATATATATACAGGGTTGTGAGCCATCAATTACTTCGGTAATACGCTAACCGATTTGATCATTCATGACATTCGTAATATCTAGTTGAACATTTTTGTAAAGTAATGGTAATTGAAAATGTAATGGAATTACATTTTTAATTACAATTTTCACAACCCTGTATATAGGGGAGAGCGGGGCAAAACGGGCAGCGGGGCAAAACGGGCAGCTCCCCCGAAAAATAAAAAAAAATGTTGGAAAATTTTAGATTTTTTTTTTTTTTTCAATAAAAATTGTTTCCCAATGAATTTTGATTTTTTTCTGAATTTAATTTCGAAAATTTGGCCGAGGTGCCCGTTTTGCCCCGCTGCCCGTTTTGCCCCGCTCTCCCCTATATATATAATTCAAAAATAAAAATGAGTCTTCAAACGTTATAGTTATTAACTTTAAAATAAAAAATATCTAGATCATTGAAAATGTATCACAAACAATGAGTATTGAAAAAATTAGTATTCAAAAAATAGCATTACAGAATTTTTGCGTATTCGTGCGCGCCTAGCTAGGTACTAGCTAGGTACTAGCTAGGCTCCCTGGTTAAAATGCCGTATAGGATTTTATAGGAACGTATAGAATTTCGTATAGGATTCAGTATTTATGTCCGACAACAGTTCATGGGGTTCTATCCGCATCCTATCGCATCGACAAAATATACTCGGGCCGCTGGAGGACCTATCCGGATTATGTTCGGGACCGAAAACCCAAGCTCGGTGATGTATACGATTCTATACGGTCAGCGTTCGTCATCAAAATCGCGTCTGAAATATTTTACAGTACGTCACGGGGCTTTACCCGTCCCTATCTGGCTTCGATCGCGCATTTTCTAACATCAGAGTCCCACGCGGCGCTCTGTCCGTCTCTATCCGGATTATGTTCGGGACCGAAAACTCAAGCTCGGTGATGTATACGATTCTATACGGTCAGCGTTCGTCATCAAAATCGCGTCTGAAATATTTTACAGTACGTCACGGGGCTTTACCCGTCCCTATCTGGCTTCGATCGCGCATTTTCTAACATCAGAGTCCCACGCGGCGCTCTGTCCGTCTCTATCCGGATTATGTTCGGGACCGAAAACTCAAGCTCGGTGATGTATACGATTCTATACGGTCAGCGTTCGTCATCAAAATCGCGTCTGAAATATTTTACAGTACGTCACGGGGCTTTACCCGTCCCTATGTGGCTTCGATCGCGCATTTTCTAACATCAGAGTCCCACGCGGCGCTCTGTCGGTCCCTATCAGGAATATATTCTGGACCGAAAACCCAAGCTCAGTGATGTATTCGGCTCTATCCGGTCAGCGTTCGTCATTAAAATCGCGTCTGAAATATTTTACAGTACGTCACGGGGCTTTACCCGTCCCTATCTGGCTTCGATCGCGCATTTTCTAACATCAGAGTCCCACGCGGCGCTCTGTCCGTCTCTATCCGGATTATGTTCGGGACCGAAAACTCAAGCTCGGTGATGTATACGATTCTATACGGTCAGCGTTCATCATCAAAATCGCGTCTGAAATATTTTACAGTACGTCACGGGGCTTTACCCGTCCCTATGTGGCTTCGATCGCGCATTTTCTAACATCAGAGTCCCACGCGGCGCTCAGTCCGTCCCTATCAGGAATATATTCGGGACCGAAAACTTGAGCTCAGTGATGTATACGATTCTATACGGTCAGCGTTCGTCATCAAAATCGTGTCTGAAATATTTTAAAGTACGTCGCGGGGCTCCGCCCGTTCCTATCCGGTTTCGATCTTGCACTCGATGAGATCAACATAAACATTCAAAGTCCGATGCAGGGCTCTATCTGTCCCCGTCGGGCTTCAATGCTGCGCATTGCAAGGTGATAGAAATATTTGCTGTTCGTGTCATTATTTCTAAGTCCTAATCGGGGGCTCTGTCCGTACCTATCCGGTTTCTATGTAATTTACATTACTTCAATATTTTCTCGTAAGGCGGCGACCACCGCTTTTGATATTCTCGCGAGTGCCACTTATAGGAGTTGGTGAGTATATATAGAGGCTGAAAATGTCATCTAATATAAGCGTCGCCTAATTCCTGTATTGGTTATGTGCTATCAGTATGTATGATGTCAATATATGGGCTCCCCCTAAAGCGCTGATTGTTTGAAAAAAAGAAAAGTTAAAAAAAAAAAAAAAAAAAAAAAAAAAAGACTGCGATGCCATGCTATGTTAATTGATGTAATTTTTGTACGTTCCGGATAGGACCTTAATCCGAGCATACTTTTATGTGCGCATACATTACGGATTCAACCGAATACGCTCCGCATAGAACCGCATACGCAGGGGGCATCCTACACTCCGTATAAAACCGTATAAGAGGCGCACCGATATTTTTAAAAATCGCGGTTCCGTCACGTATAGATCCGGATAGGAACATCGATGGGGCGTCCGAATAGAATGGTATAGAACCGTAAGGAATCGGGATTCAAAATACGACACTTTGCTGGTTCGGGCCGTATAGAATTTAAACTCTGGATTCTTATCCGGCATTTTGACCAGGGTTAAAAATCGCGGTTCGGGCACGCATAGATCCGGATAGGGACATCGATGGGGCGTCCGAATAGAATGGCATAAAACCGTAAGGAATCGGCATTCAAAATACGACACTTTGCCGTATCGGGCCGTATAGAATTTGGACTCCGGATTCTTATCCGGCATTTTATGCAGGGCTTCCCTTACCGGGCACGCCTCGACTCAGCCCGGTCGGGGCCTTTCTATTAGGGGGAGGCGGGGCGAGTTGTGACAGGGGCATGTTGTGACAATGCTTCTAAAATACTTTTTATTACAACTAGCGCTCTTTTCAGTATTACATTTTATACTAACCTCTCAGCGCTAGTTGCTAACGAAGCAATGGCGAGACTGCGTTGAAATCGTTCAAATTAGAACATCAAAGGTGATTTTCAGATACAAAAGTTAGTTTTCCGGCCTGTATTCGAATGAGTCTTCTGCCCTATCAGTACGTGGTAAGTCATTTGTGGCATTATGGTCGACCTTTTGTAATCTTTGCCTGGATATTCCAACAGTTGTTCGAATAAATTCGACAATGTGGTCACTTTCATGGCTATTCTCATTCAAAATGGTCGTATGGGGCTAGTTGTGTCATCGAAGTGGGGGTGAGTTGTGACGGCACAACTAGCCCCATACGCCACTCAATCGCATGACGATCTATCATTTTCAATAAAACGAACTTGGCGGATAGTAAATTACTATATTACGCATTATATATATGAGGTATTCCACGCAGTTTCGAACGGTCAAAAAAATCACCGCTTCCGAAAAAATCGTAATTTGGTCCTCGAACACAACCATATCGAAAGAATTTTTGTGAATTTTTTCAGAATTTTTGGATTGCATTTGTGGATTTTTTCCAAATTCCAGCTTTTTCTACAAACTCCCGTATCTCAAAAGTATAAGATCCTACAAGAAAATTTATGAGACATAAAAGTTGTAGTTTCGAATTAACTTTCTCAACAAATTTTTTTGGGAATTTCCCGAATCCCAAAAATACCAATTTTTATCAAAAATACACAAAAACTGGTTTTTCAATCAATACGTCACTTTTGATTTGCCTCAATAATTTACAGAAAATACTCTCAAGTGTTGACAACAACCGTATATTTTTTTTAAGATGGTTGGCTCAATCGTTTGGAACGTATGCTTTGGTCGTATTTTTTTTTTTTTTAAGGTATGCTTTATTAATTCTTTTTTTCGAAAAAAAAAAAAAAATAATTAATACAGCATACGTTCCAAACGATTGAGAAAAAATATACGGTTGTTGTCCACACTTGAGAGTATTTTCTGTAAATTATTGAGGCAAATCGAAAGTGACGTATTGATTGAAAAACCAATTTTTGTGTATTTTTGATAAAAATTGGTATTTTTGGGTTTCGAGAAATTCCCAAAAAATGTTGTTCAGAAAGTTGATTTGAAACTGCAACTTTTATGTCGCATAAATTTTCTTGTAGGATCTTAAACCTTTGAGATATGGGAGTTTGTAGAAAAAGCTGAAATTTGGGAAAAAATCCACAAATGCAATCCAAAAATTCTGAAAAAATTCACAAAAATTCTTTCGATATAGTTGTGTTGTGTTGTGTTGTGTTGTGCCAAATACTAGTCATTATTTCAGAATATTCAGTTAATACAGCCAAAATATCATTGTCACAACCTGCCCCAACCCTGTCACAACTAACCCCTCAGGAGGGGCACGTTGTGCCAAATTCCGTATGGAAGAAAAAAATGTATTCTCGTTTAATCCAATTCACTATAATCTCAACTTACCAACCAATTAAGGGCCATGATATGCTTTGTTTTAACTAAGATTTTAAATGTTTGGGTTTCATAAAGAATTTGGAATAATCCAATGTTTTCTTATTTTGCCACAACTCGCCCCGCCTTCCCCTATCGAGGAAACAACCAGGAAATTTCTACCAGGGGATGTTCAAAAATACCACCATCAAGAGCAAAACACGCTCTCACTCGCTTTTCGAAGCTTGGCGCCGTTTTCAAAAGGATTGCCCAGAGCTTCGAAAAGCGGGTGAGAGCATGTCTTGCTCTTGATGGTGGTATTTTTGAACATCTGTAGTCACCCGACTGATGCTCCGACATATCACACATATCACAGAGAGGTTTTGCTGTTGATGGTAGTATCTGTTTTTTTTTTGTTCTATCTCACGAACTATTAATTTTACAAAAAAAAAGTGTCATGAGAAAATCGTACATTTTTGAATGAAGAATATTTTAGTTGAAACAAAAATGTATGATTCCATTTAAAAAAACTGGTCCATCCTCCACAGCATCACCAATTAGGATACTGGACCATAAAAAAAAAAATCTTCATGTGTCCCTCTCTGAACCGGACAACTTTTGTAGGACACATTTTCCAATTGAAACGTTAGGTCGGCTGAAAACGTAATGCGTACTTTAAATTGGGACACCCTGTATTATAAAGAATATTACAAATAATAAACGAGAATCATCCAGACAAGAACCTGAGTAATCCTTCATTAATCCTAACACAATTATGAGCTTTTGTCGTGGGATGCACTAATGAAGCATCATCAACTAATTTTTCATTTAATCTCACCGACAATAAGGGTAACGAACCTTGTTGTCCAGCCATGTTTATAAAAAGTGCCCGAAACTTTCATATTACCGCCTTTATAACATGGCGGATACGCTTGCGCATAACTAACCGTGAAAAGGTCTATGAGTGTTTCTTGATATTAATTAGAAGGGGTGCTTCTAAGTACGTTTTTCCCCCCATGTAAATAACATGGCATTTTGTGATAATTGTGGTATCATTATACAGTGGAACCTCACATATCTTACATAATGCGGGGACAATGCAAGATACAGGGCGTCCCAGAACTAAGTGCAATAAATGTTAGGGGTAATAGAGGGGGTCGAGCTGAGTAAATTGACCTGAAGAACATGTGGTCTCCGAGTTAGCGTTCGCGAGATACGACCGGTTAAAAAATTGCGTTGGGCGCCGGCATGTAGGCAACCGCGGACACAGCAGGCAGTGTCGCAGTCTTTTTGATAAGCGCGATATTTCTGATACGAGTCATAACACTTTTGAATTCGAAAATTTCAAACAAAAATACTTTTGATATGAAATTTTATTATGGAAACAAGTAATGTTGTTGTGTTCGGCGGAAAATCAATGTCGAAAGTGTTTCTGTTTGAAATTTTCGAATTCCAAAGTGTTATGACTCGTATCAGAAAGATCGCGCTTATCAAAAAGACTGCGAACCGCTGCCTGCTGTGTCCGCGGTTGCTACATGCCGGCGCCCAATGCGTTTTTTTAACCGATCGTATCTCGCAAACGCGGACTCGGAGGCCACATGTTTTTTGGGTCAATTTACTCAGCTCGGCCCCCTCTATTACCCCTATCATTTATTGCACTTAGTTCTGGAAAACCCTGTATATGTGAAGAACTATATCATGAGCTTGCGTTGATCCGGCCGGTTGTTTTTTCTCTCACTCACTTAGGGCCGTGTCAACCGTGGATAACCGCACAGCAATATTCCGTGGGCGATAAAAACAGTGATTCGTTCAATTCTGAAGAATTCACTTTTCGGATAACCGAATCGTCATTCGGATAATTGATGTTTTATGAACCAAATTGCCATTCGGATGATTGACGTCACGGATAACTGACGTTCGGATAATCGACACTCTACTGTATTTGTTTTTCCGGCGTAAACATAACCTTCGTCTAAACATTACTCTATTTACCATGAGTATGGTACATTTAGTGATCGGATAAACATTTAAAAAATTGATCAGCCCGCCCCCCGGTAGTACTCATTCCACGATATGCCCAGTGCCGGCCCTGCGCTAGCACCCCCCACCCGAACCTCCTGTAAGTAAGATATGTGAAGGTAAGATATGTGAGGTTCCACCTTAGACCATATAGGAATGGACCGAGCATTGGGGTGGTGGGGGTACTGCCGAGTAAAGCGACAAAGATAGCATTAGCGATGTATATAGATACAATGAATTAGGGCTGTACGGTTTAACCAGCTTAACCGGCCAAAACGGTTAACCTGGTTAATTAGCCGATGGCTTAACCGGTTAACCGGCCAAGTTGGCCAGACGTTTAACCGGTTAACCGGCCAAAACGGTTAACTCGGATAACCGGCCAATGGCTTAACCGGTTAACCGGATAACCGGCCAAGACGGTTAACCATTCAACTGCGGTTAGCGGTTGAATCGGCCAAAAACTTTTTCAAAATTTTAAAATTTCAAAATTTGTCAAAATTTCCAAAATTTGGAAATTTTCAAATTTTGACAAAGTTTTTGGCCGATTCAACCGTTAACCGCAGTTGAATGGTTAATCGTCTTGGCCGGTTAGCCGGTTAACCGGTTAAGCCTATTGGCCGGTTATCCGAGTTAACCGTTTTGGCCGGTTAACCGGTTAAACGTCTGGCCAACTTGGCCGGTTAACCGGTTAAGCCATCGGCTAATTAACCAGGTTAACCGTTTTGGCCGGTTAGGCTGGTTAAATCGTACAGCCCTACAATGAATACAATGGCAACGTTCACTCCCTAACGGGGGCACTTCTTCCTTCTCTTACAAACCATGTAGTATCGCCCGTCCTTTTCTCATTAGTCGGCAGCAAACATATGCTCAGTCCATTCCTGTATGGTCTAAGGGTTCCACTAGGTATATTTCTTTCCAAGCCTGCTAATCTATCGAAGAGTTTTATTATTGAATCCACGCTATGGTCTCAGAATCTACGGACATTCCTAGTTGTCAACAACTGATAGGTTCCCGTAGATTCTGATATGAAGTGATACCAGTGGCGGACTGGGATGGGCGGGAGGGGGGGGGGGGGGGGGGGGGGCGCCCCGGGTGACAGGTAGCTAAAGGGTGTCATTGAGGGGGCTGAAAATCAAGTTTTACATTCCTTTACTATAAATTAATGACAAAAGCTTTTGTCACTTGCTTGAATTTTTTTAAATTTCTAAACTCATATCATCAAACTGGTGGAAAAAAAGAACTTACAATGTGTAAAAATAGTCCTGAAATACAAATTGGCGGGGGGGGGGGGGGGGGGGGGGGGGGGGAATTTTAATCATTCGCCCTGGGTGCCAATCCTCCTTAGTCCGCCACTGACTGACATGATTTATAATAGAACGAATCAGTCTCCATGAGTTGCATCCGCACCGAAAGATGTGTAGATAGAACTTCACAAGTGTACCTGTATATCAATAAAATTCTATGACTATCTTACCGGTGCATGACATTAAGCATATGAAATGAATGAGCCTTTACTTGTTATTGCAGTGTATCTGTGATCTCACAATTCGTTTTTAATGAACATTTTCCAGGTGTGAAAATGTTACCTGTGTTCAGTACTTCTCAGATGCGAGACTAAATTTTAATTGGTCATTGGAATTTGCAAGTAACAGTATCGTATTGATTACCCAAACATTATTTTTCTACTTGACATACCGAGGTTCTACGTGCACGCACCGAAAGAAATTTATTCTTATTTCTAGTATGGTAACATACTAATCGTATATACTAATGAAATCCTCTAAATGTTTAGTCTATTTTTATGTAGAATGCTAGAGTATTAGAATATCCTCTTAAAGTTAGTATGCCATCTATTAAGGTGTGACCACGTGATCAAAACTTGTCGCATTTTGCATATGGCCGCGTCCAGGTCCTGCATCGTGTCGTGCGTCGCGTTGTATTTGAGTGTGAGTGATCAAGTTATATTTTTCATTCGAAAAAATCGACGAAGTCGTGAAGTGGCTCATCAAAAACGATCCAGGCGAACTGGTCGAAACATTTGAACGTAAGTAAACCTAAAATTCTGAGTATAATAGTACATTTCATTACGAGTAACGAAAGGCTTTTTTGACGAAACGAGAGGTTTACGGCACGAGCCGAAGGCGAGACTGATCGTAGCGAGTACGAGTACGAGTACCTCGAGCGAGTACGAGACTCGCCTTCGGCTCGTGCCGTAAACCTCTCGTCAAAAAGCCTTTACGTACAAGTAATGATCATTATTTTTCATCAGGATTGCCGAAAGTCGCGATTTCGAGGCTAGAATGATGAAAAATAATTTTTTCCAAATTACTGCTACGCTCTGAGAAAACGTTCTAGTGACTCAGTTTTTCTACAGTTGATTAGTGATATTTTGATACAAAGTTCATGATTTTTCCAGATTTTATGTCCTCCGCTGAACATAAATTCAGTCCATCGAAGAAAAAGCAGTTGTCGGAGGGTACAGGCTGCTGCGTTGGATGAAATTTCTTCAACTTTAAACCAATAATATTTGATGAATTGTTTGAGACACTGAAATTTTTGATTGTAAGAATTTTTTTCCCACTTTCTGGAAAAAATGTGTTGAAACCAACACTTTTGTGCTATATAAATACTATATAAATATAAATATATTCCCTAAAATTGTTGAACATTTTTTTGTCTTTAATTTAATTAATTATCTCATAGTCTTGTATGATTGAAAAGTTTATAATATAAATAATAAATATACATAGTATATATTATAAAAATATAAAAAAATATATGAATATAATATAGTATACATATATACATAAATATATTATACCAGGAATGTAAAATATGAATATAAAATGAAAATAAAGAGATTATTTTATAATTTCACTGATTCCTTTCCGAATATAACATACTAAACTTAGATTAGAGGATATTCTTAAAGCTAGTATATGTATTCACATTAGTATGTGTTTATTAAATTATTCTCCTCTAAAGATTAGAAAATATACTTACCGCCTATTTTAGACGGAAATATACTAAGTTTCAGTACAGTCCGACCTCGCAATAAGAAACCCGGCAATAAGAAACTTTCCCCAGTTTCGCATTCGAGCGCTTCCCCCACTCTTCCATTCCAAGCAAAAGAGTGAGAGAGACAGACAGAGGTAGTGAGCGTGGAGCGCGCGCCTGGTGGGGGTATGCGATATATAAGAAAAACTCTTCCCCTTGGGGGCTTTTGGTTTCTTATTGAGAGGTTGGACTGTATATTATACTAACTTTGAGAATAAATTTCTTTCGGTGCGTAGGATAAAGATTACTGTACTCATACAGTGACAAAAACATAGTACTTTGGTATAATTAAAGCTGTATTTTATGATCCTTCATCAGTTCTTTCAATAGGGATGTAGGCACAGAATCTCCATACAGTCTGCTAGCAAGAAGGTCTCCGAACATTATTTGAAAGTACTACATAAGTAGCGGTTCGGTTGTTTGTTAGTTTTCGAATGAAGAAAAAAAAAAACTGTAATTGAGGGGACGGATGCAATAAGGGGACATAACTTTTTCTGGCTCCACAGCGTTGGCCCCTGAGCAGTTAGAAATGAGATCACGAATTTTGAATTTTCAAACATGTATTCCCATAGAAAATGTAATTCCGCATCTTCTTTTCCTCTTCAAAAAAGTTGTAGCTTTCGTAGTTTCCGAAATATCTACAAAAAACGTGTTTTTTTGTGAGCTAAAAAATTCCCGCTTTTTTCAGTTCAACTCGCGCTAGATTACCCAATTTTTGAAATTTTTGAATGAAATTTGCAGGAATCATATATTATAGTGTTTCAATATTAACTGAAATAGAAAAAAGTTAATATTGTTGTAAGCAGGAAAGTTATTAATTATTTCAGGAGACATTGCGAAAAACAGTTACGGATATCTTGGAGCGCTTCGGAAGTCGAACGAATTTCGAGCGACCGAAAACTTCCAGTGAGAAAGTTGTTCATTAAGGTACAAATAAGTTTTCCGGAAAATCTCACTGTCATCGAATGAATGGTTCAGAAATTGTTAATGTTTTATTCTACTACCGCCCGGCTGCCGCGCGCGTAGTTTACAGCGGGAGTATATGAGCAGCGACTTGCAGTTCGCCAAGGATAAAAAGCATGAAGTAAGAGGTAAGGAGACCGATCTCCAAGCTGGCTAGTCGCCAAAACCTGCGTCGATTTTTAGGTCTCTTTAGTAGTACAGTATTCCGCCACTCGCAGTGCTGATGTTCCACGTCTGGTCGTTTAATGGCGTGAAGTGGGGGGTTTTCGGTAAATGTGACAGCCAGTGGCAGAAATGACGGTGGTCGCTGTCCCGTGCATGTTGTGTTTGATTTTCATAAAAAAAAGTATGGTTGACATGGATGGGCAGTTGATTAAAAAAAAACACATATATTTCCACGAACCTGTTGGATACCATAAACATTCTATGCACTCAATCAAACTTTTACCATAAACATTCTATGCACTCAATCAAACTTTACTTATTA
This sequence comes from Tenthredo mesomela, assembly GCA_943736025.1. NCBI lineage: Eukaryota > Metazoa > Arthropoda > Insecta > Hymenoptera > Tenthredinidae > Tenthredo > Tenthredo mesomela. The sequence continues at coordinate 13,126,182 of OX031020.1, read as the reverse complement.
TCGACGTAAGTAATAATTAGTAATGTACCCTGATGTATTCACATTTTTCGGCATATATCTTCTTAATGATATATCCTTACAAATACTACAATTCATATATGAGGTTAGCACAAATTTTATATACAACAGAACAGTTTATTTAATCGCAACACGCCACTTTTTTAACATATCTTTTTGAATAATACACATGGATAACAATTTTGCAGTGTTTAGTGTTTAACTTTTTATCGACATGTCGATTGATTACTTTTTAGAAATGTTTCAATCAAAAATATTACGTAGCCTTAGAAGTTACTAGGATTCCTAATTCCCAACTCTTTATTAGCCTTTCTATCCGACTTGTAACCGGTCGGACACCCCGGCACAAAACACGACATTTTCCTTTAATTTTTAATTTTTCTTTAATTCTAAATCGTTTTTCGTAAAATTCCCGCAAATATTTGAATGACAGGTAAACAAACCCCCCACTTCGCCGCCGTTAGCCGACCAGACATGGAACATCAGCACTGCGAGTGGCGGAATACTCTACTACTAAAGAGACTTGAAAATCGACGCATGTTTTGCAGCACGGAGATCGGTCTCCTTACCTCTTACTTCCTGATAAAAAGTAATCGAAACTCGGATAGATAAACAGAATCATAGTTTATTGTTCTTTTTTTTTTTTTTTTTTTTATTATAGAGCAAAGATTTGAATTTATATATTCTTACGAAATAACCTGACATTTTTGTCAAAATCGTAGAATGATTATTTATATGGCAATAAATATAATCGGTAGAATTTACAAAATAAGCATTTTACTATTTCATTTTATTTTTTTTTTTTTTTTTTTACATAAAAAAAAAAAGAAATCTGCTCTATAATAAAAAAAAAAAAGAACAATAAATTATGATTTTTATTTCATTGAGTAGTGACTCTATCGTTCGAAGCCTATTAATTCATACCATATGTGAATTTATCGGACCAGTCGAACCAAATTTTTAAGTCTTCTAACTGAAGCTGACCTCTATATAGAGCGTGCAATCTTCAGATAGACCGAAAAAAACGGAAGTGCATCATAATTATTTTTTCAAGTAAAAATTCCTTCAGCCCGGGTTTGAACCGGGACCTCCGCATTTGTACTGCGACGCCTTGTCCAATTAGACCACTGAAGGACTGGAGGAATCTTTACTTGAAATTCATGTTATTGTCATTGACCTTCTTAGTCCCAGGTCTGTGTTTATTTCATTGAGTAGTGACTCTATCGTTCGAAGCCTATTAATTCATACCATATGTGAATTTATCGGACCATTTTTACTTGAAAAAATAATTATGATGCACTTCCGTTTTTTTCGGTCTATCTGAAGATTGCACGCTCTATATAGAGGTCAGCTTCAGTTAGAAGACTTAAAAATTTGGTTCGACTGGTCCGATAAATTCACATACCGGGAAGATTCCTTGATAGTATACACCTGACTGCCGTCGATTGCGCATGCGCCAAATAATTCATTTTCATTGGTCGGTAAGATCGTCCCGGGACAGTATTATGACGTAGGAGGCACGGGTGCCAACATGCGAAAAATTAAGCGAGAGCTGTCAAACTCTGGCGCGTAAAGTAGTCAATCGAGGTTATGTTGATATTTATTTTAATTCGACGTTAATTATTGAAAAAAAAAAAGAAAAATAGCACGGACTAGCAGTTTTTAATAACGTAGTCCATTTCGGAAGATTATTCAATGCGTGCATCAAAGGATTTAATGGAAAAACAACAATTAATCGTTACAAAAAACATCTTAAAGTGATTTGTTGAAAGATGAAATCTAAAATCAAATCTGAAAGGTTATTATCAAATGACAGTCTGGACAAACTGAGGCAGGTGAGTGAAAATAACGTTTATTGAAAAAATATTCTTCATTCACATCGAATCGAAGCAAGCAATCAGCTGTTCGGAATAAATTCCGACGGTTCTTTCAGAACATCAAATTTTAACCTCGATAATGAAAGCTTTCCAAGCCTTTCTGAATCACTACCGCAATTTATTGAGATTTGAACCCAAAAAATTCGTATCAATTACATCGCCGTCGAAAACAAAGTTTGACAGCTAAAACTCGGGATGGCCAGCCTGCCTTAGCGGACGACGAAACTCGCGCATGCGCAATCGATGGCAGTCAGGTGTATACTATCAAGGAATCTTCCCGGTATGGTATGAATTAATAGGCTTCGAACGATAGAGTCACTACTCAATGAAATAAACACAGACCTGGGACTAAGAAGGTCAATGACAATAACATGAATTTCAAGTAAAGATTCCTCCAGTCCTTCAGTGGTCTAATTGGACAAGGCGTCGCAGTACAAATGCGGAGGTCCCGGTTCAAACCCGGGCTGAAGGAATTTTTACTTGAAAAAATAATTATGATGCACTTCCGTTTTTTTCGGTCTATCTGAAGATTGCACGCTCTATATAGAGGTCAGCTTCAGTTAGAAGACTTAAAAATTTGGTTCGACTGGTCCGATAAATTCACATATGGTATAAATTATGATTTTGTTTGTCTATCCGAGTTTCGATTACTTTTTATCTTTGGCGAACTGCGAGTCGCTGCTCATATACTCCCGCTGTAACCTATACGCGCGCGGCAGCCGGGCGGTGGTAGAATAAAACATTAACAATTTCTAAACCATTCATTCGATTACAGTGAGATTTTCCGGAAAACTTATTTGTACCTTGTAACAATATTCATATAATGTTGTAAATGTGAATATTAAAAGAGTAAAAGAAAAGAGAAATTTTAATAAACGAAAATAAAGATCGACAAAATTAGCAGAAATAGAGTATGAAGCTATCTGGCTAAAAGTTACTCAAAATAGAGTTTACCAAAGAAAGCCTAGTAGTTTCGTTGAAACGCAAAATTGAAAAGAGATAGAAAATGCTCAGTAGTAAGCAATTGCTGACGCAATGTCAAAAAGTAGTGGGGACAACACTATATAAGAGAACGAGTTAAGCGGCTCGGGATCTATCGATATCTATCTCTCATTATAGATCAGTAAATTCAAAATAATAGGTAATTGACACAACAAATTTTGTCGAACTTATTAATCAAATAATAAATAATCAAATACATTTATTATCGATTCACAAATACGCAACCAACAAGTTGAAAGACTTTGCGGTTACGACATCCTTTCTATAAAATCATTCCTTCCTATCAATTCATTGCTTACGAGTTTAAATACTCCGAGGACGTGAATTATCCATATCAATCCAAATAAGACGGTCAACGCTAACGGGTGTAAAAACTCTGAAGCTGCGATTATTTTATTTATCCTGACAGTAGAAATAATCAAAGTAAGAAAATCAACACTGACGGGTTTAAATACTCTGAGGTTGCGATTATACTTCCAAAGCTCTCATATAATCAACGCCAACGGTACGAAAGTTTCTGAGGTAGCGATCATATGGGAATTCGTAGAAATAAGAACTGTCATAAATAAATAGGCTAAACACTCATAGACGAGAAAGAGTCCCGAATTATTAATTCGTTGATTAGATAAAGATTCTAATTTCTAGATAACGTCCGGTTTATTCAAATATAGGGGAAAATCCACTGGGGATAAGTCGCGATTGTTACATTTGGCGCCCGAACAGGGACTCTCAGATAAAAGTAGACTCTCAGATAAAAGTAGACTCTCAGATAAAAGTAGACTCAGATTAAAAATAATCTTGAGAAAATTAATTAACGCGAAAAAAAATGGCTGAAGCTAAAAAAATCGAAGAGTTAAATAAAGAATTCGAGGAGAAAATTAAGAAATTAAGGTTAGATTGGATGGTAGAAATTGAAGAAAGGATTCAAACTGTACAGGAGAAAATAGAAAAGAAAATTGTTGATAGATATGAGCATATCAAACAGCAATCCAAAACAGACTTGTTAAATTGTCAAAAATCACTAGTCGCAAGAATTGGAAAAATAGAATCAATGGTTCAAAATCAAATACAAGATATAATAAAACAAACCGAACAAGAGACGAATAAACTCAGATCAGAAGTAATTCAAAAAGAGGAATTAACAAATCTCAGGGAGGAATTAATCGAAAAGATATCAAATCAAGACAAAGAAATCGACGGCGTATTGGCAAGACAATTAGCTACTATAAAAAGAGTACAGGATAAAGTAACGGAACAAGGAGAAAGAGTAATAAGAATAGAGACTCAAGGATCAGGCAGACCAGAATTTATTCAATCAAGAGCCAGTAGTTGGGGTACAAAGATTAAAATACCGAATTATGAAGGAAACGCAAAAGAAAAACCAATGAGTTTTCTGAGTCAGTTAGAAGCTTTTTGTCAAGCACAAAATATGAACGAGCGTGATAAAATGATAATAGTCAAACAAAGCCTGTCCGGAATAGCTCGCGAATGGTGGGAAATTCTAGAACAAGCAACCGATACGTTCGAAAATTTTAAAGAAAAATTTCAAAAGAAATTTTGGAGCGACGAAACACAAAGAAGGATTAGGAGAAATCTAGAATTCGGTTCGTTCCGTGAAGATGGTAATTTCTCGCGAGTAGAATATGCCATTCAGAAATATCACTCAGCTAAAGATCTGAAACCGAAAATCTCGCAGCGAGAAATCATCGAATGTCTGTCAAGGCATTACAACGATACAATTTACAACGCAATTTTAACACGCGGAGTCGAAGATTTGAACGGGTTAATAAATTTGCTAGAAAAATTCGATAATACGCGAAGGCCGAATAAATCGAACACAGCCATAACAACGCGCGTAAACATCGGGAACGACGCAGCAAATAGGACTCGGGACGGTCAAGACGCAACGAGAGCTAAGGGGGCGTCCATTAATCACGTGAGGCTTCAGGCAGGGAGGGGGGGGTCACTAGAAAAATCACGGCCCCTCATACGGGGGGAGGGGGGGGTCATTCGGACGCATCACGTATATTTTTTTTCCGACGATCTGGAAGAATCTCCTATTATTTACGACTTTCAAATATCCCGCGATTGACAATTGTCTCTATGCGCTTTAAATCGAGCATGAATTCACTGCGCAGCCGCGAAGGGCGCGCCACCGACGCGTATTCAGACTGTCAGATTTTTTGAATCTTATTGTTTTAACATTTTTGGCGAGTTATTATTTCAATAGACGTATTTGTTAATACTGATTGTAGTCGATGTTGGATCTTTCAACTTAAAATCGAGTAATATTTCCATATGGCTTCCGAACTGGGCTCTTTATATAACGAGAGCTTCAAGCTCTACAAATTATTGCACGAATCGCGAACTGGACAACAGGCCCAAAAAGAGTTTAATGTTCTCTGGGCTAAGGCGAAAGCCGAAAATCCTACAAAAAATGAGTTCGTTAAATTTGCTAGAAATCTTCTGGCAGATTATCGAAAAAAAAACAGTGCTAAGAAGGCAGCGAGTATTTTATTCTATTTCTCGAAACAAAATGAACAGGTAGGTGAAAGTTTGCATGGTTTTAAATAGCAAAAGTCACCAAAAGAGACGCAGTGAAATCACACTCACTCCCATATTATTAATTCAACTTTATCTGTCAAATTAATATTCTGTGTGAATTTCAACGAATTGTAAAAAATCAACCCAATACGACATCGAAGAAATTAACTCTGATACTCTTCGTACTCTAATATGCTTCATGGTTTTCACAAAAGAAATAATATGCTCAAATTCACAGACTATTGTATAGTTTTCTATGTAATAGTTGATATATCGTCTGGTTACTATTAATGTTCATATTAAATTGAAATATCTCCGTAATTGGAGCCAGAATAAGTTTTCCGAGTGCTTAACAATATTTGATTATCCAAAATTTTTGGGGGAGAAGGCTTAAAAAATAAATAAATGTACATAATGATCAGCTCGATCTTGTCATCTCAAAACAATGAGATATTGTGAAATTTAAGTCAATTGCATTGTATTCTATGATTATATTGTGGTCATAAAACATTTGCAGAGTGATGGAAAAAATATAGCATCATCATCAACTACTACTACAACAAATATTGTGGTGAATTCCTGTGCCCCAAACTCATCCACGAATATAGTCTCGCAGGCGTCCGGTACCCATGAACCTGAAGTAAATGAACTGGGCTCAAGGTCATTATTGCTGCAGGATTCCGATGATGATATTGATAAAGAAGTTATTATGAGTAGCACCTCTCCAATCCCATCAGGTACCATTTTTATACGCAAATTTCGCCGTTTCAAAAATGTTTGTCACTCCAGATTCACGATATTCAACGATTTTGTTATTGTTTGGTAGCTATGAGCTTGAAAATGTTTCGTTCCAGGGACTCGTAAGCGCAAAGTGAGAGTTTTGGAAAGCGATGAAGAAGCTATTGACGACCCGGGCTCTAGCAGTACCTTAGTTAAGCGTGTGCGAGCAACCCCCGCACAGGATGAACTAAAGAAGCGCATTTCTTTACTAGAAGCGGAACTTGAAGTTGCCATTCGTCGCAGAGATTGCATGAGTTCAGATAATAGCGAACAACGTCAAATATTAAAGCTTAAAAAAAATATCGAGTCATCCAAGAAGGAGTTGCACAAAAAATGGCAGCATACTCTTCACGCCAAAAAACACAGAAACACCCACAGATCCAAAATCAATGCGGTGTGTATTCAGAACCCCGATGCTGCTAATATTTTGAAACTTCGCACTGAACCAGGCCGTCCACGTTTGGAAGAAAAGCAACCTGAATTGCTGAAGACGATCGTAGATTTGGCAATGTTTGGAGCGTCTGCAGAGGAACGTCGTCGCTGTGAGATCGTGCGAAGTTGCCGAACACTTGGTGATCTTCATGGCAGATTGGTAGAGTTGGGCTTTCAAATTTCGAGAAGTGGAACTTATATTCGTTTACTGCCGAGGAGGTATACCACATTAGAGGGAAAGCGGCACGTTGTCACGGTACCAGTGAAGTTAAGTCGCCCCGAAGCTGACCATCACAAGGCTCACCCAGATCAACACTTCTGTACAGCGACAGTTAGATCGCTCGAAACCGTAGCATCCATTCTAGGTCCCCATCAAGTCAGTTTCATTTCGCAAGATGATAAAGCGCGAGTTCCGATAGGTCTAACAGCTGCCAACAAGCAGGCACCATTATTAATGCACGTGGAGTATCGAGTATCTCTGCCGGACCATGACTGGGTAGTTGCTGCGAAACATAAGCTAATTCCTAGCGTATACGCCGGATGCATTATTAAAGGTAATGCTATGGGTCGCCCAGAAGCCGTCACATATACGGGGCCAACTTACATCTCGATTCGAAGTGGCAAGCACTCGTCTTCAACCGCCTCATCGCATGCCACGGACTTCGACAAACTTGCCACCCTGGACAGTTTCAAAGAAATTATGCGAGAAGAAAACGGGGATATGAAGCCTGTTTTCATGATTTCCTCTGATGGTGGGCCTGATGAAAACCCTCGCTACCCGAAAGTTGTTGCCAATGCAATACACCACTTCCAGCAGTATGGCCTTGATGCAATATTTGTTTTTACAAATGCACCGGGAAGGAGCGCATTCAACAGAGTTGAAAGAAGAATGGCCCCTCTTAGTAGGGAATTGTCAGGTGTGATTCTACCGCATGACTCATTTGGGAGTCACCTTAATGACAGGGGTCAAACAGTCGATTCGGAGCTCGAGAAGAAGAACTTCCGCAAGGCAGGTGAGGTCCTCGCCGAGATATGGAGCAGCGTTGTGATCGACGGAAAAAGCGTTGTCACTGAGTATGTCGAGCCTGATGCTCACGCCGAGAGCTTTGTACCGGTGATGCCTTCACAACAGTGGTGTAGCAATCACGTTCGACACAGCCAATATTTACTCCAGGTTCTTTTTCGAAATTTTTACTACTATGATTTTACAGAAGTTTTCTCGAAATAATGTAGACGTTAATTGTAATATGGTTTTGTGACGGTTTTTCTTATGAACAGGTGGTAAAATGTGACGTCAGGGCTTGCTGTAGCGAATTTCGTAGTTCACTGCATCTTGTCCTTCCCGAACGCTTCCTTCCTGCTCCCTTTCCGATCATTCAAACTTCTAATAGTTTGAGTATTCCGACGCACGAAGAACACGACGGCGAGACGTTCGCCCCTTTTCTATTGAGACAGTCTCTGTGCCTGGTGCCTCCACAGGGTCCCTTTCGCCAATTACCTTACGACATGTATTGCCCGAGTGTACAGTCAGAACTTGAAGGCAGAACATGCAAGGAATGTGGCCTGTATTTCTGTTCGAAAAAAGCTGTGACTGCACACAAAAGTTCTCTTCACAGGAAAAATAAAGGTATACGCAATGAGCAGGCTGGTGAACAAATGGATGAAGAAGAAGGGTTACATGACGTACAGGAGGTCGATACTCTCGACGTACAAGAGTTGCAAGAGGTGGAAAACACCCCGGCACTTGTCAGTATAGCACAAAGTATACAGAATCCCTGGATCGAAGAAGAATATTAATTTTAAACAGAACTTTTGACGTCTTCAGGATTGTTAATCTCGAATTAGTTCCGTTGGAGAGATTCCTCGAGCCATAGTATTTCTTAAAATCATTATCAACCCCAAAAAGCACCCCTGGTGCAAAAACCTTTCGCCAAGTACATTAATGTGGTCACTACCCCCCAAAAAATCCACCAAACAAAATTCCTCCTTAACAAAAGTGGTACCATCAAAGTGTCTACTTACAAAAGGATTGAAATCAGATACAATTGCCAAGTACATATCTTCTGTATAACAAAAGTTTACAACAGAAGAACAGAAAACTGAATAGTCTTGTATCGTTCACTCGCTACGCTCGCTCACTCGATCGGCTCTTGATAATTACAGGGAAAAAAATCAGTAAAAAAAAAAAATTTAGGAAGTGGTACTTGCGGGCCATTTATGAGTAAGTAAAAGAGTTTTCACTTCGGTCTATGTATCATTTGTTCGATACATATTGATATAATGGCCCGCCAAGTACCACTTCCTAAATTTTTTTTTTTTACTGATTTTTTTCCCTGTAATTATCAAGAGCCGATCGAGTGAGCGAGCGTAGCGAGTGAACGATACAAGACTATTCAGTTTTCTGTTCTTCTGTTGTAAACTTTTGTTATACAGAAGATATGTACTTGGCAATTGTATCTGATTTCAATCCTTTTGTAAGTAGACACTTTGATGGTACCACTTTTGTTAAGGAGGAATTTTGTTTGGTGGATTTTTTGGGGGGTAGTGACCACATTAATGTACTTGGCGAAAGGTTTTTGCACCAGGGGTGCTTTTTGGGGTTGATATCACCACTTTTTGTACAATTTTGCTAGACTATCTAATAATTGTGCTCGCTCGCTACGCTCGCTCGATTGGGATTTCCTGTATCCTCGCTCGCGAGGCTTGCTCAGTTGTCAGCATTCTGTCAATTGTTGCTATGAACATCTCAATGCATGTATACGATGATGCCTTTTGTATCATCCGAATTCCTCAAAAAGCAGCAATATTAAATGTAGTAGTATAATTTTAAATGAATGAAAATAGTGTTATAATATACACGTATGCTCATACTTTTCTGTGAGCCTTGAATTTTTGTGGACAGACGTAACATGTGTTCTTCTATTAAGTTCCAGGAATTGTTTCGTTAAAATCCGGTATAATTCTATATGCCTGAACGTGTGACCCTGCGCGCAGCCCTCCTCCTGTCTCATCTAGGCCTGGGACCGGCAATGGCGGAGTCACTTGCACGCAGGGTTATAGTTGCTGCTCATGATTGAATATATATAAATATGAGATATATGTATTGCAATTCTTAGGTAGTTTTTTTTTTTTTAATGCAGCTAGGTCCTCTGCAGAAAGAACATGTACTCGTCCCGTACTCATAACGTCAACTTTGAATTCAGGTCTGAACAGAAAGTATCGAAATATATAGAATTGAGCCGATTGAGCTTATTGATGCAAGACTAGCGTAGAGCATAAAATGGAAGATTTTGAAGTCAAACACTTGCATTCTGCTCTATTCGTCTGACTCTATCCGTTTCTTGTATCAAATCACACTGTCTCGTTATTTTGCAACTTCAGCGTTTTCTCTCATCATCCTCTCTTCTCATACAGCGACCCGCTACAAAATTAAACAATCCATAAAAAAGGTTGTGCAATGAATAAATAAATATAAATGAGAAATAAATGGTTTTTATAATTTTCATGATTAAATACAAATCTCTATCATCTGAGAAAGAGGAAGTCTATTGATCATTTCTTTAATATTGAATAAGTATTTTCATTCCAACCATTTGTCGTGATAGCACTAATCTGAATTTGATTGAGATCGTTCCGAGCGGAGGGTCTAAGCTGTTTGTAAAAAATGGATTAAAAATTATCTTCACCGAAGGTCAAAGCACTACGTTGTCGTGGAGTGTAGAATAAAGCCTATCGGAGTCCAACGCACAACGTCGACTTACAGTCTCGTTTGGACTAGAGGATACCGAGATAGACTATAGAACTCGTCGGAATCCAACGCATAACGTTGACGCACAATTTGGGTCTGAGCAGTCGAGCCTTTAAAGATGAGCCTAACATAGAGCTTAAAGTGAAATTCGTAGCAATGCAACGCTTGAACTCGGCTTTCTTGGTCTGGCTCCATGCCGTCCTTATATCAAATCATGCTATCCTGATATTTTTCAGCTTCAACATTTTCTCTTGATTTTCTATTGTCAGACTTCCTCAGGTGGTAACGTGCTAAATAATTGGAATTCCTAAAAAAAAAAACGGTTCCTTCGATAATTGCATTCATAAATGAAAATAGGCCAAATCTACAATGTATAAGTGAACAAAATGTAGAGGTAATAGTCAGTTAATAGTCATCTGATAGTCTTGTGTCATGTAAGGTAAACCTAATCGTAAAATTATCCGTTCACGATTGTTATTTTATTTATCAGCATGAATTTTCACGTCAGTCGATTCGCATAACCTCAAAAGCTCGAGATCGTAGGATTTAAGATCAACCTATCGAAACATTTTTATTGTTGACTATCACATTAATGTAGTTGGCGTAAGGTTTTTGCACTCAAGGGGCTTTTAGTGGGTATTCACTAGTTTTTATTAAGCATTGCTCGTACTCTCTTTTATTTCTTTTATTTGGATTTAAAAACATGAAATGACAACACGGGTCTGCTAGTCCAGCAGACAGTTTCTGTCTGCGATACTGGCGCTGACTACGTTGTTACTGTCGTACTAACGCCACTCTATACAACTTTTGTGTAGATTTTCCCTTCTATGTGATTTTATGGCAATGGTTTTACTGTGAATGACAACACGCGTCTGCTAGTGTTGCAGACGGTTTCTGTCTGCGATACCAGCGCTGACTACGTCATGACTCTCGTACTTACACCACTCGATACAACTTTTGTGTGGATTTTCCCTTCTACTATGTGATTTTATGGGAATGGTTTGAATGGGATGAATCTTAGTCTGAATTTTTGTGTGGATTTTCCCTTCTATGTTATGTTCCCAGATGCGTAAGGACGTATGTTCTGTGTATAAGCATACAACATACGTCCTGCGTTTAGCGACGAAATGTGATTTTATGGGAATGGTTTTAGCGTGAACGAATCTTGGTCTGACGACCAAGATGAATTTATTATAACGAGGAAACGGGGTATCAGAATCTGTAGTTAATTATATCTCAGCACTCCGGGCACCGATTTAATCGATCTAGGGCTCAAATGAAAGCTTTTCATGCCCACATCCTGGATTAAATTAGTTTTAATTCGTATATGTTGTGAAATTGAAGAAAACGAAGATACTAATTCGCGGTATAGGTTAGGGTAGTTGCCTCTCGGGTATATAGACTCGTTGAGTCTCGCGCTTGAAAAAATTTTTTTTTAATGTACTTGGCGCGAGACTCTACCGAGTCTCTTGATATTGTTTAAATCTTATAAGTTTCATTGCCAAAGATGCTCAAGCTAGTGTTCCTAAGATTTAATATATTATATGTTATAATATTCGTTAACTATTATTTCCTATATTTATATTATTAGGTATATATGAATATTCTGTTATTTTACTGTTGAATAAATAATATGATTGCACGAATCAGTCATTGCAATGTGAACTTGATAAACAGAGGATTTGAAAATATTTATGAGCCATTTTATTTAATATTTTTTAAGCCTTGCGTAGAATATCGATTTTTTTTATCAATAATCACGTGATAAGGAGGAGGGGGGGTGGGGTAGATACAGTCTCACCTAAGATCACGCAGAGGAGGGGAGGGGTCAAAATCGGCCCAAAATGTATCACGTGATTAATGGACGCCCCCTAATACACAAGCAACGAAAGGACAAGGCCAATATAGACCAAATAATAATCCAAACATTAAGAAGCCCGCGTATAATACGAAATCGACTTCTAACATAGAAATAGATACTACGAACAATAATGATTTAATGTCGGACAATCAAAATGACGATATTGAAGATCAGGAAAACTAGCTCGGGGTATGCAACAAGATCATGACAATCAAAATATAATACCCGAACATACCCCAATCAATAGTCATGATGAATCAACGATTTGCGAATCTGATGAGAACATAGAAATGAATACGATTTTTCAAGATCCAAAAGAATTTCTAATTTCAGAAGAAGATAACAAATCAGATGAAATACAAAATCAAACATTAAATAGGAATAAATGTCCGTTTATTAAAGTTAAGATAAACGAAATCGAGATTGATGCGTTAATCGATTCAGGAAGCGAAATATCTTGTTTAAACGAAAAATGGTATTCTGACCACATTAAAGAATTAGGACGGATTGAAACATTACCGGTAAATAACATAAGCTTACGAGTAGCTACCGGAGGTAAAGCATTAAAAGTAAAAAAACAAATATTCGCAACACTTCAGGTAAAGAACAGCTGTAAAGATATAAGCTTAATAATAATACCGAAATTAATACACGACTGTATAATTGGTATTGATGTATTAAAAGATTTACAATCATTGATTGATTTCAAAAACGAGACGATAATCATAAAAACACAAGAAGAAACGACTTGCGTAGAATTCGTAAATAAAAATAAAAATGACGGCGAAGAAACAGTAACAAGATTGAAGATTCAGAAAGATGACCCGGATTACCAGTTAACTATGGAAGAAATAAATGAAAAATTTGATAATAATAAGGAAATAAACGAGAATGAAAGACAACGTTTTAAAGAGTTAGTCTGGAAACACAAGGGAGTTTTTCGGAAAGTACCAGGACGAATAAATTCATACGAACATAAATTAAAAATCAAGGAAGACGCACCCTATATAAAGAGATCGTATCCTATACCGCTAGCTTACCAAGAAAAAGTTGACGAGGAAATTAATAGAATGTTAAAACTAGGAATTATTCAAAGATCAAAGAGCGCCTATATTAATCCGATGGTAGTGATACCTAAAAAAGATGGTTCAGTTCGGCTATGCTTAGATGCGCGACAAATCAATGCAATTATGGAACCAGATTATGAATGTGCTCAACCTATTGAACAAATATTTCAAAAATGTCAAAACATAGGCATAATGACAAGTTTAGATTTAACGGCAAGTTTTTGGCAAATACCACTAAATCCTGAAAGCTGCAAATATACTGCATTTATGCACAAATCAAATTGTTATGAATTTCGAGTAACACCTTTTGGTTTAAAAACTAGTTTAGCCGCTTTGGTAAGGGGATTAGATATGGTTATCAAAGAACTTGACCACGAGATACTAACTTTTGTAGATGACTTATTATGCATATCTACTGATTTTGAAAAACATATAACACAGTTAGATAACTTATTCCAGAAATTTGAAGAACATAATATAACAATAAATTTCGAAAAATCTAAATTTTGTAGAACAGAAGTGGATTTTTTAGGATTTGTGTTATCTACTAGTGGAATTAAACCACAACAAGAAAAAATTAAAGCGATAAAAAATTTTCCAAGACCAAAGAACGTAAAGCAATTGAAAGCATTTTTGGGATTGATAAATTTTTATACCAAATTTACAAGTAAACACGCGAATAGCACCGTAGAACTATTGAAACTAATAAAAAAGGGTACTAAATGGAAATGGGAGTCTGAACAGGAGAACGCTTTCGAGCAAGTCAAGCAATTATTTTGCGATTCTGTTATTTTAAAATACCCGGATTTAAATAAACCATTTTACATTCAAACAGATGCGAGCGATTATGCGTTAGGAGCATCTTTATACCAATTAGATAATGAGGGAAATCAGGAGGTAGTAGCCTTCGCAAGTAGAACATTAAAGGGAGCAGAAATCGGTTATTATACAACTGAGAAAGAGTTGTTAGCGATTGTTTGGTCTTTACAAAAATTTAGAAGCTATGTACTTGGATCCAAAATTTCAATAATAACAGACCACAAAGCACTATCATTTCTGAAAACTTGTCGATTATTAAACTCTAGATTAGCAAGATGGATCTTATTAATCCAAGAGTATGATTTTGAGGTAACGCATATTGAAGGAAGTAATAATCGAGTAGCAGATGTTTTGAGTCGATATCCTTCAAAAGAAGCATAATACAAATTTTCATGAACCAGGTGTTGTGCAAGTAGCCACAAATTTAGTCAGAAACTATAAAAAAAAAAAAAAAAAAAAAATCAAAGAAACAGAAGAAAAATTTTATTTTTGTAAAATCAAAAGAAAAATATTATTTAAAATAGCTCCTAAGAAAAATATATATCATTAGGATTATAAATCAATGTAAGATTAATCTATAAAGATTAATAAAAGCTTAAGGCTGAAAATTTGATATTATTTTAGTATAAAACAAAAAAAAAAATGTTTGAATAAATAGAATTCAGTATTATTTTTCCATAGCATAATCAACACAACATGTGATATTATAATTTTATGAGATTAGAAAACTGTAAATTCAGTATTATTAGAATAAGGTATTCTTATTTAATAAACCCTGAATTTGAGGGGGCAATGTAACAATATTCATATAATGTTGTAAATGTGAATATTAAAAGAGTAAAAGAAAAGAGAAATTTTAATAAACGAAAATAAAGATCGACAAAATTAGCAGAAATAGAGTATGAAGCTATCTGGCTAAAAGTTACTCAAAATAGAGTTTACCAAAGAAAGCCTAGTAGTTTCGTTGAAACGCAAAATTGAAAAGAGATAGAAAATGCTCAGTAGTAAGCAATTGCTGACGCAATGTCAAAAAGTAGTGGGGACAGCACTATATAAGAGAACGAGTTAAGCGGCTCGGGATCTATCGATATCTATCTCTCATTATAGATCAGTAAATTCAAAATAATAGGTAATTGACACAACAAATTTTGTCGAACTTATTAATCAAATAATAAATAATCAAATACATTTATTATCGATTCACAAATACGCAACCAACAAGTTGAAAGACTTTGCGGTTACGACATCCTTTCTATAAAATCATTCCTTCCTATCAATTCATTGCTTACGAGTTTAAATACTCCGAGGACGTGAATTATCCATATCAATCCAAATAAGACGGTCAACGCTAACGGGTGTAAAAACTCTGAAGCTGCGATTATTTTATTTATCCTGACAGTAGAAATAATCAAAGTAAGAAAATCAACACTGACGGGTTTAAATACTCTGAGGTTGCGATTATACTTCCAAAGCTCTCATATAATCAACGCCAACGGTACGAAAGTTTCTGAGGTAGCGATCATATGGGAATTCGTAGAAATAAGAACTGTCATAAATAAATAGGCTAAACACTCATAGACGAGAAAGAGTCCCGAATTATTAATTCGTTGATTAGATAAAGATTCTAATTTCTAGATAACGTCCGGTTTATTCAAATATAGGGGAAAATCCACTGGGGATAAGTCGCGATTGTTACAACCTTAATGAACAACTTTCTCACTGGAAGTTTTCGGTCGCTCGAAATTCGTTCGACTTCCGAAGCGCTTGAAGATATCCGTAACTGTTTTTCGCAATGTCTCCTGAAATAATTAATAACTTTCCTGCTAACAACAATATTAACTTTTTTCTATTTCAGTTAATATTGAAACACTATAATATATGATTCCTGCAAATTTCATTCAAAAATTTCAAAAATTGGGTAATCTAGCTCGAGTTGAACTGAAAAAAGCGGGAATTTTTTAGCTCACAAAAAAACACGTTTTTTGTAGATATTTCGGAAACGACGAAAGCTACAACTTTTTTGAAGAGGAAAAGAGAATGCGGAATTACATTTTCTATGGGAATACATGTTTGAAAATTCAAAATTCGTGATCTCATTTCTAACTGCTCAGGGGCCAACGCTGTGGAGCCAGAAAAAGTTATGTCCCCTTATTGCATCCGTCCCCTCAATTGCGCGTTACCAACGTTCATTGAGGTGTTCGCTGTGTACTGTTGCCTCGCTTTAGGTGGCCTTGATAGTCACGTGGGAACTCGGACGCGAGCCACCTTTATCGCGTGATAATAGATGATTTTTAATCATGAGCGGTCGTAGGCCGGGTGGTGTTACCGGGCATATGCAATTGGTCATAGTCCGTTGTAGACGGGCAGGGCCGGCGAAACGTGTCTGGTAGGTCGTTTTAGACCTCGGGCTTTGGTGAGTATGGAATTCTATATCTGAAATTTTGAGTCTGTATCAACTTTTTTCAGTTCTTTTGTCAAATGTTTGAAATTTCGCACTTTGAAAATACACGGATATACGTTGTTTAAAAAATGTCATTTGCCCCCCCCCCCCCCCCCCCCCCCCCCCCCCCCCCCGGTAATCCTGCCTCCAGACCTCGGAAAATAGTATTCCACCGGCGCTGTAGACAGGTTTTCATTTGCTCTGAGACCAACCACTGACGATCCGGTTAAATGATTAAAAAATCATTTTATGTGTCATAGGCCATAAAACCGCGATTTTAACCTCGCTTCGCTCGGTTTAAACGCGGTTTTTGGCCTGGACACATAAAATTCTGTATGCCATACGGCCCAAAAAGTATTTTCTGATGAATTTCATCATAATCCTCGCCTTCGGCTCGGATTATAAACTCAAATTCGTCGGACAATACTTAATCGGCCTAGTGACATAATGTACTATTATGTTGCTACAAAGTGTCGATTCCGTAAGATGTCGGTATTTTTTCCATAAAACGCAAAATCGTAGTTTCTCGGTCATTTCTTCATCAAATGAGGTGAGATAGTGCCCAAAATGTGCGGTTTGCCACCGCCGCTTTGCTAAGATTTCAAAATTGCAATAAATCGAGTACATCTTTAACAATTTCTCGATTTTTCTGATAATTGAATCTGTACAAAAATTTCTACATTTTTACGAAACATACTTGACCACTTTCTGCTGAAATGAAGCAGGGATCTCCAAAGTTTCATTCCGATCTGTTTTGTGGTATAGGCGAAACTACGAATCGCGTTTTCGAAGTGATCAGGGCGTGTATCAAAGCTCCTTAAAGTGAACGGAAAAATGAGAACATCACGCAAAATATATCAGAAAAATTCGTTCTTTTTATATCAATTGACTTATAAAATAAATAAAAAATTACATATGTTTCAGATGAAAATTAGACTATAGGGATTTTTAACAGTAATTATCCTCTTAACGTTAAGTGGCAGTTGTAGCGTTTCTGATGTATGTAATACATACACTATACATTAGGGTGCTTAAAAAAAAAAAAATCTAATTTTTTTTTTCAACTCTTACCTCCCCAAATGTTTGAGGTGGACGAAAAAAAAATCCTCGCGAAAGTCGGTCGCTGTAGCTCAACTCTAAGAGGTCGCAATTTTCATTTTAGTTTCCCATTCATTTAACATGGGAATTTTCGGTTTTTTATTCAAAGTGAAATTACATCTATTCATTTTGATTTTTTTTAAATTAATCATTGTATATTCAGAAAGCTGGTTTTTCAAGCTTTCCAAATCTATATAATAAGAGTCGATTACCTTCATTAGAAGATTAAATAAAATCATTTAAAATCTAGAGATTTTAAACTAAAATGAAAATTGCGACCTCTTAGAGTTGAACTACAGCGACCGACTTTCGTGAGGATTTTTTTCTCATCCACCTCGAACATTTGGGGGGGTAAGAGTTGAAAAAAAAAATTAGATTTTTTTTTTTTGAAGCACCCTACTATACATACACACATATGTATATAATATATATATATATATATATATATTAGATCGGTTCAAAAAAATCGACTATTCTTTTTCTTTCAATTTTCGCATTGAAATACTTTCAGGGGGCTGAAAAAAGATGCCTGTTGAAAGCGGAGCTCTTAATATTAAGATTTAGAGGTCGCTCATCGCGGATTTCTATTTTCCATTTAAATAGCATAGGAAATTTTTTTTTTTTTTTTATGTATAATTTTGTAGCTCACAAACCAATGGACAAATCTAAATGACTCAAACATATTTTCATAGGAAATTCAACACTCTACAAAAAGCTTCTCTTATCATTTTTTGATAAATTGACTCCTTCCAAAGTTATTCAAGCTCAAATTTCAATTTATAGTTGAGTAAACTATTTTTTTTTTTGTGATTTTTTTTCCACAATGATAGATACATTTTTTAGAGTGTTCAATCCCCTATCAAAATATGTAAGAGTCATTTGGATTTGTTCACTGGTTTGTGAGCTACGAAATTCTGAAGAAAAAAAAAAAAAATTCCTATGCTATTTAAATGGAAAATAGAAATCCGCGATGAGCGACCTCTAAATCTTAATATTAAGAGCTCCGCTTTTAACAGGCATTTTTTTTCACCACCCCGGAACTATTTCAATGCGAAAATTAAAAAAAAAAAGAATAGTCGATTTATATATATATATATATATATATATATATATATAAATATATATATTTATATATATATATACATATATATATATATATATACATATATATATATATATATATACAGGGTGTTCCAGACCTCGCGACGAATATTTCACAGGGTAAATCTTGATCAAAAATGGGATCGAAATTTCCTCAGCCGATTTTTTTTCAAATGCATATCTTTTCCGTTATAATTAATTCAATTTCAGTCAATGACGCGCGGCTTACGAACGGCCGCACGTCGGTGTGCTTACCGCTCGGTTGTGTGCACTTTTTTTCGTGGCGACAATAGGGCGAGAGACGCGCACACAACCGAGCGGTGATTACACCGACAAACGGCCGTTTATAAGTCGCATGTCATTAGCTGCAATTAAAATAATTATAACGGAAAATCCATGCATCTCCGAAAAAATCGGCTGAGGGAATTTCGATCCCATTTTTGATCAAGATTTACCCTGTGAAATATTCGTCGCGAGGTCTGGAACACCCTGTATATAAATATAGAACAGTTGTGTATACACATAATAAACAACAGTAAGAAGAAGAAATGTAGGAGTTGTATATCAAATGCATATATTTATGTTATAACTGTTATGTAACTACAGTAATGTTCATCGATGGTATCCCCGTGGCTCACTATTTTTTCTAGCTTTTTTCTAGAACAAATTCCCCTTCTACAATTATTTTATTTGCCCATGACCAGTGGAACCTTAAAGTTATTGGGGATATGACAGCTGCGAGGTGGAGCAGACTCACGAAGTGAGCCACTGGTAATGGACAAATAAAATATCTGTAGAAGGGAAATTTGATTTAAAAAAAGGCTAGGAAAAATAGTGAGCCACGGGGACACCATCGATGAACATTACGTAGGTGCAGTGATGTTCATTAATGGGTTCGCGGTGGCTAACCGTTTTTTTCGAACTTTTTTGGATACAATCAAATAAAATAATATTATACTATTTTTATAAGGAGTTATAATTATCATTATTATAATTTCGGCTATCGGCACATGAAATACGATTAGAATGGAGTCTCGTTTCCGAAAAAGTCAGAAAAAAACAGTTAGCCACCGCGAACCCATTAATCACTGTACATTAGGGTGTGTCAAAAATAAAAACTAAATTCGAATTTATTTTTTTGACCGCTGAATGTGTGTATCCTAATCTCAAGATCCACTTCCGCTGAAAAAAAATCGCTGAAAAAAATTCTCACGATGTGCTAATCGATATTTACTGATAATACTATACATCGATTGAGCGACCTCTTATGATAGTTCGTCCGCGCTCTGCTTTTGCATGGTGCGTTGTGAGGGGTAAATCTAAGGTTCAAGCCTTGGGGAGGCGAAGAAACACAATATTTCTGGAAAAAAATTTAAAAAAAAGTTTTTATTTCTTTTTTTTCCAACATTTGAAAAAAAAAAAACTTTTTTCTCAAAAAAAAAGTTCCCCTTACAATGCACCATGCAAAAGGAGACCGCGGACGAACTATCCTATAAGAGGTCGCTCAATCAATGTATAGTTTTATCGGTAAATATCGATTAGCACATCGTGAGAATTTTCTCAGCGGATTCTGTTTGCAAGGTGGATCTTGAGATTAGGGATACACACATTCAGCGGTCAAAAAAATAAATTCGAATTTCATTTTTTTTTTTTTTTTGGACACACCCTACTGTACATACAGAGAGGATACGGGTTTGGTTTTCACTCAGTCACAATCAACTCGGCACACCCCAGGTTTTTCGTCTGTTGATTGCAGGCTGGCCATCCACTTTTTTTTTTTTTTTTCGAATCGATGTCTTCCGAAAGCATAGTAGATTTCGGTACGAGAGCGAAATCTGAGGCGTTTATGGGTGTGCCTGATGTTTTCAGCACGAACCGTAGTCGAGGCGGTAGTTGAACGTCTCACTTCGCGGGAATATCGAATACTATTTTTTATGCACCGAGGGAAGAAAGTGCGTACTTTATTCCCGGCTGCGCGCATAAAGAACGCACTTTCTGCCCTTGGATGCATAAAATATCGTATGCACCATGGTGTAAAGTGTTCTTCTAGACGAGTGTGAAGGTCACCCTCGCTTCGCTCGGGCGACAAACCTCACACTCGTCAAGAAGAACACTTTACTCCCTAGATGCATAATATACTATTACAACAAATGCATGAAAAAGTTGCTTGTTTTGGGGCACTGCTATCGATGTAAACAACCGTACCAAAAACATCGAGTCGATTGAGGTTGCCCAGCAGTATGCACGGAGATAACGCGTCGACAGGGATAAATGGGATTTGTTTGCACGCCGTGCATAACAAGAAATTTTTACGCACGCTACACTGAGGGAAAGGATTTTTTGAAACAAGTGATATTCATTTGACTGAACGAAATCCGGCTATCAAATGCGGGGAAGCGACTGTTTTTTTAAATCAACAAAATAGTGTTTGATGCAAAGAAGTAGTGTTGGGGGAAACGAGCGACACCTCCGGATTGAACGAGATTTATTCTAACCAAATAAGAAATACTTGACCCAACTAATTATTCCAACAAAATATATTGGATTGGTTCAAAAAATTCTTTTTCTGCGTGTAGATATGCGTACAACGTTGTGCGCATCTATGTTGACAGTAACTATGCGAACGGTGGAAAAGTGCCCCAATACCCAGCAAACCATTTCGGAAGTTACGTAACAAGGATGTAACGGATATGTTAAATGTCAGCACATTCAGAGATCAGCTACATATCTGGTCTCAGTTACATACCTGCGATGCCAAAGGTACCAGATATGTAGCTGATCTCTGAATATGCTGACATTTAACTTATCCGTTACATCCTTGTTACGTAACCTCCGAAATGGTTTGCTGGGTACGCCCGCTCCAGAGCTACGAACGAGCGACTTTTTCATGCATGCGTTATAAAAAACCAATTCAACCAGAGAAAAAATGCAGATTGTCGGCCTGCAATAAACAGACGAAAAACCTGAAGTGTGCTGAGTTGGCTGTGACTGAGTGAAAACCATACCCGTATCC
This sequence comes from Tenthredo mesomela, assembly GCA_943736025.1. Lineage (NCBI taxonomy): Eukaryota > Metazoa > Arthropoda > Insecta > Hymenoptera > Tenthredinidae > Tenthredo > Tenthredo mesomela. The sequence continues at coordinate 13,104,382 of OX031020.1, read as the reverse complement.
TCTCTGTAATAATTACATATATGAAAATTTATACCTAATTTATGCTACGGCGCAATATCTATCCTCGGTAATTTGTCAGCTTTATTTTTTAAATGCCTCTGAATAGGAGGTATAAAAAATAGCATTATCCCGCTAGCAGCAATCATCGATCCAGCTAGCCAAAAGCCTGGATTGTAAGAACCTGTAGCATCGAACAGCCATCCTAAAAAAATGAGCGTCAGTTGTATTAACTGCATTCTGAACACAGATAGACAAAAAAGTAATCAGAGTTTCAAATGACGAAATATATTACCCGCAATCGGAGGACCTAACAGAGACGCGAGTCCTTGAAATAGTAGAAGAAGACCAAACGCGTTTGTGAGGTGATCCAGACCAAGCAAATCGACCAGAATTACGGACGTGAGACCAACGTATGCTCCAGCAGTAACTCCATATACAGTTGCGTATAAAGCAAAACTAGGAAAGCTTCCGCAGAAGGTACTAAGCGCAGTAGCTTAAACAAAAGAGAAAAATTGCATTAAAATTATCCATTCTCTATAGTAGACATTCTGTCCCGAACCTTGGTAAAAGAAAAAAACTGGACTTTTTCTTGAAACTGTTGTAAAATTATAAAATATCGTTAAAAATTTCGTAATAATCAAGAAAGTACCTATCCAAAAAAATTCTTGAGTACTCAAAGGATTGAAACTTTTTATAGCAACGCAGATAAAGTCGGAGAAGCTTCACAAGAATTCTGGTAAATTTTTCCCACATACATATATACAGGGTGATTTTTTTTAATCGCCCCAGGCTGATATCTCCGAAACCAAGCAAGATACGGGAAAACACCTCAGACAAAACTTATAGGATATCGAAGGGGAAAGGATATGGTGCAATCATATCTTTTGTAGGTGGAGGCGCTGAGCTGTGGTGAAGGTTAACTTGGTTTTTTTTAAATAGAATGGTAAAGTTTTCTTCACAGAATCTGAAAGAGCATCAGATTCTGCATCAAAAACACCTGACCAGATATTTTCTAAAGTTGATGGTTTATGAGATAAGAGCTGGGCAAGTTGAGTCAAAAGAGGAAGTCCAAATTACCTGAATACTGTTCTGTTTTCTCGAAACTGTCTGAGATACTTTTTTATGGAAGCTGAAAACCACGAGTTGGCACAAACTGATTGAACCCAGAAATGACAGTAATGACGATAACATTATTGATAAAATTTATGGACCTCAACTTATTTATTTACTTTTTTTTTTTTTTATTAACTTAAGAACAGTATTCAGATAATTTGGACGTCCTCTTTTGACTCAACTTGCCCAGCTCTTATCTCATAAACCATCAACTTTAGAAAATATCTGGTCAGGTGTTTTTGATGCAGAATCTGATGCTCTTTCAGATTCTGTGAAGAAAACTTTACCATTCCATTTAAAAAAACCAAGTTGACCTTCACCACAGCTCAGCGCCTCCACCTACAAAAGATATGATTGCACCATATCCTTTCCCCCTCGATATCCTATAAATTTTGTCTGAGATGTTTTCCCGTATCTTGCTTGGTTTCGGAGATATCAGCCTGGGGCGATTAAAAAAAATCACCCTGTATAATGTGTGTTTAGAGCAAGTTGCTGTAGCATTTAAGGGGGAGGGTCTTCTCGATTTGTACGGCCTGTTTGTTTTCTCGCATATCTCCGAAACGGGGCCATGAATCGAATTGCCCCTTCGGCAGCCAATGTTCGACGAGTAGTGAGTTCGAACTGGTACGTTTGATCGGATGAAATCGGGATTCTTCTTTTTATTTTGATCGAAAAGTGTGGGCGTGCCATTTATTTCGACTTACATCAAAGCCTACGCATCAAAAATGCAAACTTTGCCTTCGTAGCCCGATTTTATATGGAATTCTGAACAAAACCATCCCAAAACATCTTTGTTTTCGACAACGATGAAGGGATCATTTGTAATCTAGGATTTTGTAGTAATTTTCGCAATTGTAAACGGCTGAGAGCGGCCATTGCCGCTACTAATGTCATGACATTAGTTCCCAGAATGCCCGTGACATGTCACCACGCTGTTACGTTGATATACTTGGTAATACCCATAGAGATATTATACAGGGTGATTCACTTTGCGCGCACCATTTGGTAATGGTAGATTCGTGGGAAAATTCTAAGACTAATTTTCCTTTGCCAAAAAGTCTGGGGGCAAATGGTTTTCGGGCTATAGAAGATCTTAGTCCACCAATGACAGAGGCCACAGCTGCTCAAGTTAGGGCCGGGTCTAAAGTATAAGACTAGCAGTGCCCGTGGCAACTCGATTCCCAGTGAAATAAAAATAAATGATTCAATCTAGTGATAAATTTAAGTTACAGTTATTGTCGCCAGAGGTCACCAGGAGTTGTCTTCATTCAACATACGCTTTCGTTATTCGTGACCAGGACCACCGCTACGTCGGCTTTGTCCTCCGGGTCGACCGCACCGTAGTTTTCATCCTCCAGGTTTACCGATACGTAGTTTTCGTCCTCCAGGTCGACCGCGCCGTAGTCTCCTCCCTCTTAGTCTACCGCACCGTAGTGCGAGAGAGAAAGAAATTCGTGGGGCATTCTGTCCTTGTCGTACAGTCCGTTCAAGAACTTTACGTCGAATCGCTCAACGGAGTAGCGCTGGCGTGACAAACGTTCAAGGCAGAGAGAAGACTAGCTCTAGGGACTAGCTTTTGAGCTAGACCATCCACCGCATGGTTTACTCCTCAGAGCGCATGCGCAGAAAGATAGAAAAGGACAAACAGCCCCACGTTAGTAGTCTATCTCACAAAGACGTCCCACTTACGCGTTCAGCCCGGCAGTGCCCATTCCAGTGTGGTTATATTTCAGTGGTCTCAACATGTTAGCGCTTGCCTCACACTTCCCAGTAGTACAAGTTCTTAATTGACAACTCTCCAAGCGCTCCAAGCACTGTCGACACGGCCACTACGCTTACGCAGTGGTGACGGTGGTTATCCCATCGAACTACTAAATGGCGATATTATCTGTATACGGTCAGCTACCCCTGTATCCTATACTCTTTGGCTCTGTCCATATAATTCTTAGGTACATGTATGGAGGGTTCAGGTAAGGAGGACCAACTCTTATGGGGCATCAGCGGCAAAAGTGTCCGTAAAAGTGCACTAAATAATAGTTCCAGAAGTACCCAGAATGGCGCTCGTAAGAAATCCGGGTAACCAATCGCAAGACTGACCTTGGTGATCACCAATGAAGTGAAGGATACCCAGCGCCGGGAAGTTATCAATTTTCCGTATGTGGAACAGTTCGCAAATCGGGGGGGAGGGGGGAGGGAGGGAGGGAGAAGAAGAAGAAGAAGAATAGAAGTTGACAAAATTTTATTCTTTTCAGACTTTTCATTGGGTCATTGCAAAAGTCGTCCTTCTCACAGCATTGATACTTTTGAAATCATTAACTTAGCTCATTCGCGTTTAGACTTTCGGTCATCTCCCGGCGAACCCGCAGAATTGCGACGATATTCAACCTTTTCCGAGTAATTATAATAGTTGATCTCAAGCCTCATGACCGAAAATTGAACTTTTGTCGACTCGCGATTTCATTTATACTCAAATTTGAAGTATGAATCGATAAATTTTGGCTGTTAACGATCGAATTTCGTGTGTGGCTTTACCACACACGGAAAATTTCGAGTATGGTCATCTCCTCCTCACCACACTATACTCGCCGGCTATGAGTATACCGTAGAGTGCGTTTGTTTTGACATTCGGAAATTTTGCTACAGCAGCGCCATCTAATTAACTCGATTTCACGGACACTTTCTATGAGGAAGTTTGCCTTGCAAGTTCGGTGTAGATGGCACCAGTACGCGTCGGCGCTGTCATGGCTGCCGCAACAATACATTGCTGCATGAACAGCTGTGTCGGTATGTCCGAGTCGTGAAATGACAGCAATCGTAACCTCACTTTTAAACTTCCATAATAATCTTCCTTACCGATTTCAAATATGGCGCTTTCAAGTATATCACACCGACTTAACACGTACGTGCTCAACACAATGAAACGGTATGTCCATGTTAGTGCGGCAGCCATGACAGAGCCGACGCATACTGGTGCCATCTACACCGAACTTGCAAGGCAAACTTCCTAATACACGGAGTTGGTCCTCCTTACCTCTACCCTCCATAGGTACATGTCTCTCACTAATAAGATAAAAACGTGCGCGTGGCGACATCTCACGGGCATTCTGGGAACTATTATCATGACATTAGTGGCAATGGCCGCTCTCAGCCGTTGACAATCGCGAAAACTACCACAAAATCGTAGATTATAAATGACCCCTTCATCGTTGTCGAAAGCAAAGATGTTTTGGAATGCTTGTATTCGGAATTCCATATGGAATCGGGCTACGGCGGCCGATTTTGCATTTTTGATGCGTAGGCTTTGATATAAGTCGAAATAAATGTGACAACCACACTTACGATAAAAATAAATAATAAAATGTCCGATTTCATTCAATCAAATGTACCAGTTCGAACTCATTACTCGTAAAACATGGGCTGCCAAAAGGAGGAGTCGATTGATAGCCCCGTTTCGGAGAAATTCGAGTAATTAGACGGCGTCGGTAAGAATCGAGTCTCTCCTCGAATCGAGACTCTCCTTTACGGTGAAGTGAAATGTTTCAAGGCCACGGCCGGGTGCCTTTCACCGCGGTAAAACAGAACGACGAACGTTTGGTGCCTCTGCCCACTCTAGATTGTTTGCAAGTAAACTAGCTGCAATTTCAGTACAAGCTGTAATCTCGACTCAATGTCGATACGGGTTGTGATCTCAACTGAACGTCGGTTTTTTAGTTAGGAGTAACGGAGAATTGTCAATTCTCAGCCACTTCTCCATCAAATGACACGGGTTTAGGCTCAAAGTGTGTGGTTTTTCATTTCGGAGTGGCTAATTATCGGGAAAATACGATTATCTACGGCAACAGTGAATAATCTCGTGATTTATGTGGTCGGTACGTCAATCTGTGAAAATTTTTGTCAAATTTTGGAAAAGTGAAATAATCAGCCACTTTCTGTCACAATTATGCGTAATTCCTCAAAGTTCCATCGCAATTGATTCAGTAGTTCCGGAGAATTCACGATTCCCGTTTTCGAGGTTCTGACAAACGTTTCACTTCACCTTAAGGGCAATCCCTAGTCGCCTAGCTTCTTTTGGGTGAAAAGGGGGCGGGGGGAGACACATTTCGATTATTATACGAGCCCAGGCGTCGAAATCGCAAAAAAAAGATACGCTGCGCAAATTCAAATTCAATTTCGAACACATACGTCCGAAAACATGTTCATGTCATGCGAAAATAGAGTCTCCAGATGGTTTCTACGTAATTCGGATGTCAATTTCCTCGGCAGCCATGATTATGAGAGTCCTCCGCCAAGTTCAGCCGACCCGGTAGGTAAAACAGGTCGAACATTACACGATGCGTGTTCTCTCTGACGCACGAAAGTGATCGAAATAGTCAGCTGTCGGTGATCACGCATCGTGTAACGTAGCAGCTTGCCAAATTCAGTGGACGACTCTCAAAATAATGGACGCCGAAGAAATTGACATTCGGATTGCGTGAAAACCATCAGTGGGCTCTATTTTCGCATGGAACGAACATTTTCTTGGACGTATGTGTTCGAAATTGAAATTGAATTTCAGAGCGTATTTTTTTTTTGCGTGTTCCACGCTTGGGCTCGGATAATAATCGAAATGTGTCACCCTCACCCCTTTTTCGACCGAAAGAAGCTGGGCGACTAGGGATTGCCCTTAAATGCTACAGCATACGCTACAACATACATACAATTTTTCCATAACAGTTTGCGGTAGCATTTTCCTTATAGTTTTCGACGAGTTTTCGACGTCCTGAATTCAAGGGCGCAAGAATTTTTGCGCTCAGTCTTGCGGAAAGGGTTCAAATTTTTTTTTTTGAAAATTGAAACTGCAATATAGCGATAATGACGAAGAAATTGAAAAAAAGTTTCATACAAGAGTTGTAGACGAAAAATGGCCACGTAAAAAACGATTGAAATTTTTTTCGCTACAATCAATATAGGTGAGCCAGTGATATTAATTTAAGATTTTCAATAGCTATACAGGGCGATTCACATTGCGCGCACCACCTGATGAGGGTAGATTCTTTGTGATGTTCTAAGACTAATTTTCCGTTACCAAAAAGTCCTGGAACTAATAGTTTTCGGGCTACAGAAGGTCTTAGTTGACCAATCACAGAGCCTACAGCTGCTCAAGTTCAGGCTGGCTCAAAAGTAATAAGACTTGCAGTGCCCGTAGCGGGTCGATTTTCAGTGAAATAGCAATAAATGATTAAATCTAGTGATAAATTCTCTCACCATAATATGACATTTAAGTTACAGTTAATTATGAGTGTTAACGGCGTCGTCGCCGGGAGTTGTGTTCGTACAACATACACAACTTAAAAACCAAGTTCACATTTCAAGCATTTTCCTCATTTTTTCAACGTATGTTCTCATTTAGTTTCTTATATTAACTTTTGCTACATATTCTACAAGGTTCAAAGTACATTCCATAATTTTTTGGTCCCGAAGGGACAGATAATTTTCACACGGCAAGCGTTTGAAATCAGCTGGGGTCCGTTCGACCACATGTGACCGTCCGGTAAATGTAGGAACGTGTGACCGCAAAGGATTGAGATCGTAGACCATATTCCTGGGCCATTATAGGCAATTGTCTGTGAATTGCCTACCAATTATTGCTTACCATACCTCGTTCAATTATAACCATTTTTGTCTTGTTCTTTTAGTTAGAATATGTTCGGACAGAAGAGCATAAAACCAATAAGAAAAGAAAAAAGCATTCCATATATTACCGAAAACAAGTTTTGACGCCTATCATGCAGTGAAAAACTTCGACTCCGACAAAAGACCGACCTTATCTCTTGACTGACCGAGAAATTCATAACTTGGGCACATCGAACAATTAAATTCAGTATATTATCGATAGTTATTAAAAATATCTCAGTTATTATAAACGTGATTCACAAAATATTAATTTTGCCGTATAATGATTTTTCATCATTTCTCATCGTCAGAATAATAAAATAAAATAAATACAAAAAAAAAATGTAAGTTTGCACTCTAAGTTTTATGAGATTCGTAATCGCATTATTATATTAATCATGAGATATCTTTACGTTGTTAACTTTTACGTAGTACCACTGTGTTGTATATTGCTCACTGATGTGTTGTTTTAATACTGTTAATGTTGTTCCACTGAATTATATCATTGCTTACATGTTTTTTTAAATATATATATAAAATATAGTCGCGTGACATTGTGCGCATTGTATTATACCAAATTTGCATACTTTATTTTATGCTCTACCAATAAAATTGTAATTACCTATTTTACTGATTTTTGTTATAGTCCGAGAGCCCACGACACTAGGTATACCTCGAACGGGAGGCCGTTATAGAATAATACAACGTAATTCGAAGTGACCCGCACAACGTGAAATCGAACCTGTGCCGGGTCGAATCCTGACCCGATTAGCCATAATTAATTAAAACTCGTGCTTTATTTTTGCAATGTTTACCACTTCAAGGCGGCCACCAAAAACCTGTTTCAGATGATTTTTAGCAACGAACGCTGTCGGGATTAATCACTGTGCCACCCCTGAATCAGTCGCTAACCTCGGCAAGGTTATTTCGAAGGGGTGCGAGAATAGAGTTAACTACCTTTTCACGAAGGCCAAAAAAAACCTTAACAAAAATCGAAAATTAGGATTAGCTTTCAACGGAAAGTCAACTGTGCCAGCTTTCCTGTTGACCCTAACCCCCAGCGAGGGAAACCCGCCCTTGTTCCGAGCGTTCGTCTGTCGCACCGCTCGTGACAAGGCCAATCCAACGCTGTTATTTCAGCAAAATTGTTTGGTTTTCAACACAACATTATTAATGAATGCATGTGGCACTGCCAACAATGTTCGTAAATGAATTTCGAGCCGTCTTATGCTATAAAAATCAATTTTTTAAATTTTTTTCTCCAATTCTATCCACGAGAAAAAATTACTTTCTGCACATGAACAGGAAAAAATTGTTGCTGGCAACTTTCATCAATAAATTTTCATGTAAAAAATAATTCCGAAGCGTATTCCTGCGAAAACAAAATGTGTAACGTTTCACTGGCATCCAAAAATTGTTCGGAAGTTCTCAAAATGTTATACAATGAAACTTTCCAATATAGCGGCTACCTTCGGGACCGGAAATCTTGTCCGGTAATGAAAAGTGTCCGTTATTCAGGAAATGCCTCATCTTTTATTACACAAATATGCCGTATTTTATTGCGGTTGAACATATACATTTACGGTGATTACAAAAAAAAAAAAAAAAAAAAAAATTCTCTCAGTGACAGGCTCAAAAGTTTCATTCAGGTCCAAAAGTATGCCTGCAAAATATGAGCTTTTAAGGTGCCACAGTACTGGCATGTCCTATATATATTTTGTGACGTCAGAAGCGTCAAATACGAGGAATTTCGTCGACAAATTGAGCCTTATTTACGGGACGCAGATGGGTGAAATAAGTTTTCCTGTAACCAGTGTGTATTTCTACAGGGCGCTTACTCCCTGTATTGAGTGACAGACGTTTTAATTTCCTGGATGCGATCAAAATACGACGAGTCGATAATGGCAGGGATTCTTCTGCCGCCATGTTGGATATGTATAAACGACCTGTCACTTTTATTTATTCGCAGTACACATTACTGGGCAATCTACGCTGAAAATCACTAAGTAAGCGCCCTACCGATAAATTTAAGCTTTTATACAAAAATAATACCGGTGGAATTCGTTTCCTCGTTTAGGCTCAATTTGTCGACGAAATTCCTCGTATTTGACGATTCTGACGTCACAAAATATACAAAGGTGGGCACAGTTAATCCAAAAGTTAACTTCGTTAATCGTTCATTCGTTAATTAAAAAGTTAACTTCGATAATCGTTAAAACGTTACATTTTCGAAAATTCAACGCAAGTTAAAGTTAACCGTTAAAAGTTAAATATCCAAAACTTATACTGATTTTGGACTGGATACATAGGTGAATAAGACAAAAACACGTAGGTAGATTAAAATTAAACACACAGCTATTTAACTCTTCCTGGTCACCACGGGTCAAAATGACCCGAGCATAAACTTTTAAGGTAAATCTGGGTAAGTCCGTGACCGAAGAACTCAAAAAACATAAAAAATGTAAAATAAAAAAAAATAAAAAATAAAAATCCTAAAATGCATTGACCTCTTTACGATTTTTTTTAACATGTAGTCATTTGGATTTTGATGTACCGACTTTTGCTACATCTTCTAGAAGGTTCAAAGTATTTTTCAGTATTATTTTCGGTGCCGATCGGACGGATAGTTTTCACGCGACAACCGTCTAAAAATGGCTCGGGTTAATTCGACCTGGGTGTGACCAGCTTGATTGAAATCGGAGGTGTGACAATGAAGGGTTAAAAGAAGGCTATTCATTATTGATCATAGTTTTGAATTACTATCGGGACGTAAAATCGGGACACGTGGGTTTGACACACTACATCTAAGTGAAAAAAAATCGGACAGCCTTTGGATACGAATCATTTTCAAGCTTGTTTTATTCCCCGTTAGATCAGCCAAAGTCCATCGTTGTATGAAAATCAAGAGGGAAGTTATCGTTCAATGTATGCAAAAAAACGTAGTTTTTACACATTCTATTTCGTAGCTTCACTTCAACTCACCGCCATTCTTCCAGAATAGCCGGGAAAAATATTCAAAAAATCAGGCTCAATATTTGAAGCTTTCTTAGTGCAATGCTTTTTGAATTTTGTAGAAATTCCCAAAATTATGGTCACGGCAGTGGAAAATAGCCCAAGAGGTGATCTCGGAGACGAGTAACAATAAAAGGTTCATCAATGGCTGAAAATTTAGGGAAAAATTATGGCAAGCAATTGCCATTGCGATTTGATATGTTCAATGTGTTGTTTAACAGTTATTGCAAAGTATTCCACGTTGAGCTTTCGGAGCAGTATCTCGCGCGCGGCGCCTATGGCTGTAGGACCAATAACTGTTGAACAATACATCGAACATATTAAATTGCAACGGCAATTGCTTACCATAATTTTTCCCTAAATTTTCAGCCATTGATGAACCTTCTATTGTTACTCGTCTCCGAGATCACCACTTGGGCTATTTTCCACTGCCGTGGCCATAATTTTGGGAATTTCTCAAAAATTCAAAAAGCATTACACTTAGAAAGCTTCAAAGATTGCGCATGATTTTTTGAATATTTTTCCCGGCTATTCTGGAAGAATGGCGGTGAGTTGAAGTAAAGCTACGAAAGAGAATGTGTAAAAACTACGATTTTTGGATACATTGGACGATAACTTTCTTCCTAATTTTCATACAACAATGGTCTTTGGCTGATCTAACGGGGAATAAAACAAGCTTGAAAATGATTCGTATCCACCCGTGTAGAAATTTTCCCCGGGCGCTAATGAGGGCCAAGTTAATTTTCCACAATAATGTATAGGCCCAAGTTTGGTCACCAATATTGGGCCTATATCGATTTGTCCCGCTTTTTTGTTGTGGCCCCATATACGGTGTCCACTTTGGGCCCTACTGGCTGTCCAAATTGGCCCCAGTTTGACCACGCATAGGGGGCCGAATCAAATACGTGGGACAATCCAACATTGGCCCAATACAGGCGACCTTACTTGGGCCTGAATAATATCGAGCCAAATTAACTTGGCCCCTGTTTGCGCCCAACAAAAATTTCTATACGGGATATATATAATATATATGGGCTGTCCAAACTCGGAGCAACATTGGGTATAAAAGGTGGGCCATTATGGGATACCGAATTTGGGCCAATATTGGTTTTAAAATTATCCTGCGAGCCTGGATAAACCCTGACTCGGGCCAACTTTGGCAGAGGTTAGGCAAGCCCAGACAAAATGAGTCCAAATGCCCAGTTAACCAATTTTGGCAAAAATTAGATAAGCCTGGACAAAATGAGTCTGAATGCCTGGCTACACCCCGACCCTGCTATATCCAGAGAGATAATTTTTTCTCAGATTAAATGCTATTCTATTGTCCGACTAGTTAATTTCCGTAGTTACTTTGTTAGCGAGAAAGATTTTTAGACAAAATGGCGTTTACTGTAAGTTGACCGCGCCGTGGTAGATGGCGTCTGATATGGTTGACCGAATGCCTAATTAACCCCCGACTTGGCCCGAGTTTGGCACAGATTGGGCAAGCCTGGACATGATGAGTCCGAATGCCAGGCTAAACCCTGACTTGGCCAAAGTTTGGGACAGGTTGGGCAAGCCTGGACATGATGAGTCTGAATGTTTGGCTAAACCCCGACTTGACCCAAGTTTAGGACAGGTTAGGCAAGCCTGGACAATATGAGTCCGAATACCTGGCTAAAGTCCGACTTGGCCCAACGTTGGCACAGATTGGACAAGCCTGGACAAAATGAGTCCGAATGCCAGGCTAAACCCTGACTTGGCCCAACGTTGGCACAGATTGGGCAAGCCTGGAAAAAATGAGTCTGATTTCCTGGCTACACCTCGACTTGGCCCAAGTTTGGGACAAGTTAGGAAAGCGTTGACAAAATGAGTCCCAATGCCTAATTAACCCCCGACTTGGCCCAAGTTTGGCACAAGTTGGGCAAGCCTGGACAAAATGAGTCTGAATGCCTAGCTATACCCTGACTTGGGCCAACGTTGGCACAGATTGGGCGAGCCTAAACAAAATTAACTTGGATGCCAAAATAAACCCTACTTATGCCCCAGTGAGGCAATAGTGAGGATGCCTTTATAGTGGATCCCCTGTTGACGCCCAGAAAGGGCCTCTTTTCTAATTGGGACGCCCTGACAATTTTCTACACGGGCAAAGGCTGTCCGATTTTTCTTCACTTAGATGTAGTGTGTCAAACCCACGTGTCCCGATTTTACGTCCCGATAGTAGGTGCATGTTGCCCTTAATAAACATTAGCATATTAAAATTTTCATCCGACAGCGACGATCGTTTAGCCCGTAAAATATCCTTGTCCGTAGAAAAAGACATATGGACCTGAACTTTTAGACAAGCCTTGTTGCACCCACTTTGCGGCCATTTCCACCTTTTTATTTTCTTATAAATGGCGCACGCGCATATCGTTATATTGGTATCCTTACGCCAAATAAATAAAAATTCACAATAAATAACAAGAATAACTGCAACATGAAATATACACTGAAAAAAAAGGTTTTTTCAGTTGATGTAACGGACTAAAGTTAAGGGGTAACACCACTCTAGGAGGTCGAAAAATTACCTAATTTCAAGATTTTTTTCCGGGAAAACAACGAAAAAAATGAAAATTATGTGTAAGGTTCTTTATTGCCTATACATTAAAGTACGTATATAAATTTTTTTATGGCAATCTAAAACATAATGGCGGCTGAGCAGGTGGTTGACTGAACGCCCACCATCAATGTAGAGCTCCGCGGCCGGAAAAGTTTCTCCTCCAATTGTGACTCTGGAACAAAAACCCAAAATTTTTTCAATTTCACATACAAAAAGCTCGAGAAAGACGTAGGGATTTTTTTTTATGTTGCATATTTCATTTGTTATAAACATTTTTAGTGCATATTTTTAGGCGAAAAATTTTTTTTTTTTTTCAAATGTCCACCGTTTCTTAAAAAAAGTGATTAAAAAAAAATCCCTACGTCTTTCTCGAGCTTTTTGGATGTGAAATTGAAAAAATTTTGGGTTTTTGTTCCAGAGTCACAATTGGAGGAGAAACTTTTCCGGCCGCGGAGCTCTACATTGATGGTGGGCGTTCAGTCAACCACCTGCTCAGCCGCCATTATGTTTTAGATTGCCATAAAAAAATTTATATACGTACTTAAATGTATAGGCAATAAAGAACCTTACACATAATTTTCATTTTTTTCGTTGTTTTCCCGGAAAAAAATCTTGAAATTAGGTAATTTTTCGACCTCCTAGAGTGGTGTTACCCCTTAACGGAAGTTCAATTTAACGAAAGTTAACAAAAGCGTTAACATTTTTTGAAGTTAACTTAAAAGTTAATCCGTTAAGCAGATTGTTAACTTCGTTAATTAACGATTAACGGATTAACGAGTTAATGCCCACCTTTGAAAATATATATAGGACATGCCAGTACTGTGGCACCTTAATATTAATATCAAGATTGGGCGCATCGCACTTTTCGATTTTCGATAAGAATAACATGGGATATAGTACATTACGATACGAGCGCGATAAAACTTTTTCTGACGAGTGTGAGGTTGCAGCACGAGCCGAAGGCGAGAGACACTGAGTGAAGTAAAATTATTTTTGCTTCTTCTGATTTTTAGGCACGATCGCATAGCGGAGTGCCTATTAGATTTGTCATCGCGAAAAACGTGCGACCGAGAAAAACAATTTTCTTCAGCTCAGAAATTTGTTTCATCACTCACACAATCATTTTCCAGCGTTTTCCAACATGTATGTATGTGTGTGTGTAATGCCGAAAGTTTGTTTGTATCCTGAATTGCGGGAGAACGACTCGACCGATTCGAACGAAATTTGGGGGGAAAATCAAGTGTTTGGTGAAGATGATCCACGAAACTTTTGAAGATTCTATCTCTGCCGGTTACGAAGTGGTCAGTGTTTTACCCCTAAAATAATGATTATTTTACGTGTATCCTGGATTGCGGGAGAACGACTCGACCGATTCGAACGAAATTTGGGGGGGAAATCAAGTTTTTGGTGAAGATGATCCACGAAACTTTTGAATATTTCATCATTGCCGGTTTAAGTGTTTCACAATTCAATTGATTATTACGTGTATCCTGAATTGCGGGAAAACGACTCGACCGATTTGAACGAAATTTGGGGGGGAAATCAAGTTTTTGGTGAAGATGATCCACGAAACTTTTGAAGATTTCTTCATTTTCGGTTTAAGTGTTTCACAATTTGATATTTTTTTTTTCTTCTGCATCCGAATGAATGTCAACTTAACTTTACTCGGTCCCAACCTATAAAAATTGACAAAACCAGAATCGTCGATTGAAATTTAATAATATTATTTAATAATATCATTTAAGAATATTCTTACCCTATTATGAATCAATTCCATTTTTTTTTTCTAGTTTTTTTTATATCTTGAACAACCGAATTTCGTTTGTGATCTTATTCGTTACTAATTAAACCATTGCAATACTTTATCTTTTGTTAGTAATAGAAACGTTGCAATATTTTATCAGAATTATCAAGCCTGCGATCGTGCCTATTGCAAAAAAGCAGAGCTTTTTTGTTAACACTGCTGGTTATAACTAGCAAATGATACATCACACAAAGAATCTAGAGACATATTTTCGTAGAAAATTGAACGCTCTACAAAAAAGTTCTTTTCATTTTTTTTTTTAATTTTTTAATTTTTTAATTTTTATTATTTTACAAAAATTGTCTGTAGATTCTTTGTGTGACGTATCATTTGCTACTTATAAAAATCAGAAGAAGCAAAAATAATTTATCCCATGTTATTCTTATGGAAGATCGAAAAGTGCGATGCGCCCAATCTTAATATTAATATTAAAAGATCAAATTTCAACACGCATACTTTGTGACCTAAAATCTAAATTAAGGTAGTTGTTCGGGAAATCGTATTTAACAAGAAAAATCTGAAAATTAAACCACAGCTCAATAAATGTGGCATCTACGTGTGAGTGAAAACTAGAAACAATTGACCGTCCCAAACGTGAGATATTTGCCATTAAAAATGATCCTTTCTGTACATGCAGCATAAGAGCGTAAAGGAAAACCGTCGGAAACTAACAAATTTTTCTTTACACATGAACGGAAAGGCCGATTTCGCCCCCCATTTTCGGGGAGCAAAGAGCGGTTTTACCGCTCGAAAAGTCTTTTCACCACACCTGCACGGAAAGTACGACTTTCGCTCCCTTGCGTGAACGGGAAGTCGTTCTTTCCGATGCAGGGGGTGGTGAAAAATAGTATACCTCACACGGGAGTGAAAAAGGCCATCCCAAACTGCGTTTTTGTCACCCTCGCCTTCGGCTCGGGTGTCAATCTCACACGCAGTTTGGGTTAGCCTACTTTCCCTCCCTAGGTGAGTAATATACTATTCCTCCCTGAAAGTCTTTCCTCCCGGCCTTTCCTCCCTGAACGTCTTTCCTCCCAGTCTTTGCTCCCCGATATGAGGTTGCACTGGATTCATTTACTTCTTTCTTCCTTCATGAACAAAACAGAGGACGGTGGGACCAACTTCATATACCTATACTGTTTTGTTTAAAGCAGCAACCAAATAGATAAATCATAACTTTGATTTATTTACTAAAAATGAATCGGTAAAACCGCTTTTTCCTATACAGTCACTCACATGCAGCGCGGACCAATCACAGCTATGTGTGAGCGATCGTAGCGCCTGGACCCTGATTCTAGAAACGTATCCAACTGTATCACAAGCGTATCGGCCGACTTTCCGTTTAACGCTGTTCTCCGATTGGTCCAAACGGCGTATACCACCCGCGAAACGATTCGATAGGTTTCTAGAATCAGGGTCCTGTAGGTGAGGCGAACACGGGACACGAAAAGTCTGTGTCGCCGGCATTACTCGCCAAAACCTGCGGCGATATCTGAGTTTCTTTAGTAGTACGATATTCTGCCACTCGCAGTGTAGGTGTTCCACGTCGGGTCGTGACGCTTCGTCACGTTAGGTGGAATACGCAGCTGTGGCAGCCAGAAAGAAATAATAATATAATGAGAATTTCTTAACTGTTAATAAATACATTTATTTGGAAATATTTATTTATTTATTAACAGTTGACAAATATTTATTAAGTATATGAGAAGTTAAATTATTTGTTAAATATTATGAATGAATCTCATTCAATATTAACAAATCCTTCTACCAGTGCACTTCTATACCGGCTTTTGGGTTACGTCAACACTAAATAAAATGATTTAAAATTTAAAATTATTTGAAATTATTTGAAGTTCAAATTTTTCAACTCAAGCGCAAACAAACCCCCACCTCAGTCCGTTAACCGACCCGACGTGGAACACCGACACTGCGAGTGGCAGAATATCGTACTACTAAAGAAACTCAGATATCGTCGCAGGTTTTCTAGCATGGAGACCGGTCTCCTTACTTCTTACTTCCTGATGTAAACCAAGTTGGCCTTCGGCTCGCCGAGTCCTCCCTCTCGCTCGGGCAGCAAGCTACACCTCGGGAGCGAAAACGTTGTTTGCTCCCTTGATGCACAATATACTATTACTATTATTGTATTGCAGGGATATTACCATCTTCTTGAAAAACTGACATCAATTAGAATGATATATTTACTATTATGCTGAAAAATTCGGAAATTATTTACCGCATAGTTTTTCAGATATTGATAAAGTCATGAGTGAAAGCGAGGTAGGCGATAGTGAGTGAGAGAGCAAACAATAGCGAGTGAGTGAGTAAACAATAGCACAAACTATATCTCGGTGAACAACTACCTTAAACTTTTGAGCCTGTTAGTAAGAAAAATTTTTTTTTTTTTTTTTTGAATCACCCCAGTGTATATGTTCAACCGCAATAAAATACGGCATATTTGTGTAATAAAAGATGAGCCATTTCCTGAATAACGGACACTTTTCATTACCGGACAAGATTTCCGGTCTCGAAGGTAGCCGCTATATTGGGAAGTTTCATTGTATAACATTTTGAGAACTTCCGAACAATTTTTGGATGCCAGTGAAACGTTACACATTTTGTTTTCGCAGGAATACGCTTCGGTATCATTTTTTACATGAAAATTTATTGATGAAAGTTGCCAGCAACAATTTTTTCACCACACCTGCACGGAAAGTGCGACTTTCGGCTCCTCGCGTGAGCGGGAAGTCGTACTTTCTGATGCCAGGAGATGGTGAAAAATAGCATACCTCACACGGGAGTGAAAAAGGCCATCCCATTAGGTTAGCCTACTTTCCCTCCCTAGGTGAGTAACACGGACTTAGGAATAGAGGGACGGAGCATAAGCTAGTGATGTGGGGCGACGGAGTGAAGCGCGGGACGGAAGGGGGGAATAACACACAGACAATACACAACCACGCCTGGCAGCCATGCCCTGTGAGCAGTTCGCACCCTAAATTCAAAGATGTGTGAACGGTTGTTGAATTTCAACAATTTTTCGCTGCACATAGCACCATTTTCACTATTCCAATCGTAATCAAACATGTAATGATGTTTGTTACAACTATATTTTATATTTTTTTTTTTTGAACATAAGTTCTTCTATTTTGTTTTTCTATTTTGACATTATAATAAACTATTCGTCTGAAGAGGGCCCTCATTCGGGTCGAAACGTTACCTAACTAATTGTTTTTCATCTGACCTGCATTTCCAAAAAATCTTCTCACACAATGATGCAGTTCCGAATTTTCAGCAATTTTTGAACCTTTGTGAGAGGTTAGAAATTCTCTCGACACGGCAGTTTATATTGTTTTGACGGATAGTTCATGCTCACAGTAGGCGGCGCTGCGTGAATTCCCCTCTTACGTCTTACGCTTCACCCCATAAGCGTTACGCTCCGTTCCTCTATGCCTAAGTCCGTGGTGAGTAATATACTATTTCCTGTTCATGTGCAGAAAGTAATTTTTTCTCGTGGACGGGATTGGAGAAAAAAATTAAAAATAGATTTTTATGGCATAAGACGTCTCGAAATTCATTTACGAACATTGTTGCCAGTGCCACATGCATTCATTAATAATGCTGTGTTGAAAATCAAATAATTTTGCTGAAAATACAGCCTTGGATTGGCCTTGTCACGAGCGCCCAAATAGCGTTTTACCATAGGCGCAGCGTAGGGCCAGTATGAGTTTTATATCGGCCCTACTGTGTTTCCCAATATTGGACCTATCTTGGGAACATGTTGGGATGATCGGTTCGGTCCAGCACTGATAGCCGTTGCATGGCCGACACCGCTAACTTGAGTCCCGCCAGCATTGTTTTCTAGCATTGAACCAATATTGGTAGCCGTTAATCAGAATCTGCATGACTACTTGTGGTTAAAATGTCATTAATTGTATCATCAATTTCGTCACTATTATTTTCCACTGTGCTTTCACGTGTTGTAACCTCGAAATTGACAAGAGAATCGCTAGATTTGTCCGGAGATACGTTTATTGTTAATTTAGTTCGTTTTGCAGTTGATACGCTAGTACTGTCCTGATCTTCGCTGGATGAGGTTGAACTGAGTATCCTTTGCTTTTCTAAAAGGCGGCTTTTTTAACGTTATAATATGCTTTAGACATGTCTGTTCATATATAGTTGTATGCATCAAACTCAATTCGGAGGTATTTATCCTTCGCTTCGTAATATACAATGTGTTTTTTGACTGGTGATTTTGATGTGGTGCCTTGCGCATGCGCAACAGGCAGTGTAGCTTTAAGTTCTCAAACCGTCCTGAAACGAGCCAAATTATTATTCTATTGACAAACATTGAGTGGCCGAATTATCTGGGCATTAGTTCATAGCATGACGAATAGTACAAAAAATAATAAACTATGATTTACATCCTATATTTAAAGTGTTGCGGACCCTTGGTAATTGGAATATCATCATGATGATCATTACTAATATAAGCTTCGGCGGGCGGTCAACGGGCCTGCGCCGGCTAAGTATTGGTTGGCAAGGCTCGGATTCGAAGCCCAGACCAGTGCTGGTTATTTTACCAGCTTCGGCAAAGGCTGATTGGCCCAATTCTGGGTCAGCGTTGGAACTCCACTCTCATTTGTGGGCCCTGGGCCAATATTGAGCCATATTGCACAGCATCGGCAAACGCTACATATGGGCGGTGCGACAGACGAACGCTCGGAACAAGGGCGGGTTTCCCTCGCTGTGCCGGGGATTAGGGTCAACAGGAAAGCTGGCACAGATGACTTTTCGTTGAAAGCTAATCCTAATCTTCAATTTTTGTTAGGGTTTTTTTTTGGCCTCCGTGGAAAGGTAGTTAACTCTATTCTCGCACCCCTTCGAAATAACCTTGCCGGGGCTAGCGACTGATTCAGGGGTGGCACAGTGATTAATCCCGACAGCGTTCGTTGCTAAAAATCATCTGAAACAGGTTTTTTGTGGCCGCCTTGAAGTGGTAAACATTACAAAAATAAAGCACGAGTTTTAATTAATTATGGGTAATTGGGTCAGGATTCGACCCGGCACAGGTTCGATTTCACGTCGTGCGGGTCACTCCGAATTACGTTGTATTATTCTAAAACGGGTTCCCGTTCGAGGTATACCTAGTGTCATGGGCTCTCCTACTATCACTTTCATTCCGATTGGTTGGTGCGATCACGTAGCCATGCCCTGACTTGACGCACGTCACGTCAAGTTCATCATAATCAGTCTCATTGATTTGTATACCGTGACAATCTCTGGATGCGGAACGCCAGGGATACCAACTTAAAACTCGTTAGTAGCAGTTCAGTAACTTACTAGATTTTCCTAATAAAACCACTAAAAATCTAGTGATATCCAGTGAAAATCTAGTGATTTCTTGTGATTTCATTAGAAATATCTAGTGAGTTCCCCAACGGTTGCTAATGAGTTTTGAGTTGGTATCCCTGGCGTTCCGCATCCGGAGATTGTCACGGTATGATATACTTTTTCGTCCCGTCCCGTTACGTCACGTCACGTTAAGCTAAGTTCATCGTAATCGCGGCTTTAGAGCGGGCAATTTGAGAGTACCCGATTTCGTACGAAACATAGTACACATGCTCGGTCGAGCAAGCAAATCGACATTGGAAGAGAGGAGAGGTAGCCCCACTGCTTCATTTTGGTATACAGGGTGCCACAGAATTC
This sequence comes from Tenthredo mesomela, assembly GCA_943736025.1. Lineage (NCBI taxonomy): Eukaryota > Metazoa > Arthropoda > Insecta > Hymenoptera > Tenthredinidae > Tenthredo > Tenthredo mesomela. Next base: position 13,084,520 of record OX031020.1, on the reverse strand, counting down.
GTGACGAGGAATTCAAAGGGTAAATCTTGATCAAAAACGGGATCGAAATATCTTAAATTAATTCCACTGGCTCATCTATTGATTGTAGGAAAAAAAAGTGACATTGTTTTTTACGTGGCTTCTTTTTGTCTACAACTCTTGTGTGAAACTTTTTTTTAATTTCCTCGTCGTTATCGCTATATTGCAGTTTCAATTTCCAAAATTTTTTTTTAACCCTTTCCGCAAGTCTTAGTGCAAAAATTCTTACACCATTGAGGACGTCGGAAACTATGAGAGAAATGCTATCGCAAACTGTTATGGCAAAATCGTATGTAGAAGCAAGTATCTCAACTGGACTAATACTTACAAACGCCGCACAGAGTCAGGCAGAGATTGTAGACTAAAAGACGGTTAATCCAAGGTTTGTCAGAGATGTAACCGAGAATTATACGTCCAATGGTATTCGCCCCGCCAATAACGGCCAGCAAATAGCTAGCGGTATCTTCGTCAACCCCCTGTGCTTCAGCCTGAACCTAAAAAATACATAGTAATTTTTTGATAATATTTTATAAAAATTGTAAAATATATTGCTGCCATTAGAGTCCAAGTGGTGCCTCAATCGAAAATAAGGTTCTCTATTTGATCAACACACAAAGCCTTGCATCGTGATACTATTGATCATATAATTTGACCGAATCAAGTAGAACGATCGAGGTTTGCCTTAGTGATCGACGGTTCAATGCATCGTTGTGTCCGAATCTGAGGTCTAAATCCAAAGTTCGAAATGGCGGGTCCAATCAAAATTTTAGAATTATTTAAATATTCAGGATATTAGTTGTATAAATATTTGGAATCTGTAATTTCAGGCCTGAGATACAGAAGCAGCTACCGAAAAACTCTCAAGAATCAAGACCGACTTTTGCACTACTTGTTGCGGCCAAGTTATATGGACATGACAGTGACACAATGTACAGTAAAATAAGGGAAACCCAGTGGCGTAGCCAGCATTTTTTGCTGGGGGGGGGGGGGGGGGGGGGGGGGCTAGGGGGGACTAAAAAAAAAAAAAAAAAACAATTCGTCACATATATGATGATATTATCGATAATCTTAATCGGTTATTTGAATTTAAGTACTATCGTTTTTCTTCTGGGGTGGGCACCGGGACTTCGGGGCGAGGGGGGGGGGGGGGGGGGGGTCCCACCCCTGCCCCATCCTGGCTACGCCACTAGGGAAACCTTGGGTTAATGCGAAATGCAAAATTGGGTAAAAGCTGACCGTGCTTAGACTTCAATGACAGCCCCACTCTTTTAAAAGATTGATTATTTGACATCATTATAGAGATTGTTACAGTGGGAACTTGGAGAAAAAGATTTCTCTTTAGTATTAATCACATTACTGCAGTGTGTAAAAGTTATAATACAGTTTGTTTACTCACCACCAAGTACACATAAGGGACATTGAAACCGATACTGGTGCAGAAGTTCGATAACGTGAATAGTAAAAACACAGGATCTTTCAAGAGTGACAGTTCCAGCATATCGTTGAATACGCTGAAAGTTTGTTCGGCGTATGGAAGACATTCGAAATTTTCTGGATGTTTCGCATTTCCGTTAGGAAGACTTCTCAACGACGAATGTATCTTAAGATTCTCAACGCTTGGATTCAAGGACCCGCTGCATATACATCAAATTAACTCAAGGTTCAATTCATATACAGAGCGATTCTGTGAAAACCACGCGCCTAAAAGGTATAGGCAAACGGAAAACGCCTGAATTGAGCAGATCAAACATCGACGATTGGGTTTTATTTATTACGTGGGAAATGAAACCCAATTGTTGATGTTTGATCTGCCCAATTCAAGCGTTTTCCGTTTGCCTACGTTTTAGGCGCGTGAATTCCACAGAATCGCACTGTAGGTTTAACTGTTTCAGTGTATTTTAAAATACGTACGACTTAGCTCGAATGTTGTCCAAACTTCCTTGATACAATATATCTCGGCGGTTCATTATTCCGCTACCAAAAGATTGTGTCATGGATTCAGCGTGATGGCCAAGACCTTTCGGTACAAGAATCGGTTGACTCAGTGCTACACGCATATTGTTCACACCATCATCCTCAGTCTTGACTGATGAGTACCTGGTGCGGTTAATACTAGTTATGCTGCGATGTTTCTCGTCAGTATCTTCTCTTTTAATACCATTTGCTCCTTCAACTTTGACAAGGACTACGTTTTTCTCCGAATTTAGGTTCTGCAATATAAATCTTTAGATCAACAATCATTGTGTGTCTGAAATAGTAGAAAATAATTTCTGCAGGACATTTCACCAATCGATTTTCTATCAAGCTTGAGTATCGTTATATTTCGGTCTCACCATCAATGGAATATCTTTTAGTTTTGGGGCTTCCAGCGGCCTAAAAAGTGCGCCGAATATTACACAATGCAGTACCAAGGCGGATATTATCAAGATAGCGCCGCGCCAGTCATACGTTCCTATCAAACTCCGAGTTAAAGGTGCGAATATGGCGGTCCCTAGACCAGATCCACATACTGCTATTCCGGTCGCCAGCGAACGATACTTTTCAAAGTAACACGTCACACTTACAATTGCAGGCAGGTAGATCAGCCCAAAGCCCAAACCTGTTTCGGCAAAATTCATGAATGAATACAACAATGCCGACAGCGGTACGTAGCGCAACTCTCTCAGATTATCGTGGAGCTGTGGTCAGGGCGATGCAGTAAAATACAGCAAACTTTACAGAGAGAATTTTATAGTAAGCGCTTTCATATACATGGTATAAGAATTTCGATACATCGTGCACTTCTGAGGTCTCGTACTATAAGTATGGTAGATTTCCACAAAAGCAGATATCGTCGGTGATAGTGCAATACCACGTAAGTACAAAAAAAAAAAAAAAATGAGATTTGGTGTGCATTCGATGTATTTTTTATTTTTACATCGAATGCACACCAAATCTCATTTTCTTTTTTGTACTTACGCGGTTTGCAATATTCAGTTACGCAGTATTGCACTATCACCGACGATATGAAATTCTACATGAAATTCTATCAATAATTCTCGTGGATTCCTGCGTTTTCAAATGGCTTCTATAATTTCCTCTTTAAGACTCTACATATTTCAAATAGTTCCAAAGCAGGATCTCATGGGTTTCAAGCTATATGAGGACCCTAGGACCCTATAGGTTCCCCTGGTCAATTGGCATGAGTTTTTTTTTTTTTTTCTTATATCTCATCCACCCCAGACATCACAACACCCGTAAAAAGAGCTTCTGAGAATCATCTGTAAAGCTGGCTCCACGAGCTTTGAAGTTTGAGCTTGAAGTATTATATCATCATAACTACTTGCCTGTGCCAATACCAATTGTGAAGTACAACGTCAAGACGTTTTGAGCAAAACAACTCGCCACCAGACATGCGCTAGCAAGTATAGTTCCAGCGATAGTAACTGCTCTACATCCATATTTGTTGACGAATGAGCTAGATATTGGCCCTGAAACAATTGGAAAATTGGAATTAAAAAAGTATTGTACTATGCCATCAAATGAAGATGAATGAAAATTGATTTGGGAGACAACATCCAATCTGCTGGTAATTCCAATTTCTCGAAGTGATAGAATTTTGCAAATCGGCAATGGTCGCTCCAAATTAAAAAGAAATTATATGTATATTAGGGTGCTTTTTTTTAATCGACTATTTTTTTTTTTAAAACTCCCCATTGAAAATCTTGTTGTAGACGTCGAAAGGGAAATCCTGTCCAATTTTTAGCTCTTAATTCCGATTCTAGTACTCGCGCTCTTCTTTTTAAGTTTTTCCATGCTAGAAGCATGTGAACATTACGACTTTTTCTTTAGTCGCGCAAAACTCAGCCGCATTTCAATGGATTGTTCTCATCTAAGACTCATTTGAATTTAGTGTTCTTCAAAAGTGGCCAAGATAGTTTGACTAACTTGAAAATATTGAACTTGACATTTTGTTGGAATTTTATATTTAAAAAAAATCAAAGTCCTTATATCTTTTGAAATACTGGTTTGAAAGACTTTATGTTTTGGACTTTTTTGTAGAGAAATAAATTTTCTACAAAATTGTCCAGAAGTTTTTTTCTCCAAGTCCAACTGTTTATTCGCCCACAGCGAGAAAGAAGAATTATGCATAAAATCGACTTTGATAAGTGCGGCGGTGGAAACGACAGCCAAACTACCTGAAGCACTTTTGAAGAACACTAAATTCTCTGTAAAATGAGTCTTGGATGAGAACAATCCATTGAAATGCGGCTGAGTTTTGCGCGACTAAAGAAAAAGTCGTAATGTTCACATGCTTTTATAAAATGCTTTTTTCCATGCTATAGCATGGAAAAACTTAAAAAGAAGAGCGCGAGTACTAGAATCGGAATCAAAAGCTAAAAATTGGACAGGATTCCTCTTTCGACGTCTACAACAAGATTTTCAATGGGGAGTTGCAAAAAAAAAATAGTCGTTTCAAAAAAAGCACCTATTAATGTATATACAATATACCGCGAGTATTCGGTGAATCTGAACGACCCCCTCCCTACGGCAAAACCAACACAGGCGCGCACTACGTGCGTGAGGCTCGGTGGGCGGGGCTAGGCGGCCAGTGGTGCTTCTACCGAATCTTCCGCGCATTGATACTTAACCTAAAAAGCAATCATCACACTGAACACGGAAAGGAATGAACGCGAATAAAATGAATTCGCCTGATGTGAACATTTATTTTCAAAATTTATCAACGAATTTAAAATTAAACATCAATTAATTGGGTAGTGGGATTTTTGGAAATGTAGGTCGAAAAACGTTAAAGACTCAACTTCATTAATTGTCAACGTTTCGGCCCCAAGTGTGGGCCCTCCTCAGGACAACGATTCTTTATTCTACAATACAAATGATTTCGTTGAAACTTATGAATTTAAAAAACAAAAACAATTTGAATTAAACTTATAGATTAGCGGCTGGTTTAAAAGTGACAATACTGACCTTACAGACACATAATAATAATATATACAAGCCGGGATTCCGGAGATAATCAAACATAAACAAACACGGCTACACCAATTTCAAATCTTCGGATCTTCCACTTGTCCATTATAGGCGATTAAAAGATTAAGAGATCAAGGATCTTTAATAGGTAGAGACAGTTACACAGTACACTGTACAATGGCAGCGAAAGAGAAACCGGAAGTCAGGTTTGTTGATGTCGATCATTATATCATACGGAAATCTAAATATTGAAATTGATCACTGGGTCATACATACATAGAGAGGCAATAACAATAAATAGGTAGTCTAAAGTCGGTCACTTATCATGAGGTAGTTAGATGTCCGAAATAAGTCTCACGTACGTGTCGCTCAGTTTCTCTACGTCTTGTCGCAGGTTGACCGAATCAGAATGACTCACGATGTTACACATCTCCAGAATCATCCTTTTATAATACACAGGTTCTTCGTGTAGAACGCTCACCTTGTCATAATCAAAGCGGTGGTCATGGTCAACAATGTGTCGGGTTAAAGCCGTATAGTGGTCAACACTATCTTTGATGTTTTTTTTATGTTCATTAATCCTTTACAAGATATATCGAGACGTTTGACCAATATAAGGCTTATTACAATCGAGACACGGTATCTTATAGACTACATTCGAGCGTTTTTCCAACGGTAGGCCGTCCTTGCCAGAATCAAACACAGAGCTCAAATCATTTTGGTTCTTACCGACAAACTGTACATTAAATTTCTTAAAGATACGGTTTAGCGACTCGAACAACCCCGCGATGTAAGGGAACGAGATGAACGTAGACCTGTTAAGATCCAATTGAGGCGCAACGTTGTTGTTCAGAATGTTGATTTTGAGTAGACGTTTAGAAATAGTGCGGTTCACTACGTTTGTGGGGTAACCATTTTTTGCTAAAGCCCCTCGAATGATGCCTAAGTTTTTTTCGTGGAAACGAGGATTTGACAACCTGATGCCTCTATCAACAAGATTAGTGATGGAACCAATTTTGTACGATTTGGGATGATGTGACTCGTAATTTAAATATCTCTGTGACCATGTTGGTTTCTGGTACCAGTCTGTCTCAATGGTCTGGTTTGAGTTTAGGGAGCGTTCAAATATTACGTAACGCAAAAGGCTACAGTGTAGTATAGGGAACACCGTGCACGCACTATCCCAAAACGCGTTACGTAATATTTGAACGGTCCCTTATGATTTTCACATCCAAAAAACTAATACAACCCTGCTTTTCGGTCTCACACGTGAATTGGAGTCTAGGGTGGAAATCATTGAAGACATGTACTAAGTGGGTCACAGAGTCTCTTGGTACAGCGGTTAAGATGTCATCCACAAAACGGAAGTAAAACGGTAATTCGTACCTTAAATTGTTAATACAGTGAGATTCCAAATCATCCATGACTAAATCAGCCAGAATAGGTGATAGGGGGGAACCCATACGTAGACCAAACGTCTGGGAATAAACCGTATTATCAAATTGAAAAATAGAGGCATCAAAACACAAATTCAGCGCTAGAAGTAGTTCATTTAAGGAGACCGGAAGATCCGATGAAAGATGCTGCCAACGATTCTTGATGGCCTCAATCGCTAAACTTTTTGGAACATTAGTGAACAACGCCACTACGTCCAAGGAGACCAAGATGTAGTTGGGTGGCAACACGGGACCGTTACCTTTTTCAACAAGTGTGAAGCTATCCTTGATGTATGACTTTGGTTTGATAATATTGGATTTGAGCCAAAAGTTCAAAGTCTTAGCTAAACCGTAAGTTGGACTATTAATAAAGGACACAATCACTCTGACCGGCACCTCATCTTTATGGATCTTTGGTAGACCATAAGCTCTAGCTACTACACTGTTGTTTGAGTGAATGCTACGATGGTTACTCTTTGAGATTGAATTATTCTTAGGGCCGTCTTTGGCCACTCGGGGGCCCTTGGGCACACAGAGTTTGGTGGCCCTTTTAGGAAGTCAAAAGAACGTGAGGGAAAACAAAAGATGACTACAAAAATTTTACGTGCATGTTAATCGACGATAAAGACGCATTTCGGGGCCCCCATCAAGCCGGGGCTCCTGGGCCCGTGCCCCCCGTGCCCTTATGGAAGAGACGGAACTGATTATTCTTGAGCCAACGGTTTGCTAGATCGTTTACGCGTTGTTGGAGAGTGTAAGTGAGATCATGTCTAACGATTTTGTAAGTGTTAGCATCAGACAACTGGTGTAACATTTTCTCTTTGTAATCCATGGATTTAATGCACACTGTAGTATTACCTTTGTCTGCTTTGACAAAGAGTAACTCAGGATGGCTTAGACGAAAATCGCGGACCGCCGAGTGGAGTTTGCAAATCGTATCAGCAATTTCAAACATGACCCATCCATCGTAAAGGGCCAGTTTAGTGGTTCTCAGATCAAGACGGTCCGCGATTTTCGTCTAAGCCATCCTGAGTTACTCTTTGTCAAAGCAGACAAAGGTAATACTACAGTGTGCATTAAATCCATGGATTACAAAGAGAAAATGTTACACCAGTTGTCTGATGCTAACACTTACAAAATCGTTAGACATGATCTCACTTACACTCTCCAACAACGCGTAAACGATCTAGCAAACCGTTGGCTCAAGAATAATCAGTTCCGTCTCTTCCATAAGGGCACGGGGGGCACGGGCCCAGGAGCCCCGGCTTGATGGGGGCCCCGAAATGCGTCTTTATCGTCGATTAACATGCACGTAAAATTTTTGTAGTCATCTTTTGTTTTCCCTCACGTTCTTTTGACTTCCTAAAAGGGCCACCAAACTCTGTGTGCCCAAGGGCCCCCGAGTGGCCAAAGACGGCCCTAAGAATAATTCAATCTCAAAGAGTAACCATCGTAGCATTCACTCAAACAACAGTGTAGTAGCTAGAGCTTATGGTCTACCAAAGATCCATAAAGATGAGGTGCCGGTCAGAGTGATTGTGTCCTTTATTAATAGTCCAACTTACGGTTTAGCTAAGACTTTGAACTTTTGGCTCAAATCCAATATTATCAAACCAAAGTCATACATCAAGGATAGCTTCACACTTGTTGAAAAAGGTAACGGTCCCGTGTTGCCACCCAACTACATCTTGGTCTCCTTGGACGTAGTGGCGTTGTTCACTAATGTTCCAAAAAGTTTAGCGATTGAGGCCATCAAGAATCGTTGGCAGCATCTTTCATCGGATCTTCCGGTCTCCTTAAATGAACTACTTCTAGCGCTGAATTTGTGTTTTGATGCCTCTATTTTTCAATTTGATAATACGGTTTATTCCCAGACGTTTGGTCTACGTATGGGTTCCCCCCTATCACCTATTCTGGCTGATTTAGTCATGGATGATTTGGAATCTCACTGTATTAACAATTTAAGGTACGAATTACCGTTTTACTTCCGTTTTGTGGATGACATCTTAACCGCTGTACCAAGAGACTCTGTGACCCACTTAGTACATGTCTTCAATGATTTCCACCCTAGACTCCAATTCACGTGTGAGACCGAAAAGCAGGGTTGTATTAGTTTTTTGGATGTGAAAATCATAAGGGACCGTTCAAATATTACGTAACGCGTTTTGGGATAGTGCGTGCACGGTGTTCCCTATACTACACTGTAGCCTTTTGCGTTACGTAATATTTGAACGCTCCCTAAACTCAAACCAGACCATTGAGACAGACTGGTACCAGAAACCAACATGGTCACAGAGATATTTAAATTACGAGTCACATCATCCCAAATCGTACAAAATTGGTTCCATCACTAATCTTGTTGATAGAGGCATCAGGTTGTCAAATCCTCGTTTCCACGAAAAAAACTTAGGCATCATTCGAGGGGCTTTAGCAAAAAATGGTTACCCCACAAACGTAGTGAACCGCACTATTTCTAAACGTCTACTCAAAATCAACATTCTGAACAACAACGTTGCGCCTCAATTGGATCTTAACAGGTCTACGTTCATCTCGTTCCCTTACATCGCGGGGTTGTTCGAGTCGCTAAACCGTATCTTTAAGAAATTTAATGTACAGTTTGTCGGTAAGAACCAAAATGATTTGAGCTCTGTGTTTGATTCTGGCAAGGACGGCCTACCGTTGGAAAAACGCTCGAATGTAGTCTATAAGATACCGTGTCTCGATTGTAATAAGCCTTATATTGGTCAAACGTCTCGATATATCTTGTAAAGGATTAATGAACATAAAAAAAACATCAAAGATAGTGTTGACCACTATACGGCTTTAACCCGACACATTGTTGACCATGACCACCGCTTTGATTATGACAAGGTGAGCGTTCTACACGAAGAACCTGTGTATTATAAAAGGATGATTCTGGAGATGTGTAACATCGTGAGTCATTCTGATTCGGTCAACCTGCGACAAGACGTAGAGAAACTGAGCGACACGTACGTGAGACTTATTTCGGACATCTAACTACCTCATGATAAGTGACCGACTTTAGACTACCTATTTATTGTTATTGCCTCTCTATGTATGTATGACCCAGTGATCAATTTCAATATTTAGATTTCCGTATGATATAATGATCGACATCAACAAACCTGACTTCCGGTTTCTCTTTCGCTGCCATTGTACAGTGTACTGTGTAACTGTCTCTACCTATTAAAGATCCTTGATCTCTTAATCTTTTAATCGCCTATAATGGACAAGTGGAAGATCCGAAGATTTGAAATTGGTGTAGCCGTGTTTGTTTATGTTTGATTATCTCCGGAATCCCGGCTTGTATATATTATTATTATGTGTCTGTAAGGTCAGTATTGTCACTTTTAAACCAGCCGCTAATCTATAAGTTTAATTCAAATTGTTTTTGTTTTTTAAATTCATAAGTTTCAACGAAATCATTTGTATTGTAGAATAAAGAATCGTTCTGTCCTGAGGAGGGCCCACACTTGGGGCCGAAACGTTGACAATTAATGAAGTTGAGTCTTTAACGTTTTTCGACCTACATTTCCAAGAATCCCACTACACATTCACTTGAGGTCAAGAATTTTGTTTCTATCAATTAATTGGATTTAAGTATTGATTATCAGTGTCTAGGATCGATATTTGAGACGAAATGGAACAGGTAAGTGGAGGGCGAATCATTGAAGACAAAAATTGGTTTATTTATTGATTTATTTATTTATTCATTTTTCAGAACTCGATTTTATTCAAAATGTCTGTTCGGAATACAAGTATTCCATCTCATGAACATTAAGAATTCGTGAGAAAGTTTTCAGTGTTTGTGTCAACTTTAGTTTAATAATAACATAATGAATCATTTGATCAGAGTACAATGCAGAGAATGGAGTCATCGAGGATAAGGCTGCCACCCACAGGTCACGTCCTTAGGTCTGAAATAGAAAAATGAAATTTATCAACGATTATTGGTTAATCGAGGGATCCATTGCTGCTGAATTATGGTGTACGCACGAACTTATCAGAGATTAAATGCTTGGGAATCGAAGAAAGGCTACCGATGAGCCACTGTCGAACGTAGTACACTTTTACTGAAACCATTTTCGTCTCTCAACGATTACTTCTATCGGAGAACCGAGTGCTGACACGTACCTCAGCGAGGATTCATAGCGTGTGGAGGGGCTTTGTCGCAGGAGTTTGTCGTGCGATGAGGTAGCGCACGAGGAGCTTCGTTGCAAGGGTTCGTGGGCACGTCGACGATATTTATCGAACATCTCTCACTCATCTAACGAGCATTCAACGTTCATGTTTCGCATCTTGCGGAGGAGCTCCGTCACAGGTGTTCGTAGTGCGTTGGTAGCGGACAGAGGTGCTTTGTTGTAAGAGTCCACAGTGCGTCGGCAAGCATTTTCTATTGAATTTTTGTGCGGTGAGGCTTTGCCAGAGTCCAGGAAAGGACCGCATATCATCGACGTGCTACGAACCCTTGCAACCATAGACATAGAGCATGGACTGCGCATTCGGGCCGAAAATCGCTCGGTCCGTAGAGAGAGAAGGGCCGTAACACACGCGGCCAAATCTGTTTCTTTCTAACCAACAACGTCAAATGCTTAGAAAGAGACAGAGATTGGCCGCGTGTATTACCCTTCTCTCTCACTTTTGGCGTTACCACAGGCAGTATAGGGAATGCTCAGTCCATGCTCTATGTCTATGCTTGCAACAAAGTTCTTCGTACGTTACCTCATCGCACTACGAACATCTGCGACGAAGCTCGTACGCCTGCTCAGAACATGAACGTTGAATGTTCGGCAGACAAGTAAGAAATGTTCGATGAATATCGTTCACGTGCCACGAACCCTTGGAACGAAGCTCCTCGTACGCTGCCTCATTGCACTACAAACTCCTGCGACAAAGCCCCTCCGCACGCTATGAAGGCTCGCTGAGGTACGTGTCAGCACTCGGTTCTCCGATAGAAGTAATCGTTGAGAGACGAAAATGGTTCGAGTAAAAGTGTCACTACGTTCGACAGTGGCTCATCGGTAGCCCTTCTTCGATTCCCAAGCATTTAATCTCTGATAAGTTTGTGCGTACACCATAATTCAACAGCAATGGACCCCTCGATTAACCAATCATGGCTGATGAATTTCATTTTTCAATTTTGATTTTCATTAGATTGAATACTAGTTTTCACAACAGATGTTTTCAATAAAATCGAGTTCTGAAAATAAATGAATAAGTAAATAAATCAATAAATAAATCAATAAATAAACCAATTTTTGTATTCAATGATTCACCCTCCACTTACCTGTTCCACTTCGTCTCAAATATCGATCCTAGACACTGATAATCAATACTTGAATCCAATTAATTGATATTTGATTTTAAATTCGTTGATAAATTTTGAAAATAAATGTTCACATCAGACGAATTCATTTTATTCGCGTTCATTATTTTCCGTGTTCAGTGTGATGATTGCTTTTTAGGTTAAGGTGCTTTCCTAGGCAATTCCACCAGTCCTGAAAACATCGTGAAAAAATGTGATATTAAACGGAATATCTCTGCCTGGGCACCGAAATCAATGAAACAAAATACGTCGCGCAATTCTATGTGCGACTCCGAACATGTACAGCCCAAAAAATGTTCGTTTTGCGCGAAAATAGAGAATTTATCCATGAAAAACGGTTCTAAAACCGTTTTTCATGGATATCTTCTCTATTTTCGCGCAAAACGAACATTTTTTGGGCTGTACATGTTCGGAGTCGCACATAGAATTGCGCGACGTATTTTGTTTCATTGATTTCGGTGCCCAGGCAGAGATATTCCGTTTAATATCACATTTTTTCCCGATGTTTTCAGGACTGGTGGAATTGCCTAGGAAAGCACCTTAAGTATCAAGGCGCGGAAGATTCGGTAGAGGTAAGGCTACAGATCTGAACGAGTGCAATGCAGGACACCACCATTACACCCCCCCCCCCCCCCCCCCCCCCCCCCCCCCCCCCCCCCCCCCCCCCCCCCCCCCCCCTTCCCCCAGTAATGCATGGACACAATCATTTAGTTCCTTTGTTTTTTTATTTAACACAATAAAATGACGTTACAATTATAGATTAAGTTTTGCAAACAAGAAGACTTAAACAGTCGAATGAGTGATTTATCGCCTGGTTTACGCAGCGCCGTAACTTAACTTCATTTAAGGATTGACCAATCGGGAGGTTCGATTCATCTGGCGCGTGGCTAAACCAGCCTCCTGATTCGTCAATCCTTAAATTAAGTTGAGTTACGGTGCTGCGTCAACCAGGCATTATATGTTTTGAAACAAATTGAAACGAACCCGCACATAATCCAGGACAATGCAGGATAATTCCTATAAATACAGTACGAATTCGGGGTGTGAAAAAATCCAGGACACTTAGCTCAAATCCAGGACTGTCCTGCCTAATCCAGTACATCTGGTAGCCTTAGGTAGAGGCACCACTGGCCGCCTAGCCCCGCCCGCCGAGCCTGACGCACGCAGTGCGCGCCTGTGTTGGTTTTGCCGTAAAGAGGGGGTCGTTCAGATTCACCGAATACTCGCGGTATAGGGGAACGCGGGGCAAAACGGGCACCAAATCCGAAAAAAAATAATGCACTGAGAAACAAGTATTTTTCCTATCCAAATACCAAGTATTACCAGCGAGTTTAGTTGTAGTCAAAATACGTATTGCTGTCAGCAAAATACCGGTTATGAGAATAGTACGCTGCGTCGCCGTACGTATAGTTCTGAGCAAAATACAATGTATTGTTAGTAGAGCAATACCAAGTTTTGTTCTCAGAACAAGAAATATTGTCAGTGGAAAAATACAATTTTCTCAGTGTGTGGTCGGAAATGATTTTTTATGAAATATGGCGACGTATTTTGGATCAGTAATGACACAATAAAAAAAATAAAAAACAAAAGTGAAAAAAAAAATTAATTTTCTTTTTTGTGTCATTATTGATCCAAAATACATCGCCATGTTTCATAAAAAATTATTTCCGACCACATTATTTTTTTTTTTCGGATTTGGTGCCCGTTTCGCCCCGGATCGTATCGGCTTGTTTTGTCTTGCTTTCTATTGGGTAGATTTGTCTTTCCTGAAACCTAATTGGTCGCTGATGTTCCATCCGTGCGGGAAGTCATCGAATCGATCGGATAAAGAGTTACACAATAGGGGTCCAGGGCCGCGATTCTGGATCTTTCAGTGCTACGTAGAATCAAATTCGATCAAGTAGCGCCCGGCGATAATTATTGACGTTATGTTTTGTGAAAAATACAGCTCTCATATTCGTTAATCGTTTGTCAGCAGCCAACCGCTAGTGCAAAACATTACGACGACGTTCGCTAACAGTCGTAGGCGCTATGAACAAGTCGCTATCTGCATGTTAGCACGGGCGCTAAAAGATCCAGAATCACGACCCAGGAGGTTTATTCTATAACTCATAACTGCGGAAATAACCGAGGGGCTATTCACTTGAGGAATCACTGGGGAATTCGATGAGAAGTCGCAAAGATATCAGAGGAAATCCACAAGGAATCGTTAGAAGTCGGTATAATTTGGATACACTGAAAATTCATGTAGGTAGGTCGTGAAAAGCAAGTGACAAGCGTTCAGTATCGCTCAGTATCGCTGGGAATCGCTTGGAATCGCTAGGAATCGTTGGGAGTCGCTAGAGTCGCTAGGAATCGTTGGGAGTCGCTAGGAATTGCTGGGAGTCACTGAGAATTCTCAATGTTGTGAAATCTATTTTGTGCGATTCCCTCGATCTAAAAATCACGGGAACTCCGATTAAATCTTTGGGAATCTTTGAAAATCACCTTCACATACGAAAAATTATTGGAAATCGCAATACGGATTTCCTTCGGATTCAAAGTGAATAGCCCCTCGGAAATAACGGCAAAATAGCACTGAAATCATGAGAAACAATAGGCGGCTGTCAATGAGCTGCTCCTATTTCATGGATTGACATTGTTTTGTGCAGTTATTTTGCAGTTATGATAACGCCAGAGTTACAGAATGAGCCCCCAGAATGTTATAAGTTTCTATGGTACATTCATTACTTGATGAACCACGTTCACTGGACGGATGAAAATATTCAGTATACAATTGAATTCCACAACTGTATCATCACACATGCGGTAGTCACGTCTGTGTACACTGTACGATCTCACTTTGGTCGGTATAGGAATATGCAAATATATTGAATATAAATGACATTTATTTTCTAATGATGCGCGACTGTATACCTCAGCTTAATTCTGATCGCAGATCTCCAGCGAATTATCTTCAGCGATGAGCAATTTATAAAGATAAAAAAGAAAGATGTCAAGATAAAAGTGATTGCTTTCGTGTCAACGTATCGAACTGAAAGCTCTTGCGTAAATCTCTTGAGCGATTGATCGTCAGATAAATTGACATCTACCAGACTCGATTGATCTCAATTAATCTTACAATTAAATCTAATATCTTGTTGAACTATAATTATTAAAATCAGAAACCAATGACCACAACGTCCGCGGTACAAAACAGATCCAAAAATTTGAGAGTTACCACGTGAGCATGGTTGGCAATTGAAGTAAATAGGGCGTAATCTACAATTTTCCTTTAGCGAATCATTAGCTATGTGGAACTTTTTTTTACATATACGTAATTCAAAATAATTCTAGGTCTAACATTCTATCCAGAATAATCGTAAGAGAAGTCTGCGTTTGAATTGAGGACGCTGGCTGTCCTTCTTCTTCTTCTTCGCCCTTTTAGATTGGCTATCTGTTTCTATTCAGACAACGTTGGCTATCCAGTGTGACAGTGAAAAGTATTGAATCGATCAGAGCGAAGTCTGCCGACCAAATTTATAACTAAATTTCAGATTTTGCGGCCTAATATTGTGTGCGATGCTATCAGTGGAAGCTGCCAAGTGAAGACCGAGTCAAGTGTGAGGCCAAGCACATGACAATGGCGTATACTGATGGAAAGTCGCCTCAACCCACAATTTTTAGAAATTTGTTTTGGATTATTTTGAAATCGCGTTATGACACTTTTTTTTAAATGTTTTTAGCACATAAATGAATTCTCAACAAACTCAAGCGAAATCACGCGGTCGTTGCGGTGAAGTCTATGCGATTCAAGAGAAAATCACAGCTTCATCAAAGCTTTGAAGTAGAATCCTCATATTTCAGCATTGATGGCTCAGATAACTAATGTCACTAAAATTCGAAATATTCCGAGGCTTTTTAAATTTGCATAACATCTGATTGAAGAGTATCGAGTGAAAGCCGCAGTGTAGGTCAAATTGTGCAATATAGTATATCCATATCTGCACTTAGCTGAAAGATTTAATGAGGTTTTGCGTAAGTGTAACCCAATCAAGTCTGCTGCAGAAGCAAAATGTATCGCTTTCATTATTTTCCAACTGCATTCCGTACAATATGTATACCTATAATCAGTAGTAATATCACAAGACCTTCAAAATTATCGGTCATTTCCCGATTGTTTTGCTGCGTAGCATCGAGAGGGCCCGTTTGTTGATACCCAGGATCAAAACATGAGGGAAATAACCGATTCATTTTGAAGGTCGAATGGTATTCGACGGATTATTTTTCGCATTCGGATTTGGCCAAGCAGAGAGCGGCAGGTTAGAAAAAATTAGAAATTATTCACGATGTTCTCTGACTTTTATCACGGTATTTGATAGCTAATATAAAAACATTTGCAAAGCTAGAGGTAAATTATTAAAAGCTATAGGTAAATTATCAGTATAATAACGAATTGGGATGTCCTTCACGTCATCAAATACCGCGCTCTGATTGGCCAGAATCCGAATGCTAAAAATAATCACCATAATTACATAGCAGCTATATGTGCGTTACCTGAACAATATGTAACTCCGACAAGTATTGA
The DNA here is from genome assembly GCA_943736025.1 of Tenthredo mesomela. Taxonomy (NCBI): domain Eukaryota; kingdom Metazoa; phylum Arthropoda; class Insecta; order Hymenoptera; family Tenthredinidae; genus Tenthredo; species Tenthredo mesomela. Next base: position 13,068,181 of record OX031020.1, on the reverse strand, counting down.
AGCAATCCACGCTGTCTTGCCTTTTCCTTCTTCGAAATATTTGAGGTACGTCTCAAAAAATATGCCAAATGAATACGTTACTCCGTCGGCTGAAAGATTAAAATAACATTTTGGTTTCAATACGACGGCTGAATTATACTTCCATGTGGTAGGGGCAGCGGGACGTGAAAATTTGAGGTGTGGAGTAAATTTTTGAAGGGAAATAGGGAGAAGAAATTTCAAATGTGAGGATAGAGTGAATCAAGGTGAGACCATCCCGCACGGAAATATATATATGCGAAAAATATATGCGAACATAGATGTGACATATTTTTTTTTTGCGCCTTTTTATAATTTTTATAAGTTTGACATAAATGTCGGATATTGGTCGGATATATGTCAACATAAATGTCGCGGCATGTATGTCGACATAGATGTCGACATAGATGTCAACACGATTTGATATAAATGTCGGATATATGTCAACATAAATGTTGCGGCATGTATGTTGACATATATCCGACATTTATATCAAATCGTGTTGACATCTATGTCGACATCTATGTCGACATACATGCCGCGACATTTATGTTGACATATATCCGACCAATATCCGACATTTATGTCAAACTTATAAAAATTATAAAAAGGCGCAAAAAAAAAATATGTCACATCTATGTTCGCATATATTTTTCGCATATATATATTTCCGTGCGGGATAAGGCCTAAGCAACAAGAGTCAAATAAGGATCTCAGGGCTAAATAAGAGTTCCCGTAAGAGTCTAAATAAGGGTTCAACAATTCGTATTTTGATTTTTTGGCTTATTATTAATTGTTGACCCAATTTCCGTTTTTTTCTCCATTTTGAAAAATTTCAGGTGTGGACTGCTCGTTTCACTATGGTTCCGCCGCCCCTGCTATGTAGACAGATTATATCGACTCTGCTTACGAAGAGTAACACGTTTCAGATTTCTTACGAAAACTACATAGCACGTTTCAATTATTGAAACCACAAGACTAGCATGTTCAAATTATTGAAACATGCTAGTCTTCGCGGCGAAATCCGAAACATGTTAGTTTTCGCGATGAAAACTGAAACATGCTACCCTTCGTGGTGAATATCAAAACGTGCTACATTTCGCAAGCAGCGTCGATATGATGCATTATTTTTAAAACTGAATCCTCATGCATTGAAAAACAGAAAAAATGAGTTACTGTTCCATGAGACATTTGCCTATGACTAATGATAAGACTAATATTGTAAACAACGAGTGGACTGAATCCATAGGAATTCTGTACAATAATATAAATAATATCGAAATTGGCTCGATTCCCACGGAAATTTAACTGCAAATAGAACGTACATAAAATTATCAAGACAAAGTTAGATTTTTTTTTTATTGGCACATTATACTTTCTAACTTGAATCAGTGCCAAAAAAGTAAATCAGTGATCAAGAGTAATACAATTATTCGAAAGGTCATTGTTAACAACGTGATAATCACGTTGTATGCGTATGAACAAATAAGTTTGATCACATGAATCACAACGAGATATGAATATCCCTGCGAACCGCAGACGCATGAAACCCGACAAAAGAGCGATGAGATAGTAGAAAAGTAGAAAACTATAACAAATGATAAAAATATACACGCGCGCCCGTTACAATTATGGGTTGTGAACATACATCAGTCGAACCTCGTTAACTCGAAAACCTCCATACGCCTGAGATTCAGTCTGTTCCCTTGCAAAAACCTCTGTAATTCAAAGAAAGAACAGAAAATAACTCGAAATTTTCCGAATGTATCAAGGACCATTATTTTGGTTCTTTAACTCGAGTTTAAAGATACCCGACCTCTATAAGTCAAAGGCTACTTCTACAACTTAGAGTTCCAATACCCTGACCTCTACAACTCGAAGTGCTTTATGCAATGACGTAAAAATACATGTCATGATCTGCATCCCACGATCAGCTATGTATTTGGAAAATTTTTACGAGCCTCTATCAATCGAATATTGTTTCGGTTACCTTCTATAACTCGAAAACTTCGATAAGACGAAATCTCTCTTACTCGAAGAATTACTTACTGAGATTCGAGTTAGCGAGGTTCGACTGTAGTATATGTAGAGTAACGAAATAGACAATATGATACTGTTACTCGACGCACTTGTATTAGTACTTAAAATTATATTATGAAGGTAATGATATTTTATTTTGTGGAAAAATGAGACCTATACATAAAATAAAAGGTTCAATTTCTGTTGGCCAGTATAGCTATACATGAAACCCAGAGTGCATTTCCACTAGTGATTATAACGATTAGATAAGATTAAAATAGACGTAAGATTATAATGACCTCACCCGCTTCGGTTCGGTTCAAAACTAATAACTCGATAATTTCGCAACTCCTGCAAACATTTGAGATACGATTATGATGCTGTATTATGCAAGATACGAAGAGCTGATAAACACTTCGTAATTGATTATTTTATGGCCGGTTTCACCAACGTCGAATAACTTCTTATTCATAGAATAACTCTATTCGTCGAATAAAAGTCGCAAATACTACAATATGAAATGGTCTTTTGTTTTCAATGAATAAGAGTTCAATCTATGAAAAGTTATTCATCGTTGGTGAAACCGGCCATTATAGACAAAGATAAACGCATGTTAAATACTGTATGAAGTTCGGTCATAGCTGAACACTAAATATACCAGAATTCAACGCTTTCTAATTACGGCCCTGCAGTAATGATAGTGACAATCAGTATATATTACATGCTATATGCACGATTTGTGTACAGTATAAATTCATTGTAACCTCTGTAAAATGATACATAACGTGAGTATAAATTAACCGAATTTCACTGTAGGCATCCATCATGATCAGAGAACAAATTGTCAAATTTTGTTTGGGATTTTTCTGACATCTTGTCAATTTTCTGAAAACCCATTGAAATCCTTGACCGACATCCACTCATCTCCACTCATCATTCAAACTTCCTTTGAATTAGGCTTGGCTATCTCTGAAATATATTTTCAACGAGTATTGTCAACAGCTAATTTGTTTTCACCATAGCCATCATAAGATGTTAGTAATCGTTTGATAATTTGTTTTCTGATAACTTGGCAGCCACTGCAAATCATATTATCTTATTTATCGTCTGCCTGTAGAAACGGGACTTTGCAACAACATTCGATCAATCATTGTGTAAATTTATTTGATATAGGAGTTCACGCATCTACTCATCAGCCGGGGTCTGCAGCTCATATACCTACATGTATAATAACTAATTTGATTATTCTACAAATTGCGAAGAGAGAAAAACGCCGATACTGTTGTAGCCTAAATGAAGTTCGGTACATCGTGTGAATATGAATACTGTGAAAATAAACAGGAATAAGCAAGATTCGTGATGAAACAAGAATTTTGTACTTTCATCAACATTCTTGGCTCGAAGAAGTATTCTTTTCAGTCATAATTATCGATCATTATTGTTTGCAAATGGTAAATACACACGGCGATAAGGTATTTTCATATCGTCGATATTGGTGAGTCAAAACGAAGTAATGATACAGAAGCAAGTTGCACTTTCAACTTTAGAATAGATAGTTTGCTGCAACACCGTTAATTAAGTATTTCATGAGAAACTCGGAATAAAGAACACTCAAGTCTTTGAATGTTAGAAAATGAGGGCATGCAACTTTCAGCCTTTTCGGGTTAGAATTAGACAGTCAGCTGCTACATTGCAGCAACACATATATACCTATGTAGAGGCTGAAGGGCCCATGCTAAGATGTGAGTTTTTTCTGACTGTCACCAAGTTTGATTTATTTTTTTAAATTGTTAAGGTATAATTGCTTTAGCGTTTTTATCAACTCCAGAAATAAATTGCAGATAAGATTAACATCAAGTAAGCTCTGAAGTGAGAAAGTGAAGTGCCTCTCTAAAGCTGCGCAATCGTCTTCCGAAAAAATACTGCGTGATAATTGATACTAAACAAGATAACGATACATTACAAATTATATACATACAATCGGACACGCACGAGTCTATATATTTGTTATCTTTGATTATCTCAACTATGAAGCCTTAAACACTCTATACATTAGATTCAGTTAAATGAGATTGTAACAAAGATTTAATCCGAGAAGTCGTAATCCAAATGCTTAAGTGGTAGTAGTCCGCGTTGGTGCTGTGGACGCTGGGGAAAAAGTAGGCCAAGGAAAAAAAAGTCCGTGGATAAAAAAGCATCATTGAACGATCTGAGTTTGCAAAAAAATATAATCCGATCACGACGAAGCGAGGGGACAATTAGCTATGCGTATGCCTCGGGATGAAAATGAATAAGGTTTGAATCTAGCTACTACATACAGAGATGTTCTGTGGAAACCGGTCAGTCTAATGGAGGCGCACTTACTTTTTTTTCGTCAATGACAACGCTGTCAAAGCGATCTACTGATTTTTCATATGCCTATGACTGATACCTTCAGTTGACTTAGCGGAAGCTGTCACGTCGTAGGTTATGAACTGTCATATTAGAATAATGTTTAATTGAATTATTATTAATAATAATAATTAATAATAATTATTAATAATTATTAATATTAATAATTATCAATATCAATAATTATTAATACTTATTATTAATAATATTAGGTTTAATTCTTATTAATAATAATTAACAATATTATTAGGTTATAAATAATTGTCTTGGTGAAATTTAATTATTAATAATTATTAATACTTGTTATTAATATTATTACGTTTGATTATTAATTATTATTAATAATAATTATCAATATTATTAGGTTATAAATAATTGTCTTGGTGAAATTGACACATCTGGTAGTCATAAATTTAATAAGTCAATAGCACAGGATATCTATTCGTTACGAATTCATTTCAGGTGTGAATTCCTGTTTATTTACCACATTAATTGCAATCGAGCATTTCTTCGGTGACTGACTGACCCGTTGCATCTCTTCGACAAGTAGGGTTACGAACATAGCGATGTGGATACCATTCATCGAGCAATATAATATACAATATTGTGTAATAAGTTCATAATACAACAGTATACGATAGTATTTCATAGATAAGTAGTGATAAATTATTATTATTGATTAGTAGTGTTAAATTGATTGCAGATGTCAATATCTGTTTATTTCAAACATTGTTAGATTAAAAATAACTGTCTTGATGAAATTTACACATCTGGTAGTAATAAAGTAAATTTTCTAAAATTCAACACAATTTTATGTTTATTCAGTTATAACAATAAAATTCAATAATTCGTAATACATGTGAAGGAAATAGGAAAAAAAAAAAAAAATAACAATTCAATAACGCTGTCGAAGAAAGGGTGAACATGGTTTTGCGAAGAATCCGGGACCACCGCGTTCAGCGATGGATACCGTGCGGAATATTGTAACAACCCATATTAGTACTATGAGTACTTGAAGAAAACGGGGAAAAGCCAGCGTCGAGAGTGGCTCAATATTCTGTGAGACGATGAGGAGCAAGCTGATAGGAACAATAATTTAAATTCATTTTTCACTCGATGAAACTTGAACACGCATTGATGGACCAACACATCACTTATGCAGGACTGTTTTCGTACTTATCAGCAAATAAAGAGAAATTCACACCTGGAACGAATTTATAAAGAATCAATATCGTATGCTATTGCCTTATTAACTTTATTACTACCAGACGTGTGAATTTCACCAAGACAGTTATTGATAACCTAATAATGTTTGAAATAAACAGAAATTGAAATCTGCAATCAGAAATAGATAACCGTTGTATTAGGAACAATATCACAATTTAATTACACAATATTGTATGCTCGATGAAGATATTAACCTCGCTATGTTCGTAACCCTACTTGTCGAAGAGATGCAACGGATCAGTCAGTCACCGAAGAAATGCTCGATTGCAATTAATGTGGTAAATAAAGAGGAATTCACGCCTGAAATGAATTCGTAACGAATAGATATCCTGTGCTATTGACTTATTAAATTTATGACTACCAGATGTGTCAATTTCACCAAGACAATTATTTATAACCTAATAATATTGATAATTATTATTAATAATAATTAATAATCAAACGTAATAATATTAATAACAAGTATTAATAATCAGCGCCGGATTGAAGGTTGGTGGGGCCCGTAGGCGCACATATTTCACGGGGCCCTGTGTTATGTATCCTTTCATAGGGTTAATTGATATATTAACAGAAAACTGAAATCTTTGGATTTTTTTTTTTAATCAAGTATTTATTTTGTATACGGACCGCATACAAGGTAGCGCTTTGTAACGAGTGCAGACACACTCCACAACTCACGAGCTATGAACTCCACGATAAAACAAAAGACGGAGAATCGGCACGGTGAGATGACAATCGCGCTCCTCCAGTTCCATTGAATCGTGAAAATTTCGAACAACTTGAGTACATTTACATTGTAGTTCCCCATGCGTGCGTTCCCAATAGTGGACAAAGAAACAATGTTGGTACATGCTTGGGCCAAGCTCGGCGGACAAGACTGGTCAAAATGCTACCGGTCATGGCTTTTCCCAGCATTGTTCCAACGGTACTAACCAACAATTGGATTTGACGCTTGAACCAAGGATGAGAGAAGCTTGGCCCAATGTTACTTTCCTGTACTTAACGACAGCCTTCCATAGCTTGGTATCCACGCATGGGCCATTGCTTGGACGACATATGGCCCAATCGTACATGCCACGGACTGGGCCAGACACCCGGTCCAAACCTTGTCCAATTCTCGGTTCAATACTATCAGCCAACAACTGGTTTTGACATCTGGCCAAACCTCGTCTAAATCTTGTCCAATCGTACACGCCAATCGTTGATTTGAAGTTGAAATATTCATTTCGGGTTCGGTTGGGTTGGGTATTTTGTACAAACTTTAGGGATCACGCCAACGACTTACTTTACATAAATAATATGATTATCCACCAACAAATTGCAAAATGCTCGCAGCGGCTGGCTAGAACAAATTAAATTAATTCTAATACGCGCATGTATGAGATGGCGAAATGTGTTGATTCATCGGAAGAGCACGAGCAACCCCATTCTTCACTCAGTTGGTCTACAAGAAGAAAAACTTGGGGGGTGTCGAGTTGGCTGTGACTGTCTGTGAAGTTGCTATGGAGACAATAGCGATAATAGTTTTCAAAGCGAAATTTCTGTTCTGCCTAACCACAGCTGCCAGGAAGCTAATACATCCGCGTCGCACTAGGCAGGGTGATTCAGGTTGGACGCACCATTTCAGGTAGGTGTATTCCTCTCGAAAATCAAAGACTAAAATAATTCTTTTACCAAAACTTCGAGGACTGATAGTTTCGGAGCTACAGAAGATCTTAGTCGACCAATCAGGGGTTATGAGTGACCAAGACAGGGCCGATTCAAGAGTGTAAGTTGAGCAGTGCCCGCGGCGGATTCATTCTTGTCGTACGACGTTTCGGTCCGATTTCTGGATGAGTATAACGGCGTCGTCTCCTGGAGATGTCTTCGTGCGGCATACGCATCCGTTTCCGTCATCCTGATCCTCGGATTAGTAGTATCAGTCGTCCAGGTCCTTGGCTCCGTAGTTCTTGTAGTCTAGGTCCGCTTCGTAGTTCCAGTCCTCCAGGTCCAGAGCTATGAAGCAGAGGACCTGAACGACTGAAACTACGAAGCGAAGGACCTGGATGACCGAAACTATGGAGTCTAGGACCTGGACGTCTGAAACTACGAAGCGGAGGACCTGAGGGACTGAAACTACGGATCGGAGGACCTGGACTACGAGAACCACGAAGCTATGGACCTAGACTACGAGAACTACAAAGCCAAAGACCTGGACAACTGGAACTACGAAGCCGAGGACCTGGATTACGATAACTACACTGTGCATAATTTAATATAATGTATAAATATCATACGAATATGTAATATAACTATATCAACAACAAAAGCACCTATGGTGCAAAAACCTTTCGCCAAGTGCAATAATGTGGTCCCTACTCAAAACGAAAGAATAAAAAGAAAATTGTCCACGTACAAAAGTATTGAAATCACATACAGTGCCAAGTACATGTCTTCTGTATACCATAAGTTAACAACAGAAACGTAAAGAGTCTTGTGCTCGTTCACTCGCAAAAAAAAATTTGGAGTCCGTGGTATTTGGCGGGCCAATATTGTTCTCTCGTACTTGTCTACGAAGGCCCGCCAAGTACCACGGACTCCAAATTTTTTTTTGCGAGTGAACGAGCACAAGACTCTTTACGTTTCTGTTGTTAACTTATGGTATACAGAAGACATGTACTTGGCACTGTATGTGATTTCAATACTTTTGTACGTGGACATTTTTCTTTTTATTCTTTCGTTTTGAGTAGGGACCACATTATTGCACTTGGCGAAAGGTTTTTGCACCATAGGTGCTTTTGTTGTTGATTTCACTACTTTTTGTACAATTTTGTATTTCATACACGTATGTGTTTATAAATTTTTTTTTTTTTTTTTGACAGTCGTAACATGTGTGTTCGTTTTTCATTAAGTTCTACGAATTGTTTCCTTATAATCCGTTATAATAACTCTATATGCCTGCAACGTGTAACCCTGCGCGCAAACCTCCTCCTTCATCGATATATATATATTTTATTTATTCATGTGGTTACGCGAAACAAGAAGTGAACACGAAAATAGTGAAAAACGGAAAAACAAGTACCGAGCTCTAAAAACGGCGCTGATGAAAAACGCAGCTTCCTATTGTCCACAGATTCATGGATATTTAAATATTAAAATAAATAGTTAAAAATATATAGGGCGTTTCACTTTGCGCGCACCAACTGCTAAGTTTTCGTCCTCCAGGTCCACCGCACCGTAGTTTCCGTTCTCTAGGTCGACCTCTACGTAGTTTCTGTCCTCCAGGACCACCGCCACGTAGTTAAGAACGTCGTGTGTACAACATCAATTGTTCATCAATAATTACTTACAATCGATCGACCTGGAGGACGGAAACTGCGGTGCGGTGGACATGGAGGACGGAAAATACTTAGCGGTGAACCTAGAGTACGGATACTACGTAGCGGTCGACCTAAAGAACGGAAACTACGTAGCGGTGGACCTGGAGGACGGAAACTACGTAGCGGTCGACCTGGAGGACGAAAACTACGTAGCGGTGGTCCTGGAGGACAGAAACTACGTAGCGGTCGACCTAGAGAACGGAAACTATGTAGCGGTGGACCTGGAGGACGGAAACTACGTAGCGGTCGACCTGGTGGACGAAAACTACGTAGCGGTGGTCCCGGAGGACAGAAACTACGTAGCGGTCGACCTAGAGAACGGAAACTACGTAGCGGTGAACCTGGAGGACGGAGACTACGTAGCGGTCGACCTGGAGGACGAAAACTACGTAGCGGTGGTCCTGGAGGACAGAAACTACGTAGTGGTCGACCTAGAGAACAGAAACTACGGTCCGGTGGACATGGAGGACGGAAACTACGTAGCGGTCGACCTGGAGGACGGAAACTTCGTAGCGGTAGTCCTGGAGGACAGAAACTACGTAACGGTGGTCCTGGAGGACAGAAACTACGTAGCGGTCGACCTGGAGGACGGAAACTACGGTACGGTCGACCTAGTGGACGAAAGCGACGTAGCGGTGGTCCCGGTCACAAATAACGAAAGCGTATGATGTATGAAGACAACTCCCGGCGACGACTCCGTTAACACTCGGAATTTTTAAAAATATTATAAGAGCGCCATCTTGCAACTGATGTCACTGCTGTCTAGTGGTGGCCACTCTTTCCTCATTTTTATCCGCATAGCTTTAGTGAACTGTCAGATCTGGCTGAAGGAGGTGAAACGACGAACAAATTTTCAGACGAAACGGGTACTCGGAAACTTGAAATAATCATACCTCAGCTTTCCGTGCACTGATTCAATCGAAGTTAGACTCAAATGAAAGCTCTTGGTACCCACATTCTAGGATAAATATTCCAATCCCCTGGATATCGCGAGAAGAAAGAAATTAGGAAATACTGTTTCCCCACCACGCCGTTTAGCTGCCGTTCGGGTATATAGACTCGGTCGAGTCTCGCGCTTTTTTTATTATTGCTCTTGGCGCGAGACTCTACCGAGTCTCTTGATATATTATGTCGGATACCAAATATAATCGAACAATTTTCTGATAAGTGTATTCGCAACCCATTTCTCCACAATATCAAGCCCAAGTCTGGGCCGAGTATTATTAAATCGATTGGCCCAAGAATGGTCTGATCGTCCAGATCAACGATGAGTCATTACTAAAATACGAATGAAACAAGTTTGGACCAAGGATTGGCAAAACAGTTGGCCCATTATCGGCCTCATCTTATCATTTCGATGTTGGCCCATGCCCGGTGACATCGTCTATGCCAACGCTTGGCGACATTCGGGCCCAACACGGCAGAAGACTGGGCCAATAGTACGTACCCACATGGGTCATCATTATTTTGTCAAGAGATGATTCTTTTTTAATCTTTTAAATTAATTGGAATTGTATATGAGTAGTTCTCCACCAAGTGAGACAGGCTCGAACTCTCAAACTATTCATTTTTTTTCATAATAATTTTTTTTTCAGGAGGGGGGGGGGGTCTACTCGATTTTTACCGACCGGTCTCGAATTTTTCGATTTTCTCCGAAACGGGGCTATCAATCGACTTGTCCTTTTGGTAGCCGATGTTTGACGAGTAATGAGTTCGAACTGGTACGTTTGATCGGATAAAATTGGATTTTTTTATTTTTTTTCCATCGAAAAGTGTCGGCGTGCCATTTATTTCGACTTATATCACAGCCTATGCATCAAAAATGCAAAATCGGTCTCTATCGCCCGATTCTATATGGAATTCCGCACACAACCATCCAAAAACATCTTTGTTTTTGACAACGATGAAGGGGCAAAACGTATTCCACGATTTTGTGGTAATTTTAGCGATTTCCACGGTTGGGAGCGGCATCTCATCCGATCGAACCTACCAGTTCGAACTCATCACTCGTCAAACATCGGCTGCCAAAAGGACGAGTCGATTGATAGCCCCGTTTCGGAGAAATTCGAGAAATAGACTGGTCGGTAAAAATCGAGTAGACCTCCCCGTTAATAAAAAATTATTATTATAAGAAGGAACATGCGGGAATTTTTTCAATTTTTTTTTTTTCCAAGTACATTCTGAGTCAGCAGGTACGGGGCCCTCTTGGTTGGAGGCCCATAGGCGGTCGCCTACTCCGCCTAGTGGTTAATCCGGCGCTGTTAATAATTATTAATAATTAAATTTCACCAAGACAATTATTTATAACCTAATAATATTGTTAATTATTATTAATAAGAATTAAATCTAATATTATTAATAATAAGTATTAATAATTATTGATATTGATAATTATTAATATTAATTCAATTAAACATTATTCTAATATGACAGTTCATAACCTACGACGTGACAGCTTCCGCTAAGTCGACTGAAGGTATCAGTCATAGGCATATGAAAAATCAGTAGATCACTTTGACAGCGTTGTCATTGACGAAAAAAAAGTAAGTGCGCCTCCATTAGACTGACCGGTTTCCACAGAACATCTCTGTATGTTGCTTTTCAGTTTTGCCAGAAATAAAATTTGCTCTCAACGTTTGGACGTACTCGAGTGAAGCGAAAGTCAGTTTTTTCAGAATCAGACGGGAGTGTAATTAGTTGCTTGAAATATTTCCAGCGTGTAAAAAAGCTGTGAAAACTAAGCCATTTTTAAACATCCAGATACAGTAGACTCTCCATAACTCGCCGATCGGTAAGTCGCCGCAGCGGCGGGTGACTTTTTACACAGACACAGACCAATACACCTGACGTCACCCCACCACAACTGACTGCGCCCCACCACCGCTACTGAACTCGATCCGTGCGGCCTGATATGCGCGTGGCGAGTGGTGGCGCAGCACCCGAGTGGGGGCTCTCGCTAACTCGCCACTTCCCCGCTCCTACTGTCCGTCAGGCGGTGAGTTATGGAGAGTCTACTGTATTTGCGCAATTTGAGCGCTTTCCTTCAGTAAAATGACCAAATTCTGAATGACGAGATCATCAAATTGAATTTAAGTTGGGCTGAATCTCGGCAAGCATGTTCTAAATGTCGTATCTTCGTGATTACGATTTCGGAACTTAGAAGACTCACTAGAGTTCCCTATTAAAATGACACTAGCTGCAAGAAGTACGTGACTAATCTGCGCATTGACATAGTTAAAAGGTATATTAGATATATAGATATAGATTTATTACCTACGGGTAAAAAGTAGGGCAAGGAAAAAAGTGCGATGAATAGAACAATATCATCGAATCGTCGAGATTCGAAATAGGAAATATGCAATCGGATGAGACACTTCGAAAAGGGTTATTGAGCAACTTCCTCTCGGTTTCTGTAAGATAGGATTCGCACGTAACTATATTTCCGATACAGTGTCGCAATAGTACATTACGATACGAGTGCGGTGAAACTTTTTCTGACGAGTGTGAGGTTGCAGCACGGGCCGAAGGCGAGAAGAAGTTTTTCCGTCGAGTGAGGTAAAAAATTTTACTTCATAAGGTCTGAAAATGGGGATTTTACTCACGTGAAGCGTAGGTAAAACGTCCATTATCACACTGCGTGAATTGAAATATTGTATATGAAACTCGTGCGTACGATTTTACGCACTCGTTTGCACTCGCATTCGTTGCATAATATATACCATTAAGCTTGTGTTTGCTGAGGCTGCACACGGCTATGTCTAAATGAAATACATGTAAGTTTGTTATTACATGTATAGTTCATAAACCTAATAAGTATCTCAACAATTGTGTCATTATCTCGAAAGCGAGTTCGTAAGTAGGGCACGAAAGGGAAGTAGCTGATACAAGAAACCTGGCCACACCAATTAGTGACTAACTGTAATTGATAACTTTCAAATAAAAAATATAGCGCTGATGATTATAATTATGTAAACTCATGCAAAATAAGGAAGTGTTGGAACTTTTTGAAGCTTGTTATTCAAGATTGATTTATCTCGATTTGGAAATGTTTGCGTCTACGTGAATTACCGGGTAAGGTAAACGTCCCGATAACCGGACAGCTAAGGTTGACGTCCCAGTGCCCGGACATCCATACGAAATCGTATTTCTGTCTCTCTTGCACACACTTTCTGTCCGGCCATTGGGACGTTTACTTTAGATTTGTTTACGGATTCCGCAATTACAGAATAATGAAATCAAACTTATTCTACGTGATTAACACAAGATTATTGCATAATCCTAACACTATCTTTGTCAAGGTAAAAAATATTCGAGAATTGAGTGTTGGTTAACGAATAAACTATACCGCATTGATAGAAAACGTTTCAAGTTTTAAACAACGACAATATATTCAGATTTTATTTTCGCACTATTCCATTTGCTATAGTTTCAAACTTTAAACTTGTTTGTATATGGGGCTTTCCAGCCATTATCACCCACGTCTGACCTCGACATTTTTTGTTTTGCTCAATTTTTTGATATGTTGTAGTACTATATTGAAAGATCATCTGTGATTTTTTTTTTAATTTTCCAACAAACCGTTTTTTTTTTTTCATAAATAATACCAACTCTGAAAAGAATACATCCTTCAAAAATTCTGAAAAAAATCACCGATATTCTACGTCTGAAACTCGATTTTTTGATACCCTTCCGATCGTGGACGGTTGAGATCTTCTATTTTTTCAACCAATATCAAGATTCAAGAATCGTTATTCAACACACACAATCCTTGTGGGCTGATAGCATTCATTTTTTATGAAAAAAAAAAGACAATCCAACAAACGACTTCACTAGTCCGATAATCACGAACAAACAAATAAACGATTGATAAAAAAAAAAAAAAAAAAACTCGGAAAAGTTGAAATTCTCCGGCCTATTCACATAGGTGCGGATGTCTAACACGACAAATTGAACTCTGAAGTAAGAACTATTTTAACACGATGCAATCAATCCATTGTTTTCGCCCGGCACCTCGAGTACAGTTGTGTGCTTTTATATTAATGGCCTGAGAATCTAAAAATTTGATCGGTACCGCGTCACTAAGGTTCCCATATTATAGGGTAGACGCACAGAGACAAAAAATTGCTCAGAATAACGAAAAATTAGGATAATTTTGATGTTGAATTTATGGATTAATTGAATGAAAATTATTGTCAATCCCAGTCGAAAAAGGATAAAATTATGGAAAACTTGGCATCATTTCTAGACAGTTTTGGTTGAAAGAAGCCCGTAATTCGATGATTCTCATCGTTTAAACTTTAACGCGTCAATTTAATCATAGCGAAAAGTTAAAATCAATACATTTTTTTCTAAAATTAAGGATTTTTTTCTCTGTGCGGGCAGGGACTGGTGAAATCGCATTTCGGATTTTATTTTTATTTTTTTCATCAAAAATAAATGCCCTCAGCCCACAATTGTGTGTTGAATAATGATTCTTGAATCTTGATATTGGTTGAAAAAATAGAAGATCTCAACCGTCCACGATCGGAAGGGTATCAAAAAATCGAGTTTCAGACGTAGAATATCGGTGATTTTTTTCAGAATTTTTGAAGGATGTATTCTTTTCAGAGTTGGTATTATTTATGAAAAAAAAACGGTTTGTTGGAAAATTACAAAAAAAAATAACAGATGATCTTTCAATATAGTACTACAACATATCAAAAAATTGAGCAAAACAAAAAATGTCGAGGTCAGACGTGGGCGATAATGGATGGAAAGCCCCATATACACAACGTATTCCATAGCTTCAAAGTTAACTCTAGAACTACAAACCGGGGTATATATCTACCCCAGGCGAACTCTGAAAAATGACGTTTTGGCCGTTTTCTTAGCACTTTCAGGTATTTAAATCGATTTTTCACAGACTAAATCTCAATGAAATTGAATTTTCTTTTCACCATTCTCTTCTGCATGAAAAAACGAAGAGATTTATGTACTTACAAGTCTCATTACTGCTTTCAGAACAATATTTTACGAACAAGAAACGCGTGGGGTAAATATTTACCCCGGTTTGTAGTTTAAAGGTACACTGTAAAAAAATTGCGGTGTAATCTAGCTCGGAGTTAGTGGTTGAGAATTTCGGTGTCAATAATAACACTATTATCGTGTTTGAAATACACCAGCTATGTTGTCGAATAAAAAATAGTGTTATTTTACGCGAATAACCACTATATAAAGCTTCTGACAAGGAGAACACCTATTGGTGTCATTATACGGAAGATGGTGTTAACTTAACACCTCTCGAACTAATACCATATTATGATATCCCAAATTATAACTCCACAGAGTGACAATGATGCAAGAACCTCGTTCTGTGTCATTATTATTTGTTCTCGGGTGTCAAAATATTTGAAAAAAAAAATAAAAAAAAAAAAAAAATATTAAATTTTTTTTTTTTTTTTTTTTAATCTTTATTAACATAATTGATAATTAAGGTGCTTTCCTAGGCAATTCCACCAGTCCTGAAAACATCGGGAAAAAATGTGATATTAAACGGAATATCTCTGCCTGGGCACCGAAATCAATGAAACAAAATACGTCGCGCAATTCTATGTGCGACTCCGAACATGTACAGCCCAAAAAATGTTCGTTTTGCACGAAAATAGAGAAGATATCCATGAAAAACGTTTCTAAAACCGTTTTTCATGGATATCTTCTCTATTTTCGCGCAAAACGAACATTTTTTGGGCTGTACATGTTCGGAGTCGCACATAGAATTGCGCGACGTATTTTGTTTCATTGATTTCGGTGCCCAGGCAGAGATATTCCGTTTAATATCACATTTTTTCACGATGTTTTCAGGACTGGTGGAATTGCCTAGGAAAGCACCTTAATACGTCAAATGTAAAATTTTGTCTAATAAGAATTGAAATGTATGAAATTTGTATATTCCATATTCATTTAAGCTTTTAATTTCATAACAGACATTAGGTGAGTCGGTAGCTGGCAGAGTTGGCGAGCGCATGATTCATGGATCGATCCCCAGTCGGGCCCAATTTTTTTCTTTTCTTCCTGGGTATTATTGTGAGGGTGTTAATTCATCGATGTTCGTATAAGGGTGTGAATTCAGCAGGTGTTATTGGAATCGGTGTTATCTAAGATCACTATTTTGACACCCAGATTTTGACACTGTCTAGTAACACTACTAACGGGGTGGACTCCCTGGGACTACGCGTGGTGTTAAAATGGTGTTAGTTTTCACACCACTTTTTTTACAGTGTAGAAAAAATGGGTCTGTAGTTCTGGGGTTAAAATTGACAATCATCATGTGACCATGTGTGTGTATGGTGAGGTAAATGAATAAATTATTATTAATATTTGTACATACCCGTGCTTGTTGTTATTAAGAAAATTTTCGACATTTATGGCCAGTTTCACCAACGTCGAATAACTTCTGATTCATAGAATAACTCTATATTCATGGAATAAAGGTCGCAAATACAATGTAAAATAGTCTTTTGTTTTCAATGAATGAGAGCTTACTTCACTCAGTGTGATATTGGACGTTTTACCCACGCGAAGCGAACTGCGAAGCGTGGGTAAAACCCCCAGTTTCACACCTTACAAATTAAAATTTTGTACAATATACTCGGCGAAAATAGCTATTTATGTATCAAGTCCGAAAAGTGACACTTTTCGGTATGGGTTATTTCTAATATGAGCCGATCGAGTATGCTGTGTTACACACTCAGCGGCGAATTTTGGAAATTACCCATACCGGATTTGACACTTCTCGGACTTGGCGCATACAATATTTTATGCGATCCGTTGTTTGAAGGTTCACTTTTTGGAAAATCGGTGTTATACTAACTTTAGTTTCTAAAATTACTGGTGTTATTGCGTCTTTCTGTATCAAAACGTTTTGACTCAGACATTTTGGTTTATAATGTGTGAACGTGGTCAAAAATAACCCGACTATATGTTTATTTTAATGAAACATGTTCATATTGTACGATAATATTTTCATTATAGGCTCCTGTCCTATAATATTTCACTATATGTCAGTGACCTGAAATTGGTCACTTTGCGGCCTAAATCCGATGCTCAAAAAGTGAACTTTCAAACAACGGGTCGCATACAACTTCTTTTACTTCACGCAGTGTGATAATGGACGTTTTACCCATGCTTCGCGTCGCTAAAATCCCCATTTTCAGACCTTAGGAAGTAAAATTTTGTACTATACTCGACGGAAAAACTTCTTCTGATCTCGAGTGATTGCAACACTCTCCTTCGGCTCGTGCTGCAACACCACACTCGTCAGAAAAAGTTTTACCGCACTCGTATCGTAATGTACTATTACCGGACTCGTATTATAATATACTATTAATCTATGAATAAAGTTATTCATCGTTGGTGAAACCCGCCATTAATGATCTATATTCACGAGATTCATTCACTTGCGTAAGTACATACATACACGTACACTACATATACATATATCTCTAATACAAACACACATGATAAGATTAAAAATCCATTATTAAACTTTTATATCAAAATATGTGGAGGAAAATCTTGGCTTTTGAAGGCAATAAAAACAAAACGCTGATTCGTGCGTATAAAATATAAAATATAAACATTAAACAAATAAAGTGTGTATTATTTACTGCAAAAGTATCTGACGTGGTTTTACGATAAACTTACTATCTATTTCGAAATAATAACATCGTTTTAACTAATCTAAGTAATTTACAATCACGCTTTAGGTTAGAGGTAAGCCCCTTACCAACAGGCATTCACAATGGTAATCGATGATCGTATTAACATGCCACTATTTTGAAGGGTAAATTATTCTGAAGGGTAGAAAAAAAGTGGAATAATGTTCACGATGTTATAAAAACCATGTTAACATGTATTATAATAATGATTGTAATGAATACTAGAGTTGATTCAAAGGAGGCGTTTATACTCTGTATATTTATTTATCACACATATGGGAGTATTCATATTTTGATCGAAGATTCGTATCGGTACCTTTGTATCAGTAAATTTCTACTCACATAGATAAAAAAATTGTAGTTTCGCGTAGTTATTTCAGAAGAATTTGTTGTTTTTGTCATTTAAACTGGAAAGAATTAGAATTTCTTACGCGAAAATTACGAGAAGTTCCAATTTCCTTATCAATTCGTATAAACTCGATGAATTGTTTTCACTAGGATATAATATGTAATAAAGTGAATGGAATCTGACTTACTGACAATGTGTATCATGAAGGATGCGAATACGACAACCCATCCCCATCCACCGTCGGGGGGTAAAATTCCAATGTCCATATCCATTTCCGTTGTTTCAATATAATCCGCGTTTTCATTGTTCCTCCTCTTGGAATTTACCGTTCCGTGTGCCATAGCTCGTATTTATCAATAAAATAGCAATGAAAATGGACAAGAAAATAAGTAAAATAAACTATTAACAAAACTGTAGTATGTTGCCAGTTGGAAAAAATAGATATCAAAACAAAAACAAAATCGAAAAAAAAAAGAAAAAAACGATGTGTACACAATATGTGTATCACATAAAGTAATATGTGATGCAGTGCAAAAAGTAAAAATAAAAAAAAGTCTGACGGTAGTGTTTTTAGTTTCTTTTCTTTCTTCTTCTTCTTCCTATTCTTCTTCTTCTACTTCAGTCACACTATTTCATCGAACCTAAAGTCCTGGTGCACACGATCACATAGTTCTTCAAATGGTGAGTCCACGTGATCAACTGATCCATGAACATCGATATTAACGGCCACTAACGTTGGTCGAACAGGAAGGCAGCACGAACCCTGATGACTGATTGCAGGGAATCCGTTAAATTTTTCTTGAGATAACCAATACACACATATTTTATTTATCCAGATACGAAAGCATTGAATAGTTTTCAACACTTCGCAAAGTCTTTAAAGTTCAGAAGTTCCAGGGTCAAGGCTAAAAGTTAACCGTTGAAGTGTTGATTATAATAAAAGTCCCGTTTGTAGATTTTAATTCTACACTTTTATTCGCTTAGCTATTTACTCTTTATAGCACATGTTGTACATACAAGACAACCAAGACCACGGAGCCATGAGTAACGAGCTCAGCGATTTGAAATGAACTGGCACTAGTGGTTGTATGCCGAGTCACTTATACCTATATCTTCATACTGTACACAGCTGCTGTTACGTTCGCGCAAATATTATCTTATATATTGGTATTTCATGTCAAGCTTTCGGACATATTTTATCCACTTTATATGAAGAGTATAATTTCATCTGCCGATCCATAGACGGCAATACGCACATGAGCTATCTCACAAGAACAGAACTGATTCTTGTCTATATTCCGAGATCTAGCTGAATCAAATAAAACTAACATAAGGCGAAACACCCCAAGTATTTGAACTTACTGCACCGGATTCTTAGCTGCATTTATATGAGTTTCCAAGCATAACTTGGATAATAATCGGCTTAGTTAGAGCCACTTGCATCACCTGACGCTAAAGATTTGTCCTCACCAAATCAGATCACCGGTTAAGGGCTCAGACCGTGACATAGAGGACATAGGTAGATATTGACCGTATGAGCTGGTGCAAGTGATCCTTTGACTGTAATTACTGTGACCATCCAGAAAATATTTGAACAAAAGTATCACATGATTCAAATTTATTAATTCTTCAAGAACTATACGGGTATGGCTCACGATCAGCAGATATCTTGCATATATAGTAATACTCGCGGAATCAATATGAATGATCATTATAATCCGACGTAATTGCTGCGATATTAAATTTGCTTGAAAAGTTGACTCGAATTCAGGTAACAGATAACGACAAGATGTTTATTGTTTTCAAAATTAAGAAACTTGAGGTTATTGGTGCGGGAACTCTGGCGCCAAAATGTCAATCATCTATACTGCACATTCGTTTTTTTTTATAAACGAAAATTTAGATTGTGGTTCGGAATAACATGTAGCTTGTATAATATATACTCGTCAAGATTGCTAGCGACAATCATTTCCAGGAATACGTGTTTTCCTTCGGATAAGATTAGAATTTTATTTAGATGGCGCTCACACTCAATATATCTTATAACTTCGCATACGCGTCGGCCCTGATTTTCATTATCTCACATTAGTCGACACAGCTGAACACACAATTAATATAGCGCGTAGTGTAATTCCATTTTCATTAATTAGGAAGAGAAAGAACGTTCTCTTGAATCAAAAATACGACAGAAGAATCTGATAAACGTTTATTTAACGTCAAGATCAAAGATCGACACCTCAATGTAGAATCATGATATCTCAAATTGTGGTAGAAAAACATGATATCTCGAATTCTAGTTGAAGAACATGCTAACTTCTATATTAAAGGTATAGGAGATATTATCATGTTGTCCAAACAAAATTTGGGATATCATGTTTTTCAAACAAAATTTGAGATATCATGTTTTTCTGCTACAATTTGAGATATCATAGTTCTACGTTGAGGCGTCGAGAAGGAAAAAAATATGGAAAGAAGTGTGAAGAACGCGTTTTTCAAATCGTTCGGACTGGGTAAACCGTAGTAAAATTAGTATTAGGTGAGCTCGTTTTGGACACCGATAGAATATATTTAGTAGATACACAACTACACTCTTGCTAATAAAAATTAGGTATCGATAACGCTAAAATATCTTTTGAGTTTCTGGCCGGTGGGCTGCGCGATGAGAAATTGTTGCGCCACATCAATTCAAATAGGTATAGTCATAATAACGTCCTCGCACGAAATTATGCTTATATATTTCGCTGTTCAAGAGAAAAACGAAAGTCTCTTTCAACGATCCCGAATTCACCGTCCGTGACAGAAGAGCAGAAGACCAGAAGAGACAGAGAGAGAAGTGGAGTTTCCACTAACCGAATGCAGCATGGTGATGCTAAAAATACGTGGCATAAATGCCTGGCATTTAACTTGAGTCATTCGCCGGCTCCAACTAAACTCTCCCTTTCTCTTGCTCTATGTAATTATTAGAAACCCCTCTCCGGGGCCTCACGAGAGGCGAAGGATTCGCTAGTAAAAATTGGTCAAGTAATGACCTTTCGACACATCTATATTTAATCGAAGAAATCACTATACCGGTGACCGTATGAAGCGTAAGGCGTTGATTTGGGGACTGTAGAAACCAGTAAAGAAAGCTGCAGGTATTAACTCGGTTTTTTTTTTTCATAAGTCCGCAATGGACCCGAAAAATATGTGTGTTTAATACCTGCAATGAGGTGAAACCGTATGAACCAGTTGAAACATAAAAAAATACCGGTCATCAATTAATTGCGGAAGAAGAAAAGTTACTTTCAAGTGTATATAATTATTGTGTTATGTATAAGTACATACTGCAGTTTCAAGTTTACTACTTACTTTTCCTCAAGTATTATAGGCCTGTGCAGATTTACGAAAAGAAGTTGGATAAACTGAAAATTGTGAAAAGGAAAACGGAAAATCGTTACGAAACCGAAGCTTGGAACTCGCGGATTCAGAGGAATTCGTTGGCCTGTAAACGAAACTCGATTCTAGTTATTTCAAACAGCAGTTTGGACCGCGGGTGTAGGTATCGTAGTCTGTATGAGTTACTACAGATTTAGTGTGAGATCATGCCGAGAAAATGTGATCGTATAAAACGTATCGAATCAATATGTACATACAGGGTGTTCCAGACCTCGCGACGAATATTTCTCAGGGTAAATCTTGATCAAAAATGGGATCGAAATTCCCTCAGCCGATTTTTTCGGAGATGCATGGATTTTCCGTTATAATTATTTTAATTGCAGCTAATGACATGCGACTTATAAACGGCCGTTTGTCGGTGTAATCACCGCTCGGTTGTGTGCGCGTCTCTCGCCCTATTGTCGCCACGAAACAAAGTGCACACAACCGAGCGGTAAGCACACCGACGTGCGGCCGTTCGTAAGCCGCGCGTCATTGACTGAAATTGAATTAATTATAACGGAAAAGATATGCATTTGAAAAAAAATCGGCTGAGGAAATTTCGATCCCATTTTTGATCAAGATTTACCCTGTGAAATATTCGTCGCGAGGTCTGGAACACCCTGTATAGGGTAAACAGTCCAGTCCGTGACCACCTACCAGTGAATGACCGGCACGAGAAATAATATTTATAACAATTCAGAAAATTGATAGATATTCATGACACATCTATTTCTGCAATCTTATATGTCTCTTTTCTCATTAAAATGCAACAAATAAACGAATTAAAAAACGTGTATATCGAAAATAATTAAATTTATATTGACGGTTTGCTTGTTACACGATTTTTGCTGAATTTTAACTAAAATCATGAAATATTAACATTTTATAAACTATGTATTTTGACGCTTGTATTGTTTTTTTTCATCAATCACTTGATTTATAATGATTCAATTGAGTAAATGATTATTTACATTGACTTTAAATAGTTGTAACGTTATTAAATAATTAGTTTTGATTAATTTTATGTCGGTCATTTAGTGGTATGCCTAATTATAATACTCAGACAGTAAATGACCGACTAAAATAAGAACATGTCAGTTTTCATCTGACAGCTGTCATGAATCGCTGTTAACCTCCAACAGTCCATGAAGGTTGAAATTTTCAAGTTTTAAGCTTTTTCTTATACATATATTATTATTTAATCGTGTTGAAAATAAACTAGAATGAATTTATAAACATTTTATTGAATATTTATTTTTAATAGGTGGATAGATGAATCGGTCATTCATTGGACCATACCCGGTCATTCATTAGACGCGAGTGGTCATTCACTGGACCTCTGGTTTTTTTACTCTTTATAGTTAATTTTGAAAAGCTTATGATCAAATTCCGCTAATATTATGATGAATATTTGAAAGAAATAGTACATTTCAGTATGAGTATGGAAAGGCTTTTTTGACAAAACGAGAGGTTTACGGCACGAGCCGAAGGCGAGTGCTGTAACTCGTTTCGTCAAAAAGTCTTTACGTACAAGTAACGATTATATTTTTTCATCAGGAAAGCCACAAAATCGTGACGAAGTCGCGATTTTGAGGCTAGAATGATGAAAATAAATTCTCAACCCAATAGTAACGGTTGTTTTGGATTTATTGATTCGTTAATTATTTTTTCAAATCAATATATCTATCGATGAAACAAATCGGTCATTCACTGGACGTTTTACCCTATTCAGCATTAGTGCAGCGCGTATGTATATATGTTGTTGGATAGTAAAATGCGACGTCCTTTGTTTGTTGTTAACTGATTCATTACATGTGGCTGATAAAAGTGTTGAAAATTTATTGAAATTAAAAATTGTACGTATACATACATCTGGCGTAGTGTTATTTCGAATTAAGAATTTAGCAATTATTGACGTTAAGTCAAATCGATGGGTGTTCATTTTCCATTGTGTTATACAACTTTCAAATGTTATTCACACGATATGGAAATTTATCAATTCACTTTTGTGCCGAAGACACCGCACAAGAATAATTGTGGAAGAAAGTAGATAATATTTTACAAATATTTCTTTCAGACTTTGATCAATGTATTCTCGGTTCACTTGTACAATAATTAGGTGTCTATCAAGTACGTTTTATTGTTTACTAACGAAAGTGTATCACAGATTTTTTTTTATTTCGATATGGAGTCTTTGATAAAGAACGGCAACGCCACAATACAAAAAGTAACAAACAATATCTGTATGTAATACACAACTAGAAGCAATGACAATCTTATTATTTCCTGATCAGTGGCGTAGCGTCGGGGAGCGGAGGGAGCTCCAGAGTTGCTCCAGGGCGCCGGGGTCCAGGGGGCGCCTCGGAAATGATTTTTTTTTTCATCCGAATTTTTGTCAATTTATATAATAACTGATTATGATAACTGAAAAAAAAACCATAAGAGGCGGCGCTTGAAGAATTTTGCCCCAGGGCGCTGAAAGTGTAGCTACGCCACTGAATCCTGATTATAAGAACAACAAATTCGAAGTCACTTTTAATCACTGTAGATAGACAACCCAAAGTGTGTTTATAGAACAATTATCGATTATCTTTCGCGAGCGAAATACAACGCAATATATAGATAAAAATGAGAAAATAATACTTATTTAGTCGGATATTTTAGAGATGTAAGTGACTAGCGATTATTCAGAATACGTCATACGCTTACTAAAACTAACACGTGAATGCTTTGTTCTGTATACAAAAGATGTACGAAGGGACAGACAGAGAAGCACGCGTTTTAAATTTCGACTAGCGAAATAATGACTGGCTGTTTTGCAGGCGCCTCGGATTTCCCGATTTACACATTTTCCTGAAAATAAATGAGCGCATGTTGGTTCTATCTGCACGGCGCTAGCTATCGGAGTTCCTTCGCTGCGCCAGCAGCAGTTTCAACCGAAAGGCCAAAGTACGAAAAGATATGCGATGTTCCATCTTACGAACTGCGTGGACTCTGGATCGGACACAACCAGCCGATGAATAAACTTCCGAACGTGCTAAATGTGAAAGCGCGAATTTTGAATTACAAGCTTTGTAACTTTGCGAGTCAAGGTCAGTTTCCGGGCGACAAAGCTAATGCGTACACGGAAAGAAATAGATAGCACTGGTTTCTGTGCTGCGCATGTAATCGGCGACAGATATGAAGCAAAATACTCTTAAACGTGACTGATGATTCATATTAAAACAGGAGTGAATACTGTGTAGCACTGGTTACTATTTGAACAGTAATAGTACGTGTTTAAACATGATTCACTCCTGTTTTAATATGAATCAACCATGTTTAAAATTGTTTTGCTTCATATCTTCCGCCGATTACTGCACAGCACAGTAACCAGTACTATTTATTTCTTTCCATGTAGAATTAGTATGGTAAACAGTTAAGCCCCAGTATTGATTACCCTACAAAGTTTTATTCACCAACAACAATTAAAAACTGCAATAGTAAGAATATTGTGACGATGTAACGTCATCAGGGCCATAAAAATGCGAGGATTTATGAAGAATAAGCTCATCTTTTGCACGTAGACAAAGTAGATGGCAGATACTTTGGGGATTCATAAATTTTAACCTGCAGATTAAGATAATAATAAAGCCAAGAAGCGGTACACTATAAACAGGAGTTAATATACTCAGAAACTTATTATCGTAATTAGTTCAATACGATGCAGCGACCTAGTTGCTAGTTGAAGTGACGCGAGGTTATGCTACATTCTTTAGTAGTGATTGTATTTTTCAATTCGAACACCGTTCTTTTGTATTATTCATTATTGAACGGATTCCACTCTAATCTAATCGATTATAGCGATCTAGACTGCAAGTCAAAACCATGAAACGAAGATGTCAAATTCGACCTACATTCCTCTATATATAACATCCAACCGCAATACAAGAGAAAGAAAAGCCGAAAGATAAAAAGTTACGAACAGAAAATTAAGGAATTCCAATTTTTCGATTCTTCATTTTATTTAGAAATATCAAAACATACGCTGCTCCAAAGAATACATATATTTAATAGCGTATAGTAATAGTAGCGATGGTGGATGATGATGATTGATATTGTTATAGTTGTTATTGTACACGTTTGGTTATCATATTTTCATCGGCAACGTGATCGGAAATTTGCGGTCTTGACTCGTACGTGCAGATCGTTACACCATGGTGGTGACCTTCCGTCCATTCGCCTTTCATTCCTATGTAGTTGATGCGCGTTCGTTCTGCTCCATGATTACCAGTAAAATGCAACGTCAAATGGTACACGGAGGAGAACTTAACTACCCTGTTGAAAAGGTGTTAGTAATATATGTAATCATGTACATATCATTTCTCATTGCATTATACAACTTGGACGTTGTTCGACATTTTCTTCACCGTGTATGGGAATGCGAATGAAATCTCATTTCTGCTGAGAAATCCGTACGACATTATTATTTGTATAAATAAAAGAATTGACGTCGCATAGCATTTCTCTATGAATAATTATTTCTAACAAAGAATTTTTTCATCCACTTGACTTGTGATGACATCACATGTAATTCTTGATTCTCGGAATCATGATCAGTTTTATGAGACTAAAATATAAGAAGGTAGATTTGTCGGCAATAATAAAATTCTAGCTTCATTTTTGCACAGAAGTTTACGAATGCCAAATTACTCATTGTTAGCTCGATAAATATCTCTCCGAAATTACGAACAGCGTAGCTGATTGAAATTTCAACGAACTGTATGACTTTAGATTCGAAATGTGATTGAACAAACTTAGAACGGTTCTGACGCTGTTTCTTTTACATACAATTTGATAAAAGGATTTTCTGTTTACTCAGATTCGTATCTGAAGGTTTGAGTTTGAATACCATTTTCCGTACGTGTCTATTTCATTCAGTAACATCATACCTTATCGGATATTCGTGTGTGCCATCCAAATCTCTGGATAATTCGAATTCCTGGTCTGCTTCTATACCCGTATCGTCAAACGTCATGTTAGGGCGATTCTTATACCTGTTCAAACGATTCATTGTTGTTCAGGTTTCGAGAACATAATACAAAACAAAAATGTAAAAAGATGAATTCGCGGATGTCGCACGTTTCCTTTTTTTTTTTCAAAATCTAAAAATATTTCTCTTGGAAATTTACATAATTTTACACAAATTTAGGGGAAAACTGGCATGAAAGAGCCAATTTATGAAGGAGCCGCTTGCATGCAGAAACTATAGAATTCTATAGTTTCTTTGTGGAAGCGGTTCTTTCATAAATTGGCTCTTTCATGCCACTTTTCCCCTACACAGAAACGGACATCTCGTAATCACAAATCTTATTACTAGTACTACTCTATGTGAAGTCAACTCCCCGTTCCACCGATATTACGTTATGATCTGAGACGCGAGACATTTTTTTTGCTATTTACGGACCTGTTCATGTTTTGAAATACATACATGTAAATAATGATACATATCGCAATTATTTATACGTGCAAGAAGAGTTGCGGAAGCTTGCATTTTTTACGATTAAACATCTGGACATCTGGACAACAGAAGACAGAACACAAAGTTGTAAGGTGGACCAGTGACCACCATAGCCCAAGTCACGGTGCACCCCGCGACTTCCTTAAAGCCTGGAGCACAGACTTTTCGTGTTCCGTGTTCGCCTCACCTACAGGCGCCACGATCGTTCACACATAGCTGTGATTGGTCGGCGCTGCGTGTGAGTGACTGTACACTGGTCACGATCCCTGTAGGTGAGCCGAAACGAAAAGTCTGTGCTCCAGACTTAAGGGCCTTTCCTACCCAATCCACAACATTGTAATAAACGCGTGCAGAAGGTGCTATTAAACGGAATATCTCTGCCTGGTCATCGAAATCAATGAAATCAATGTACATGTTCGGAGTCGCACATAGAATTGCGCGACGTATTTCGATTCATTGATTTCGGTGCCCAGGCAGAGATATTCCGTTTAATATCACATTTTTTCACGATGTTTTCAGGACTGGTGGAATTGCCTAGGAAAGCACCTTAACGTATTTTTTAATTGTTGAAAATGAATACGGGTGCAGTTTGCTGCTTTCATACTGATTGCAAAACTAAAAGAAAATGCATCATAACGTAATCCCAAGACCAGGTTAGCAAAGAGCAATGAAATTGTCATTTCCTTGCACGATATAACAAGGCAGTTTCTGTGTGTGCATGGAAATTGACTCAACTACTTTCTCAAGGGGACACGGTTGTGAAATAAATGAAAAGGATCAAAAGTTAAATTGGGCACTTATGGTGGCCTGGATACGATTTTGCTATCCAAATGTGATCATTGTACTAGTTCAAATTAGTTTGATTAGATTTTGACCATTCAATGATGCTAGAAATTTTCATGAAAGCAGTTACTTAGCGAAATTTGAATTTCTCGGAAAGATTTAAGAATTCACGAATTTATATGATTCAAGGAGTAATACAATAGTTTCACAATGGGACTGAGTGAAAAATTGCCTAATTACTATAGCGGAGATGCTCACTCTTCATTAAAACAGCACTAGTCTCGCATAATGTTTAAATAGGTATGAAAAAAAAATCAGTTGGATTCCTTATGTCGCTTATTTAGATGCCTTGACCCATTTGCAGTGGATCACAAGGTATTTTCACTCATTGTTGCAAGTGTGAGATGTTCCCAAGCGGAACACTAGTGTGAGTGAGTGAGTGAAACGTGTCTGGAATACGCCTTTTAGATTCAAGAAGTTTAAACAGGTGATATACTTGAATTATTTTGGAGAGAGGAGACATCTTTTCAAGCTATGAGTGAGATTAGGAACACAGAGTGGTGTTATGGTGAAACATAAATAAATAAGAATGAAAAATTGTCTAGTATCCTACATAAATGAAATACATAAATGAAAGATCAACAACTTGGCATTACTACTTGGACGTTGTTCGTCATTTTCTTCATCGTGTATAGGAATGCGAATGAAATCTTATTTCTGCTGAGAAATCCGTAGGACATTATTATTTGTATAAATAAAAGAATTGACGTCGCATAGCATTTCTCTTTGAATAATTATTTATAACAAAGAATTTTTTCATCCACTTGCCAAGTGATGACATCTCATCGTCGGCTGGGAGGAAGAAGGTGCTATCTCAGCTTTGCCGTGAAGAAGGTGCCATCTCAGATTTGACTTGAAGAAGGTGCTATCTCAGTTTTGATTTGAAAAAGGTACTATCTCAGCTTCGCCGTGAAAAAGGTGCTATCTCAGATTTGATTTGCAGAAGGTGCTATCTCCGTTTATGGAGATATGGAGATAGCACCTTTTTCACAGCGAAGCTGAGATAGCACCTTCTTCAAGTCAAAACTGAGATAGCACCTTTTTCAAGTCAAATCTGAGATGGCACCTTCTTCACGGCGAAGCTGAGATAGCACCTTCTTCCTCCCAGCCGACGTCATGTAATTCTTGATTCTCGGAATCACGATCAGTTTTATGAGACTAAAATATAAGAAGGTAGATTTGTCGGCAAAAATAAAATTCTAGCTTCATTTTTGCACAGACGTTTACGAATGCCAAATTACTCATTGTTAGCTCGATAAATATCTCTCCGAAATTACGAACAGCGCAGCTGATTGAAATTTCAACGAACTGTATGACTTCAGATTCGAAATGTGATTGAACAAACTTAGAACGGTTCTGACGCTGTTTCTTTTACATACAATTTGATAAAAGGATTTTCAGGAACACCAGAGTGTTGTTATGGAGAAACATAAATAAATAAGAGTGGAAAATTGTCTAGTATCCTACATAAATGAAAGATCAACAACCTGCTGACATGTTATACGGATATTTGTTGGAATGGAGAATGATTTGAAAAACGGCTGAATGCGGTGAAGTGAAATAGAATTAAGCAATAATTACACAGGTCTGCGAATTTTTCTTTTTCAAAAGTTGTTTTACTGGAGTATTAATATTCGTGATAGTAGTTCTAAATGAAATGTAATGTAATGTAAAACGACATTCATATGATATATACTATGTCACATTAAGCAGATTCAGATGACACAGTATTTGAATGGAAAATAGGTGCAAGCTACAGGTTAAATGAAATGAAACTATTTATATCCAAAGTTTAATTATTTAATTGAAATAAAAAAAATAAAAAATAAAGACGAGCCATAGATCTGAATAATACGTACAACTTGACTTTGGAAGGGTATGAAGCGTCAGGGTTTCCTGTTACAATCAATCCTTTCAACTTGACATTTCCTATGAATCTGAAAATTGAAGAAACTTCATTTTGAAATTTTTCATCTTCTCAATTTTCTGTCGGTGTTTCAACAAATCATTCATCAATTAATAAGGTTCAAACATTCAACATTTAGTTACTCGCAATAAACTCTGTGATATAAATAAGTAGTTATAATAGTCGAACTTACGGTATATTAAACAGCAGCTCATCATCCGCATCGCTCTCCACGTACTAGAAAACGCAAATTGACAAGCAAAATAATCAAAATCGTTGTGTGGTAGAAAAAGACTTTATCCATGAAAATAAAACTTATGATTGATAACATGAACAACATAGTGTTCATGTTTTAATCAAACGTCTTCAATTTCTCATCTCTAAGGCTAGTGGAGAACGCCAGAACATCTGGAGGCAAAATTTGAATTGCTTTAACAACGAAACACATAGAGCAGCATGGTTTTTTATTCATCTTTGATTCTGATGTCAGTTCTCTGGTCAATATTATGAATGTTCTAGATTTTTTGTATGTATGTAGTACTACATGAATGGACAACCAAGTTCAAGTAATTATTTCATATTATAATATACCTTTTCATGCGCCAGACGTTCTTCCCATGATTTGAACACTTTTACTCCAGAGCCTTCTTCATATTCATTGAGACATTCGACATTATCTTTGTTTATTTTTTGATACAAATTGTACTGTAAACCGAGTTCAGTACCATCGTGTGAACTACCACAATCACACCGATGTTCCATTGCGTATTTTATTCAGAGTTCAAAATTGATTTAAATTTTTGACTTTGACAGATATAATGAATACCAACTACTTTTATCTGCAAAAGAGAAGAGAGAGTCAGAGCAGATCTAATACATCAGAAAAGTATGTAAGTATTTCTTTATTTTTTCTTTAATTCTCTATGAAAGCTCCGGCAAATATTTGATGAAAATTCGGATTTAAAAGCAAATAGATTTCACAAATCGATCACATCATTCGATGCCATCAATTATTATTGTATATGAATATGCTGTTTCATGGTCAGATTGCTCAGAGTTCCAGAGTTCAAAGAAACGAGTTTCTTCGCTTAGCTAATGGCTTTGGAATTGAATAAACTTGCTATGATATACGCTGATCGTTCGTTTTGGGATAACTTGTGTGAGTAGTGTAACAACGCTACGGCAGTCGTTTACTTAATAGATAAATCACAATTTTATACAAAATAAGAATAATTATTCAAAGATAAACATAGACTGAACACTGTTAGGTTAGGTAGAGTCTGATTTTTTTACATCTAGATCTACCGCCGACAAGTTTATAAGGCTGACACCGCCAGCGTTGTGAAATAGTCGTTGTCTAGTAATGGAACTCGACTGAAAAAATTATCGTATCTTCTAGAAAATTATCGTACATTTTGTATTTGGATATTATCGATGTGGTCTATTTTTTTTTTTTTTTTTTTGTCGTAATAATTACAGATACGACATTATATTCATATCGGCATTGTGAAAAATATAATTTCACAATTTTATTAGAGTTCATTTTCATTCCGTGAGTCAGCGTGACGCCATCATGCTGCCACCATTATTGCTATGTGATGTTTGAATTTAAAACTGAGCGGGAAGTGACGAATTTGCTTCGGAATATGGAATCAAGCATGAAGTGAATTCGTTTTCTATATAATTCATGTATATTTCAGTCAAGCTGAAATAATAAAATAATGAAATAATAAAAAAAAATAATAATACGAAATAATCGTATTTTCGCGTACGATAATGAATCAGTATCGTACATCGTACACAGCCTGGAATTATCGTATGAATACGATACTTATCGTACAATTCACAACGCTGGACACCGCGGACATAGGTATAAGAAATTACATAGACATAGAGCATGGACTGCGCATTCGGGCCGAAAATCGCTCGGTCCGTAGAGAGAGAAGGGCCGTAACACACGCGGCCAAATCTGTTTCTTTCTAACCAACAACGTCAAATGCTTAGAAAGAGACAGAGATTGGCCGCGTGTATTACCCTTCTCTCTCACTTTTGGCGTTACCACAGGCAGTATAGGGAATGCTCAGTCCATGCTCTATGTCTATCAATGGGAAATTATGTTTAAATGTAGGGCGCTTGCTTTGAGATTCGGGACTTTTTCTACAGCAGCGCCATCTAATTGACTTGATTTCACGGACACTTTCTATACACGGAGTTGGTCTTCCTTACCTCTACCCTCCATAGTTTTAATGTAGACCGCAACACGCTAAATGCATACATCCAATTCCTAGCGGATACGGGAACGGAAACGTAATGGTGCCGTCCCATGTAGGCCCGGTTCGACGGAATCCGGAATCACGGAACGGAACGCAGACGAAATCTAGTGGATTTCCGAATCCGTTCCGGGTCTTGAAAAACCCTGCCGTCCTATGTACCAAAACTGCACGGAACGACGAAACGGAGCCGATCCATATTTGTGCTATTCGGCTTTATTTGTCTGTTTAGATACAATTTTTGTATCAATTTGTGTAATTTATTCAATTAACTTCTATGTAAGATCAAATTTTGTAACTATAATTGATTATTTCATCAAATAAAAGTTGACGTTCCGGCATTCCGTTCCGGAATTTTGGTACATGGGACGCAGGGGAAATGCAAATAGACGGAACGGAACACGGAACTTGTGTATACTTCTACATGAACATAACCCTGCAAATTGTAGAAAGACGCGTGTGTAGATACAAATTTGATCATAGATCCTCAAATGTGTCTATTAATGATGATTCGGTTATTCAAGACTTCCAAAAGTGCATCAATTTCTCACAGCAAAATTATTTACGACTATAATTTGCAAATACCGGACGGATCCACCATTCCGTAAAAATACAACGGAATGAAATTAGCGGAACGCGGATTCTAGTGACTTTTCCGTCCATTCCGTTCCGTGATTTCGGATTCCGGCGATCCGGGCCTACATGGGACGGCACCATTACGGGCGCTCCGCTGAATCCCGTACTCTATTCTCATATCTCTATGCCATAGTCACTAGGGTGGTCTAGAGTCCCTAGAATAAACAGAGTCTAGCAAACGCATGACTCTTTTTGATTGGTCAGTTTGAACTCGCTCAAACATGGCTGCCGATCTAGTGACTTTTGTCTAGTAACAAGCTCGAACCTGGCATTCTAACGTAAACCATATAGAATGGACTGGGCATTGCCTATGCTGAGGTATTGTACGGTTTGCTGCCGAGTAAAGCAAAAGAGATGGAAGACACCACGCCGTTGTTAAGAGAGAGACGAAGTGCTCTATCTACAGAGTAAACGTTGCCACATTGAACAGCAGCGTTGCCACGTTAGTATTCCAAACCCTATGTGTAATAAGTTTTCAGCTTGTTTTCAGCATAGAACTTATATTACTGGAAGGGGAATAGGAGCTGTCGCACTGACGCCAACATGTTGAGACAGAGATATATCTCTCTCTCTATTCCTAACGTCCAGTCCCCTCTCCGCGCACCACCGTAGTCGTAGCGATTCCTAACCTAATTGTTTGTTGCTTTTATGATTTTCGGGTGTTGTATACATACGATACTTTTTTTTGTATCGAAGTTGTATACATTTTTATGATTATTGAAATAAGAATTTTTAATCTACATAAAACAGATTTTATTAGACATAAGTACACAAAACTTATACACTTTAAACATCAATAAAGACAGGCTTCATATGTAAAAGTCTATTAGCAGTTCTAGCGTTTCCTCATTCTTCATTCCTCTTGACCATCCTGTTCAGAAAATAAAAAACAACCATACATTTTTTCTTTCATATTATGAGGTATGAGATGGTATGAGATAGAATGAATATATGAATTTCGTCCTACCTGATAGTTCACGGTATACTTACCCAAATCGCTAAATTCATCGTCACTTCTTATGTCATGTCAAACCGAAAATTGTGATAGCATGTGAATTTAGAACCATTTTCAGTACTGTATAACGAAACTATTTCTGTAATACATAATAGATTACAAGTTTGCGCTAACCCTAACCTATCAATCTTCGCACGGTATTATTACGGCGAGGGGTATGCGCGGAGAGGGGACGG
The DNA here is from genome assembly GCA_943736025.1 of Tenthredo mesomela. Lineage (NCBI taxonomy): Eukaryota > Metazoa > Arthropoda > Insecta > Hymenoptera > Tenthredinidae > Tenthredo > Tenthredo mesomela. Next base: position 13,034,359 of record OX031020.1, on the reverse strand, counting down.
GACGTTAGGAATGGAGAGAGAGATATATCTCTGTCTCAACATGTTGGCGTCACTCTGCCGCTCATTGCGCAAATGCGCTATTCCCCTTCCAGGAATATAAGTTCTATGGTTTTCAGTGCCTACTTGATTCGAGAGTTAGCATGAACAAGGCTTATTCGTGCGTATATATATATCGCTATAGCTATCCTTGTCTCCTCACTCGGCAGCACTCCCACCACTCCAATGCCCAGTCCATTCTATCAACCCCAAAAAGCACCCCTGGTGCAAAAACCTTTCGCCAAGTACATTAATGTGGTCACTACCCCCCAAAAAATCCACCAAACAAAATTCCTCCTTAACAAAAGTGGTACCATCAAAGTGTCTACTTACAAAAGGATTGAAATCAGATACAATTGCCAAGTACATATCTTCTGTATAACAAAAGTTTACAACAGAAGAACAGAAAACTGAATAGTCTTGTATCGTTCACTCGCTACGCTCGCTCACTCGATCGGCTCTTGATAATTACAGGGAAAAAAATCAGTAAAAAAAAAAAATTTAGGAAGTGGTACTTGCGGGCCATTTATGAGTAAGTAAAAGAGTTTTCACTTCGGTCTATGTATCATTTGTTCGATACATATTGATATAATGGCCCGCCAAGTACCACTTCCTAAATTTTTTTTTTTTACTGATTTTTTTCCCTGTAATTATCAAGAGCCGATCGAGTGAGCGAGCGTAGCGAGTGAACGATACAAGACTATTCAGTTTTCTGTTCTTCTGTTGTAAACTTTTGTTATACAGAAGATATGTACTTGGCAATTGTATCTGATTTCAATCCTTTTGTAAGTAGACACTTTGATGGTACCACTTTTGTTAAGGAGGAATTTTGTTTGGTGGATTTTTTGGGGGGTAGTGACCACATTAATGTACTTGGCGAAAGGTTTTTGCACCAGGGGTGCTTTTTGGGGTTGATATCACCACTTTTTGTACAATTTTGCTAGACTATCTAATAATTGTGCTCGCTCGCTACGCTCGCTCGATTGGGATTTCCTGTATCCTCGCTCGCGAGGCTTGCTCAGTTGTCAGCATTCTGTCAATTGTTGCTATGAACATCTCAATGCATGTATACGATGATGCCTTTTGTATCATCCGAATTCCTCAAAAAGCAGCAATATTAAATGTAGTAGTATAATTTTAAATGAATGAAAATAGTGTTATAATATACACGTATGCTCATACTTTTCTGTGAGCCTTGAATTTTTGTGGACAGACGTAACATGTGTTCTTCTATTAAGTTCCAGGAATTGTTTCGTTAAAATCCGGTATAATTCTATATGCCTGAACGTGTGACCCTGCGCGCAGCCCTCCTCCTGTCTCATCTAGGCCTGGGACCGGCAATGGCGGAGTCACTTGCACGCAGGGTTATAGTTGCTGCTCATGATTGAATATATATAAATATGAGATATATGTATTGCAATTCTTAGGTAGTTTTTTTTTTTTTAATGCAGCTAGGTCCTCTGCAGAAAGAACATGTACTCGTCCCGTACTCATAACGTCAACTTTGAATTCAGGTCTGAACAGAAAGTATCGAAATATATAGAATTGAGCCGATTGAGCTTATTGATGCAAGACTAGCGTAGAGCATAAAATGGAAGATTTTGAAGTCAAACACTTGCATTCTGCTCTATTCGTCTGACTCTATCCGTTTCTTGTATCAAATCACACTGTCTCGTTATTTTGCAACTTCAGCGTTTTCTCTCATCATCCTCTCTTCTCATACAGCGACCCGCTACAAAATTAAACAATCCATAAAAAAGGTTGTGCAATGAATAAATAAATATAAATGAGAAATAAATGGTTTTTATAATTTTCATGATTAAATACAAATCTCTATCATCTGAGAAAGAGGAAGTCTATTGATCATTTCTTTAATATTGAATAAGTATTTTCATTCCAACCATTTGTCGTGATAGCACTAATCTGAATTTGATTGAGATCGTTCCGAGCGGAGGGTCTAAGCTGTTTGTAAAAAATGGATTAAAAATTATCTTCACCGAAGGTCAAAGCACTACGTTGTCGTGGAGTGTAGAATAAAGCCTATCGGAGTCCAACGCACAACGTCGACTTACAGTCTCGTTTGGACTAGAGGATACCGAGATAGACTATAGAACTCGTCGGAATCCAACGCATAACGTTGACGCACAATTTGGGTCTGAGCAGTCGAGCCTTTAAAGATGAGCCTAACATAGAGCTTAAAGTGAAATTCGTAGCAATGCAACGCTTGAACTCGGCTTTCTTGGTCTGGCTCCATGCCGTCCTTATATCAAATCATGCTATCCTGATATTTTTCAGCTTCAACATTTTCTCTTGATTTTCTATTGTCAGACTTCCTCAGGTGGTAACGTGCTAAATAATTGGAATTCCTAAAAAAAAAAACGGTTCCTTCGATAATTGCATTCATAAATGAAAATAGGCCAAATCTACAATGTATAAGTGAACAAAATGTAGAGGTAATAGTCAGTTAATAGTCATCTGATAGTCTTGTGTCATGTAAGGTAAACCTAATCGTAAAATTATCCGTTCACGATTGTTATTTTATTTATCAGCATGAATTTTCACGTCAGTCGATTCGCATAACCTCAAAAGCTCGAGATCGTAGGATTTAAGATCAACCTATCGAAACATTTTTATTGTTGACTATCACATTAATGTAGTTGGCGTAAGGTTTTTGCACTCAAGGGGCTTTTAGTGGGTATTCACTAGTTTTTATTAAGCATTGCTCGTACTCTCTTTTATTTCTTTTATTTGGATTTAAAAACATGAAATGACAACACGGGTCTGCTAGTCCAGCAGACAGTTTCTGTCTGCGATACTGGCGCTGACTACGTTGTTACTGTCGTACTAACGCCACTCTATACAACTTTTGTGTAGATTTTCCCTTCTATGTGATTTTATGGCAATGGTTTTACTGTGAATGACAACACGCGTCTGCTAGTGTTGCAGACGGTTTCTGTCTGCGATACCAGCGCTGACTACGTCATGACTCTCGTACTTACACCACTCGATACAACTTTTGTGTGGATTTTCCCTTCTACTATGTGATTTTATGGGAATGGTTTGAATGGGATGAATCTTAGTCTGAATTTTTGTGTGGATTTTCCCTTCTATGTTATGTTCCCAGATGCGTAAGGACGTATGTTCTGTGTATAAGCATACAACATACGTCCTGCGTTTAGCGACGAAATGTGATTTTATGGGAATGGTTTTAGCGTGAACGAATCTTGGTCTGACGACCAAGATGAATTTATTATAACGAGGAAACGGGGTATCAGAATCTGTAGTTAATTATATCTCAGCACTCCGGGCACCGATTTAATCGATCTAGGGCTCAAATGAAAGCTTTTCATGCCCACATCCTGGATTAAATTAGTTTTAATTCGTATATGTTGTGAAATTGAAGAAAACGAAGATACTAATTCGCGGTATAGGTTAGGGTAGTTGCCTCTCGGGTATATAGACTCGTTGAGTCTCGCGCTTGAAAAAATTTTTTTTTAATGTACTTGGCGCGAGACTCTACCGAGTCTCTTGATATGGTCTAAGCATTCTAACCTCGACTTCCACAGTCCTCAGGCTGCAGTCCCATGTAGGGCCGGAACGGAAAAACGGAACGGAATCTAGTGACTTTTTCCATGTATTGCGTGTATGTATACACCTAACATACAACGTTCCGTTCCGTTTTTCCGTTCCGGGCCTACATGGGACGGCAGCCTCAACCTCATGTCGTGGAGCATGGACTTGCTGTTAATGTAAGTTTACATTCAATATACCATGCTGATTAGCACAATAAAGCACAATAATTATTTATTACAAGAAAATTTAATACAAGAAAATTCGGAATAAGTGGTTTCGTGTTCAATATTTATTTCTACAATACCCCACCAGCAATGCGCGCGAACATTCAAACCTCGCGCGTACAACTCGCTCAAACATGGCGTCGCGTTTGCTAGAGGCTGGCGTCCCATGGTCCGGAATATATCCGGAGGGAAGGCTCGGTAGCCAATGGCTAACGATTTTCTGTTGGATCCGTCATTGATGATTGGCTACCGAGCGTTCCGTCCGGATATATTCCGGACCATGGGACGCCAGCCAGACTCTATTTATTCTAGGGACTCTAGGGTGGTCCTTATGTGGGGGGTTGGTGGAATTTTGTCCGTGCCGCCCCCTAGATTGGTTCGAAATAAATTCAAAAAAAACCTGGGCAAAACTTGAGCTTTCTAGCTCAACGGGAAAGCGTGCCGGTAAGCTCGTACTTTTTTCCCATTTGAATAACATGGGATTTTAAACCAACTGAATACATTTTTCTTTACGAGCCCATCGTTCATCGGAAAAATCTGTCACTTTGTCACTGTATAGTATCATAGTGTGTGAGTTGGTACAAATTTTTGAAACTATAGGAAATCATGATCAAAAGATGATACGAGCCGATACGAGCCCTTTCAGATGGATAAAGTTGTAATTTTTCGAAATCGTCGGCTGTGAAACATGATTTGAGGTGACCTCAAAAATGTGCATTAACTTACACACTATAATACTATAAAGTGACTGAGTAACAGATTTTTCCAATCAACGATTGGGTCTCAAAAAAAAAATGTATTCAGTTGGTTTAAAATCCCATGTTATTCAAATGGGAAAAGTACGGGCTTACCGGCACGCTTTCCCGTTGAGCTAGAAAGCTCAAGTTTTGCCAAGGTTTTTTTGAATTTATTCCGAACCAATCCAGGGGGCGGCACAGACAAAATTCCACCGACCCCCAAATAAGGACCACCCCACTGAAATGTAGATAGAACTGGAACGCTCACTGCCGTGGTGGGGGGCGCGCCGAGAGAGATAGCTCAACGGAGTATATTTGTCTCGCTCGCACTGCGTACACTGATAGAAAAGATCGTTTATAGTCAATGAAACGTGCACAACTAGATCAGAATTTAGCGAACATTTGATCCGAAAGAACATTCACCAACTGTGAGATTTTTGTCATTAACTGTTAATACAGTCGTTCCGTACAAATCTCTTGTCGTTAATTATCAACTCTTGTCGTTAATTATCAACGAACGTTCATTTGATCTATTCCAAATCCACGCTCGTTAGTAGTTTTTTTTTTTTGAACCTATGTCTTATCATCTACTAAGAGATCTGTAGCCTACTCGTTAGTAGTTAAGTCAAGTCATTGGAACCAAATGATCTTTTCTATCAGTGTATAGTCAGGTAAAAATATTCGGTTCAGCTCGATACATTACTGTGCTGCAACCTGGCATGAGGCTAAAAATTTTGTCACCCGACTGTACAGAAAGGGACAGAGATACTCCGTTGAGCTATCTCTCTCTGATCGCAAATTCGCTACCCCCACCACGGCAGTGAGCGTTCCAGTTCTATATACATTTCAGTGGACCACCCTAATAGTCATGCACGATATTTTTTGTTTTGCACTTATTATAAAAAAGTATTACTAAAGCGAAGCCTTAACATGAGGACATGTGAATTTGCCGAACAAGTTAAAATATGACAAAATGCTTAAAGAGTTAAGATAAATGATATCACTTCTTTTTTATATAAACATTTTTATTATCAAAACTATAATCGAATCACAAGTTTGAAAACTTAAATCAACGTTAAAAGCATATCAGCAGGTAAACGATCAGCTTCTTTCAGCTTTTCGTAAGTTGAAGGAACTCTTTCATTGGTTATCAAAATAACCATATTATACAACTATATCTAGGTCCACCGCGCTTAGGTCCTCATCATCCATTTCGAGTAGATGAGATAATTCCATCTTGTTTTCCTGCGTTAAATTTTCCTCGCTATTTGATTGTGAACTCGTATTCGTAAGGTAGGAATACAAGTTCGTTTGCCCTTTAGAAGGCTGCTGTTTAATCCCCATTGTTTTATCAAGTGAAAAACTTTGACCTAGACCAGCCTGGCTGAGGACATTCAGTTTGCTTTGTATCAATGGCCACAAATGATCGTCGGCTGTTTTTTCGGCTATGAGAAATTGTATCAGTACGCTACCCTGTTGACCGATTCTGTGTACTCTGTCTTCGGCTTGGCACATAGTCTAACATAATAAGAGAAATAGGTATATGTCATTAGAATATTATCAGTAACTAGTAGAATTATGAATCTACATAATTACTCCAGGATTCCAGTATAGTTCGGCAAATATAACGCGCTGGGCGGCAGTTAAAGTAATCCCAGTGTTTGCCGCTGTCACGGAAAGCACTGCTACCAGGTAGTCATCTCGTTCTTGGAACAAATCGCAGTTCGCTTTTCGATCCTCAGATTTTGTTGATCCGTCGATCCGTATATACCTAAGATTTCGCCTGATTGTTGATTATTTGCGATAAAATGTATAACAAATTGAGGAATATATCACTGCACTTGCGCTTACCCAATTTTCTTGGAGTCTATAACTTCACATATTTCATTCATGACTATCGTGTGATGAGCAAATATGAGAAATTTCGTACCACTTTCCAGTACGTCGATAACGAAATTGCTGAAAACAAGAAGAATGGTGATCTGAGGAGACTGAAAAGTTGTTAAGATTTAAAGAGGACTTTTTATTACCGAATCCCTTGCAGTTTTGCGACTGCCGTTTCTCTGTAATACTGTATTAGTGCGCTGTTTCGTTGTGCACCCTTCAAACCTTCGGATTGTAAATTATCTGACATTTTTTTCATCGCCTTAGTTCCTGCCTTGATCAAGTTGGGGTCCAAGACTATCACTTCCCTGAAATTACAATTTTTTCCTTTAGAATAATAAGACTTGTGTCAAATATACACGAACTAGAAATGAAAAATCTTTCAATACAAAAATGCAAGATCTTTGACGGCACCGAAGATATGTCATCAGAATTACCGTATTTTAGAAGGCAGTTGCGTCAAAACTTCGCTCTTCAATCTCCTTATCAAACCGCAACGTTTCAACAGTAACTGTAATTCCTGCATATTCGAAGACCCACCATATTCCCACCCAAACTTGCCCAAGGCTCCAGCACAGTATCGAACACCGAATTCGTGTGGCCTGGTTAAAGAGAAAACCAGTGTTTTATTGCAGGGGTAAATTCTAATGATGGAATGCTCGTAATGAAGCGGCTTCAAATACATACCCTAGAAATTTTCTCCTGATGAGAGTTATCTGGGTATACAATTCCATCGGTCGTGAAAGGGCAGGTGTGCCACTGAGCAATATAACTCTTCTTGCTTGAGCAGCTACACGAGCGGCAGCCATTGTACGGGCAGATTTAGAGCTTTTAACAAAGTGAGATTCGTCCTGGAATAATGAAATCAATTCGTGTTCATTGGACTCTGAAGAGGCTCCTTTACAATACATATGGGTCATTCAGCTCAACTCAACTAACTATCAACACTATCGGGAAATTATTTTTCGGCATATTTCACAATATTTAGAGGCAATAAAATATAATGAGGGGAAAGGGTGTGAGATATGCTCCAAATTAGCTTCCCATGACTTTCTACCTCAGACACATAATTTCCTGAGGCGTTTCGACCCAAAGACGTTAAGGACAGTAAAATGACAAGAACTATATGTAGGGGAGAGGCAGGCAAAATGGGCACCCCTGAAAATTTTTCTTAATTTAGTGAAAATTGTAAAATGTTCTGATAGTCCAGTCAATAGAGATTGGATTTATATGGTCGTAATGCAAAAATTCTGATAAGTTTTTTTATTGTCGCAATCGTTTCATTGACAGATAAGGAGCTTAATTTCAAAAATCTGCGGTCCCCCCTTCCCGGCGTCAGTCGCCATCTTGAGAAACGCGTTTCATATTATCATATCTCGGAAACGGCTGACTTGAGGATAAAAAACTTCAGGACTTTTTTTGTGGATAATTGAATTCCTCATCTTTTTTATTCCAAACTTTTTTTGATTCAACTTACCGTTTTTCTTCTCTCAGGAAGAAAGAAGAAGGGAGTTTCAGAGGAGAAAGAAAATTTGCTACACTAAACAAGCTGTAATTAAAAAACGGCAAGTCGAATCGAACAAAGTTTGAAATAAAAAAGATGAGGAATTTAACTATCTACAAAAAAGTCCGAACATTTTTTATCCTCAGGTCAGCCGTTTTCGAGATATGATATTAAACGCGTTTCTCAAAATGGCGACTGACGCCGGGCAGGGGGGACCGCAGATTTTTGAAGTTAAGTTCCTTATCTGTCAATAAAACGATTGCGACAATAAAAAAACTTATCAGGATTTTTGCATTATGATTTGTGGTCTATTGACTGGACTATGAATTTCATTATTTACTTACTATAGCAAACTTCAAACACCAAATCAACAATATATCTCGATAATTCAGGAAGTGGCGGGCAAAATGGGCACCCCCGAATTTTCGTTTGTACCTATAACATTCTCAAAATTAAAAAACGTTCTGAATTACAAGATTTACTTGCTCTAGAAAACCTCTTGAACATAGCTAATTTCATGTTCAAGTATTCTCAAATGAATGCGAAAATGAATTTAAAACCTTTTTTCGATTTTGAAAAATTTCGACAAATTTTTGGGGTGCCCATTTTGCCCGGCTCTCCCCTATAATATATACTAAAGTCGAGCTCGTTTTGTGGTCTGGCTCGCAGATAATCCATTATATGCAATGATAATTTAATCTCTTGTACTAAAATGAATAGAGCTGTTGTTGTTGATCGTACCTTTACGAAACAATGTTGATACAGAAGATGAGATACTTACGAATATAATTACACCAAAGACGTGCCTTTCAATTGTAGCTATCGCTCGTTTAAGTATATCGTACGACATGATGACAACGTGAGCGTCGCCAACGCTATCGTTACTATTCGCAAAGTGTTGAACATATTGCATGGGTACGGAAGGTAAGAAAGTGAAAATGGCTGACGACCATTGGTATCTGGAAGGATTGCGATTAGGTGATTATCAAGTTGTCTAAGGAAAGCAGAGGTTCCATTATAAATTGTTTCTTCGCAATTTTATAGTTGTAGAAAATATGGACGCATCAGATTTAGAATTAAACAGTTCATAGGCTTTTGATTAAAATTCACATAGTGGCACGGATCTTCATAATTACCTGACAGATGACGGGCTCACAATAAGCAGGGGCCAGTCAGACCTATAGTAATGAGCTATCCCCAGCGCTTGAAGAGTTTTTCCTAAACCCATGTCATCTCCGATAATGCAACGACCATTTTTGGATATTCCATAGCTATAAGGTTTACCATAAGCATGGACTAAAATATTTTTACAATTGGTTCCATCAGCAAGACATTATTAGAGATAATCAGCAAGTCGAAGCGGACTGAATTCATGTCCAAGGTAGAAACATTACTGCATTTGAGTTAAGGGGTCACATACATGCACTCGATGGAATCAAGTTAAAGTTAGGAGTTTTGAGTCGTTGAGTCTCATCCAGATATTTCGGTCCCCAATTGCCGGAAGAACGGGCGATTTGTCGAACATTTATGTTCCAGAGAATTGTAAAACAGTGAACCAAAAGTTCTTTTATTTCTTTGATTGATGGAGACCGTTCTCAATCAAAAGGTTCTTTTACTATAACTGCATCTTACTCCGAGACCCAATGATTCACGACTCCTAACTATTACTTGATGATGCTTCGAAAGATTGGCAAACTACTGTAATCAGACTGGTTGATTAAAGAACAATTTAGACATTGAAAAAATCTCACTATTCAAGGTGTATGTGCTTCCTAAAACAGAAGCCAGAGCTGGTACTGATCATCATTTGATTCAAACAACCAAATGTTAAAACAATCTAAGACAGGATGTATACTCGAATCTGAAAATAAATTTTCTTCACACCTGCTCGCAAAGTGCCCCTTTGCGCCCTCTTGTGCGGGCGCAAAACAGGTCTTTGCAGCCCTCGGGCGGACAAGTCTTTTCCGCCCGCTAAAGCGGGCGAAAGAGACTCCTTGTCCGTCCTCGGGCGCAAAGTGCTGTTTTGCGCCCGCTCACTCGGTCGCAATAGAGGCACTTATGCAGAGCAGGTGTTAAGAAAAATATCGTGTGCATCACAGGCGCAAGGCTATTTTGGCGAGTGTGCATGCAGCACACTCGCCTGCGGCTCGTGCCGCATATTGCACACTCGCAATATAGTCCTTTCCGCCCTTGATACACAATGTACTATTCCCTGACTTTTCCAGGTTTTCCAGTAAAAAAGTTTCATCTTTCCCGGTCCTTTCTGCAACGATTATAGAGATTTGAAGTGGAGTTTTTTAATTTTCTATACTCATATTCTCTTCATTAAACTTTTATATCAGGTATACATAAATATGCGGCAGTGCAACGCAAGCTCTACACACTTCGCGATACAGAGAATTTCCAGCAACTTTATACCATCTATATCACTATGTGAGGCATCACAAACGCATTTCTGGAAATTTCCCGGTTTTTTAAGACAATTCTCAAATTCCCTGACTTTTCCCTGACTTTTGCAGTCATTGGAAAATTCCCTGACTTTTCCCTGACTTCCCGGTTTTCCAGGGTCAGTATACACCCTGTAAGATGATTAGAGCACTGATTTTATAGATGATAGTTATCCAATAGATGAACTTGAATCTTTATTTCAAACGATTTTGCACCCTCCTAATCAGAGGATAGTTTGTTTAATTCTTACCATACGCCTTCTCGTTGAAATGGCATGAAGCTGTTTAGCAATTTTGGATCAATAGTAGAAATGTCGAAAGAACTGTAGTCAGTGACGTTATCTTTTTGGAATATCTGTAAATTAAATCTCAAGACTTCAATTTGATGTTGTTTGATATAGGTATCAGATAGAATGAGAACAATAACTAACTGCGCATAAATTATTCTAAGAAGCAATCGCAATTTATGAAACCGAATGATTTTTTCCAATAACATCTTGGATCGCTAGATTCGTACCTGAAGTACAGCCCGCGGCAATCCTTCTACAGTTACTCTCGGTTTCAGGAGGGACAATTTCTGCATGAGACAGTCGTAATCGTTGATATGAAAATCCCAAATCCTTGTAGTTACATCTGCAAAAGAAAATTTGCTTAGGAAGATTTGTTGAATATCCGACCAGTTGGGATCACTTTTCATTTGAATTCGTTTATCAACCTTTTCACTTGCTCGGATAAGGTATATTTTTCAAAATTTGATGTTTTTGGGAAATCTTTGACATTACAATAATACATCAAAACAAGAGAACCTTAACGGATTGACAAGATGTTGTTCTGATTTGCATGGTGTTGTTGCATGAGCTTTGAGAGAGAGTGTATACGACATTGAATTCAGTACATATACTGTTTGTATTTAAACACACTCTTAAACAGGCGAAGGAGGCACATACTGCACCTTAGAAATAATTTGTTCAAATCACATAGACATCTTGAAGAAATATTCTATTGATTCAATTTTTCCACATAAAAACAAAAAATTTGGTACTTGAATATTGAATTCATCGAATATTATTGATTTCCCCAAAATTGCATCAATGTAAAATATTCATTGTGTGTTTGTTAAAAACTTGGAGAATCCATTTTTTTCATTACCATATGATCTGCTTGGAATGGTTTTGAATAAGTCTATGACTTGTTGTTGAAATGCAGATATATCAACAGAGAATCTGTTGTCTGTAACCATTGCACATTTAGCTTGAGTAACATTTTGTTTGGTGAAAAAGTTATTTGACTCTTTAGCTGGTATGGGATTGTAACGATTGGTCTGGCTTTGCAGTTGCATGACCAACGGATTCCTTGTCCCATTATTCACATTTCTACTTCTCTCTCCATTCTTAGGACTGCCACCCAGAGGGCTCGGTCCTCCTTGACTCTTTTGTGCTTTTTGGGCCAATTCCTTGCGCCGAAGTGCCAATAACCTTTTATTTTCTATTTCGATAGCAGAATATTTTGAATTGCCTAAAAGAGAGTTTGAAATTAGTGGGGATTCAATGTTAGAAGTAAACGTAACAAAATTTATTAAATTTGAACATATTTTTGTGTTCTCCTATAAATACGAGAAAAATGAAAATACGCGACGTGAGGTAAAAGGGCGTATACTATGGCGCATACGACCGTAGATCATTAGGAACACGAATTTAGTTCTTTGTTTCGGATCAACAACTTTGTCAGGTCATACAGGTTATGTTGATTTTTTTTAAATTTTGTCTACGTGCTAGTGGACTTACTTGACATCACTACGGTTGAGCAAATAAAGGGAAACTAATACGTTTCATGGAAAATACGTATGATTGATTTCTTGTTGTTCATTCAATTTTTATTACGTAAATAGTAACGAGACGCTATAACAGAACAATAAATAGCGCAGATACCGCGTTTCGAATGCCTTTGAACGCCAAAAACAATACCACGTGACGTCGGAGCTGACAGTTGTGGACAAATTTAGAACTCGTCAAGGAAAATTTTGTCGACGACCGATGATCGCTGAGTGAGTTGCCGCCAATTTTCAACATTTATCGGCAGAGCAGAATTACGTCTTTCTGAAAAAACGAAAAAGTGATCACTAGGCCGGCGCTAGCGTCGAATCTAGAAACACTTTGAATTTCGACGGCTTGATTACACAAAGTGTGATTTACTTTTGAATGTTCGATTCGACTACATGCCTGTAAAGGCGATAAGTCATCAGCCCTTAGCAGACACACCTCCCGTCTCGATCATAGAAGACACACGGGGTCTCACAGACCTCCAAAGCTTTGAATGCTTATTGTGACGAAACTGTTAGACGTACTGGGGTTGAAAAAATTTGTAAGCATACTTCAAACCCTCAAGAATAAGGGAAAAAAGGTTGCATCCGCAAAAATTAATTTAAAGAAGGTGAAAAAAAAATCAAATAAAACTAGATTTAAATTAGATTTTTAAAAGGTCGAACTTTGTCTGGGGTCCAGTGGTCCCCCATGTGTCTGTTGAGGGTTAATGGATTAACTAACTAACTTTTGAATGTCAAACAAGTGCCATCTGATTAATTATAAGATCTTCATGGTTGTTGAAGATATCAACGTGATGACTAATCTAGTATTAGTTCGGAATAAAACTGTGGACTGGAATGGTCGGCGATATTTTAGTAATTTTATGTTGAGACAAGGTCTGTTCGTCTTAGCTTACACTTTCTACACTTTTCCTATACACTTCTTACACTCGCCCAATAGAAGGTGTAAATTTCTAGTGAAAAGTGTAAAATCTGGTAAAAGTGTAAAAAGTGTAGCTCAGACGAACAAACCAACAGTCAAGAACGAGCGATTGCGCGTCTGCCTCAAAACCGGCAACCCGTGGTACCGGCGCGAGTGCCGGGTGGTGCACTAGCGACACGTCATTTTCCTGACGCGACTCCGAACTTCTAACGGATGCAACTTTGCCAATGAGGAGGAGAAATACAATCGGTAGCATCACAGAAACGGCTCGTCGGTTCACTCATTGATTTGAAATAATTTTATAATATGTGGAGTATGTTATAACCTGGCAAAAACATTATAAATGTCGAAAGTTACCGCCAAGTACAAAAATGGTTTCACCAGCCAAAACCCAGAAGCATCATACTCTTTACCAGCGACAGATTACAAACGTCATTTCTTTACAAAAAATAATACAAAAACCTTGTTCGTGAAATCAGGCAACAAAGCCAAGCACTCCTTTAGTTGATTTTGATATTTCGAATTATATTTTTCGAATGCTAGTCAATGGAAATCAATGGAAAACCAATAGAAAATCATTCGTTACCTTCGACATAATAGCATATGGAAGAATATTCACTCACATAATAGCATATTGGCGACGGGAAATATTGCCTAAGGCAGTATCTCGTATGATAATACGAACTTGGCGGGCATAGATTGTTCTAAAAATTATCAATTGCACTCTTTTCCCGATTTATTCATTTCAGTCACTCTGCGACAATCACACCCACAGAACTGTTGAGAGCATGATGAACGACTATTTGAACATCGTTTGCATTGATAATATTCATCATTGTGAAATGAAACTAAGAAATAATAGTCATTCGTATGACAAGGACACGAAAGGACCTCGTCTTCGGATCATACAGCACTTTCACACTCGTCATAAAGTTCCTCTATATGAGTCAAAACACGTCAAACCGGAGACCTTTTTTTCATCGATCCTTTCGATTACTTTGAATTTTTTTTAACGGATTCTGTGGGTGAAATAAATTCATCAAACCATTTTTTTTTTTCCTTCAATATTTCAAAAGTTATTCCAGGTTGATAATTGCCCAAAATGCCAAAAACCGCCACACACGCTCTCCTTCAAATCTTCATATCTTAGGTTATATTTGTCTGATCAACATGTTCCTGGGCTCAGTCGAAAGAGCTGGAATTGGGCTTTTATTTCATGCTGTCACAAATTTTATTATAGCAACCAGCGCGGTTTCGATGATGAAAATCATGTTTGAAAATTAATTGTTTATAACAATCTGCAATTCTTGCTGTAATAAAATTTGTGGCAGCATGAAATAGAAGCCCAATTCCAGCTCTTTCGAATGAGCCCAAGAACATGTTGATCAGACCAATAGAACCTAAGATATTAAGATTTAAGGGGGGGGTTTACCCAATCAGTTACCGATTTGTCTATTTTCTCCTAAACGGGGTAATCAATCGACTTGTCCTTTCGGCAGCCGATGTTTAATGAGTAATGAGTTCGAATTGGTACGTTTGATCGGATGAAATCGGGAATTTTTATTTTTTTTCGATCGAAAAGTGTTGGCGTGCCATTTATTGCGACTTATATCAAAGCCCATGCATCAAACATGTAAAATCGAGCTCTGTCGCCCGATTCTGTGAGGGATTCTGAACAGAACCATCCCAAAACATCTTTGTTTTCGACAGCGATTCAGGAGACGCTTGGATTCCACGTTTTTGTGGTAATTTTTGCGATTGTCAGAGGCTGGGGGCGGCCATTGCCGCTACAGCTGCTGATATAATGCGGTGGTCCCCAGAACACCCGTGAGATGTCACCGTAAAAGTATACTATACTATAGTAAAAGGATGAAGTTCAGATGGGCGCGTGGCGACATCTCACGGGCGTTCCGGGAACCACCGCGTTATATCAGCAGCTGTAGCGGCAATGGCCGTCCCCAGCCTCTGACAATCGCGAAAATTACCACAAAAACGTGGAATCCAAGCGTCTCCTGAATCGTTGTCGAAAACAAAGATGTTTTGGGATGGTTCTGTTCAGAATCCCTCACAGAATCGGGCGACAGAGCTCGATTTTACATGTTTGATGCATGGGCTTTGATATAAGTCGCAATAAATGGCACGCCAACACTTTTCGATCGAAAAAAAATAAAAAATCCCGATTTCATCCGATCAAACGTACCAATTCGAACTCATTACTCATCAAACATCGGCTGCCGAAAGGACAAGTCGATTGATTACCCCGTTTAGGAGAAAATAGACAAATCGGTAACTGATTGGGTAAACCCCCCCCTTAAAGGAGAGCGTGTGTGGCGGTTTTTGGCATTTTGGGCAATTATCAACCTGGAATAACTTTTGAAATATTGAAGGAAAAAAAAAAAAATGGTTTGATGAATTTATTTCACCCACAGAATCCGTTAAAAAAAATTCAAAGTAATCGAAAAGATCGATGAAAATTTTTGGTCGATCTCGTCCGGTTTGACGTGTTTTGACTCATATGCCTGTGTATTCCATCCTATTGTTTTTTTGTTTTTTTTCAGATTCAGAAATAATGACGTTTTCGGTTGCTACACCGGGCTACACTCGGTGTAGCCGAGTGTAGCCGAAACATCCCCGATCAGCTCCGGAATTTTCAAATAATTGCGGCACACGTTGTCGAGGCTTCGATTTTATTTGATTATGCTGCTATTTGTTTATTTTTCTTGCGAGCGTTAATGTTTCAGCGATCTGTTGTACGCGTCTGTACTTTGAGCGTCCTTTCATTATAATATAATAATATTATAATATATAGATTTCGCGGGCTCGAATATTATAAAAAATTATGTTACCGACGAAGACGGCGTGAAAATACGCGGGGATCAAATATTGTGCCACGTTATCAATGATGCCGGTATGTATAGAAACTATGAGTATATACGGTATACCTAACTCCTACCTAACTCCTAAATCCTCCTCTCCAACTTCAAAATTCTTCTCCACTTCTTTCAGGTCAGGAAGAAGTGATTTACTTGGCCGAATCGTCCATAAATTTGTCCGGATTAAAAAAAAAATCAGGTAAGTACGCTCTCTATAAAAGAAGTCACGATTACACAAGATTGCATCATTTGTTAGACTGAAACCCAGAAATATAATATAATTATGTTATATTTTTTTATTAATTTCATAGAATCTCAATCTTCCGCTGGTTCGGGTGGAGGTATAGCCCATACCTCACTGGATTAAAGTCCATAAACTTTGAGGTTTTTTCTTGTAAGTTTTTATTATTGTCCGCGAAGGTTAAAACTTCAGTCAAAATTCCCCAAACTACTCATGGCGGATAACGATCAGCGAGTATTCGCTCTCCTCGAATGTCTGTCTTCATCTTCTGATGACGAAGAAGAAATCGAATTGGCGATTCAGTATTGGCGACGTGATGTTCCACGAATAAAGAATTATGTTCAAGATATCGTGAACAACTACACAGAAGATGAAGTATGAGAATAAATTTATGAGTGCACACGGAAAAAATATTCTTTAAAAGCTGCTTATATGGGGGGAATTCCACGCCAACTTGACCAATGAATTTCCGTCACTATTTTCGATTTGCTTCAAAAAAATATATTGTCCACGTACTAAAACGGTCCCCTGATTTTTTTCAGATTTTTCGATCGACCCTTTTTTTAAATGAATTTTCAATCTATCACTGAAAAAAAAGTATAGCGTGTCGAGCGGAGCAAAGTTACGCTGACAGCAGTTCGCTTCTGTAACAATCACACATCGTCACATGAGCAATACGTACCGCTCTTAGACCATACAGGATGGACCGCGCATTGAGGTGGTGGGGGTACTACCAAGTAAAGCGACAAAGATAGCACTAGCGATGTATATAGACACATAAATATGTCTCATTCGTGCTAACACTTGAAATCGAGTAGGCTTAGTTATGATCGAGAGAGTTATGCCACAGAGGCTATGGGGCACATAAACGCGGCAACGCAGCAACACGACTTGGCAACGTTTACTCCACTAGTGGAGCACAGTTTCCTTGTCTTACGAATGCTAGAGTATTGTCCGTCCCTTTCCCATTACTCGGCGGCAGTCCTCCCAATGCTTTGGCATAGGCAATGCGCGGTCCATCCTATATGGTCTAAGGTACCGCTAGACCAGCGGAATCATTCAAGAATTCATATGTCTGCTACTATCGGAATACTTCAGGTTCCAAGCAGAATACTTAATTCAGTTGTACCCTGGTAGAAAATTGATCAGATTTTCTGGCCATTCGTCATCTTATGGGCAGACAATCTGGGCAGAACCTGCCCAGAATCCAGATATTCAGGGGTATCTCGTCAGAATCTGACCAGAATCTGGTGAACCATTAATATCACGTACTTTTGAGGTTATATGTAACTAACTGTTAACTCGTGGCGGGTCAATTTTCAGTGAAATAAAAATAATTGATTTAATCTAGTGATAAATTCTTTCACCATATGGCATTCAAGTTACTCTCTTAATCTGAATCAGCCGAAAACTACTGACATCAGTCGATAGTAGCTGGTTTACAGTCAAAAGTATGCAGCTGATTCAAACAGCTGCATACTTTTGACTGTAAACCAGCTACTATCGACTGATGTCAGTAGTTTTCGGCTGATTCAGATTAAGAGAGTACAGTCCCTGGTAGAAAATTGACCAGACGATCTGGCCTTTTAACAGATTCTGCGCAGATCATCTGGGCAGAATCTGCCCAGATATTCATGGTGTATTTGGCCAGTATCTGACCAAAATCTGGTGAATGATTCCTAGCTCCTATGTTTGAGGTTATGTAAACCCAATGTTACAAGCTGGAAAAATGAATGAAAATGATCGTGCTCAACACCTCTAAACTTAAAATTTATAAAAATATATTTCAAACATAGTATGCCGATGACACGTGTACACTAAAACACTAAACGTAATGGATTCTGATCCGGACGAGTTGGACAATTCTAGAAACAGCCAATCGGCGCTCTGGATTAAAAAAATCCAGAGCGCCGATTGGCTGTTTCTAGAATTGTCCAACTCGTCCGGATCAGAATCCATTACGTTTAGTGTACCAAAAATCAGAAGCCACGGTTAATTTACCCTTATACATAGCTATAGGTGGATGCGCACGCAGGTATCTCTATCTCTTTCTCACTATTCCTCTTTCTCTCTCTTTCTCTCCCACTGTCTCTGGAAGTTTGCCGTGTGTCACACGTACACGCATACATACAAAGTTCAGGACTGTAGGTTATGTATGTGTATGAACAGCTGATGACTTGACCAGATCCTTCACCAGAATCCGTCGTCAGACCGCGGGGTTTCTGGCCATATTTTCTGCCCGGAATCTGCCCACCGAGCAGAAAATTCAACGGATTCTGGCCATATTCCGTTCAATTTTCTACCAGGGGTTAATTATGAGTATTACCGACGTCGTCGCCGGGAGTTGTCTTTGTACAACGTACGCTTTCGTTATTAACCGCATCGTAGTTTTCGTCTTCCAGGTCGACCGCTAGTACTTTCCGTCCTCCAGGTCGACCGCGACGTAGATTTCGTCTTCTAGGTCAACCGCATCGTAGTTTTCGTCCTCCAGGTCGACCGCTGTGTAGTTTCCGTCCTCCAGGTCCACCGCTACGTAGTTAAAATAAAAAAAAAATAAAAAAAAAAAATAAATAAATAAATAAACTACGTAGCGGTGGACCTAGAAGACGAAAACTACGGTGCGGTAGACCTAAAAGACGGAAACTACGGTGCGGTGGACCTAGAGCATGAAAACTACGTAGCAGTGGCCTTGGAGGACGGAAACTACGTAGCGGTCGACCTAGAGGACGAAACCGACGTAGCGGTGGTCCCAGTGCCGGATTAATGAATTTGCCGCCCCTCGGCCCTGAAATTATTTGCCGCCCTGATACCTGTAAATTCGATGATCAAAAAGTGCTTTTTGTAACACATGCACGATTTTCGCGTTTTTTTTTACCAATTAAGCGGACGTAAAGTGGCAGTTTTCAGACGAGTGAGCAATAATAAACTGAAAACGCGCGCTAAGTCGAGCAGCGGGCGTTTTTGAGTTTTTATCGCCCGCTGCTCGAGCATAAGCGGGAAATAATAAACTGAAAACGCCCGCTAAAATATTTTTCCATATTTTCAAGAAAATTATCAACAATGAAAAAAAAACGCGAAAATCGTGCTGTTACAAAAAATATGGTGTGCACCAAGGGCTAAGTAAGCTTTTTGACCTTGTGTGGTTGCAGTACTCGTCTTCGGCTCGCAGATGCACTCGTCTTCGACTCGTGCTAGCTCACCTCCGACTCGTACTGCAAACTCTACACTCGGTCTAAAAAAGCCCACTTTACGCCCTTGGTACACAATATACTATCTTGTGCTGCTACCTCCCGCTGCTTAATGCTGTCGAACCAGGCAATAATTCGGTAGTGCCGCCCCTAAAAATTTGCCGCCCTAGGCCCAGGCCTTGTCGGCCTAGGCGATAATCCGGCACTGGGTGGTCCTGGTCACAGATAACGAAAGAGTATGTTGTGTGAAGACAACTCCCGGCGACGACGTCGTTAACACTCATAATTGTTGTTATTTTTCATTCGAAGCTGTCGAATTTTTTTATTTTTTTTCATAATAGTGAAAGCTTTATTATTTTTGATATAATTTAAAAATTATTACGATTATTAATATAATTTGAAGATAATAAATTATTTTCCACAAAAAATATTCTCACCTTGATGTTATTAAACTTTTTAATTACCTGCATTTCTAACATAACCTCGAATTACACCTCAGATTCGTTCACCAGATCCTTCAACAGAATCTGCCCAGATACATAAATGTCATTCTGGCCAGAAACTGTCGTCGAATTGATGAGGTATCTGGCCAGAAGATCTGACCAAAATCTGCCCACTCATCAGAAAACTCAACGGATTCTGGTCGTATTCTGCTCAATTTTCTACCAGGGTCGAGATAATATTTTCAGCGCGATTCAGTTCCTAGAGCGATACCGTATTTTTCGAATAAATGAACTACGCCAGGCAGAGTTGTTTCGCTCATATAGCTGGTTGATCGTTCACGTATCGGAAGAAAATGGATTCCTGCTCAGGGAGCTAGAATTCTCGCTATCACAGCCTAAATTTTTTTTCAGTGTACCAAATAGATCGATACTTTTTAGAAATCTAAAAAAAATTCTCAGAAATCTCATGTTCCCTTACGAGATCACGCTACTAAGTCCATGATGGTGCAAATTCTTCCCCATAGGTAATGCACTTGTTATGTTCTAGTTTCGAAGAAATTTCCGTATGTCGCCTTGGACATGCGAATTAATAATAACAATGTTTGAGGAAAGTGCTTTTTATCCATCAGAGCATATTGGAGGCAAGGATTTGAAAAGCGCAAGGACTCATATTCTTGTATTCCTATGGTATGTTTTTGCAATCAATGAAAAAAATATTGATACCGTCTGAACTATAATCATTTAAGCCGTACCACACTTCAATTCTAGGTACGTTGGAAACAAATCCATACTGAGAAGTGTGTCCGAACGCTTCGATACGTCCATTTCGTGCTTACATGAAATGAATGATCGTGTGATAGGGTTCCTGTTGGATCTAGCACCCCGTGTGATTTCTTTTCCATTAACAGACCCTGATCGACGGAGAATAGCTGACGAATTTGAACAAGTGTGTATTTACTGCATGGGTATATGACGCATTTCACGCAAAGTGTGCCTCATACTCCAGATATAGAATGCTTGGTAATAAAAAAATTTCAAAAGTGCTCTAAACACTATATGAGTTAGTTACGAAGACAATCTCTTTATTAATGTATAAAGTTCAACTAAAATCGGCTGAAAATGAGTATTGGTTATTACAATTACCCATGTAGGGTTTGCCAATACTGGTAATACGGCCCAGTGTTGGGCCAGAGTTAATTGTCAACGGTCGAATGCCAACCCTGATACGGGCCTGGCCCAGCGTTGGCTAGATCTTCGGCCCAGATCTGGGTGCCGAGGCTGCCATCGAGACTTGGACGACGAACCCGGTCCAGTCTTGGGCCAGAGCTAGTCACCAACGCTCGACCGCTAACCTTATTGTGAAGCTGGCCCAGCACTGACGAGACTCTCGGCCCAGTTCTGGCTGCCAGGGATGCTTCCATGGTCTGGATGTCGGGTTCGGTTCGGTGCTGGACCAGGGCTAGTCGCCTACGTTCGGATTCTCACTCGAATCGGATACTACGGCCCTGCACTGACGAGACTCTCGGCCCAGCTCTGGATGCCAGGGCTGCTTCCATGGTCTGGATGTCGGGTTCGGTTCGGTGCTAGGCCAGGGCCAGTCGCCTACGTTCGGACTCTTATTCGAATTCGATACTGGCCAGTACTGACGAGAGCCTCGGTCCAGAACTGGATGCCGGCGGTACTACTATGGTCTCAATGCCGGGTTCGGTTCAGTGCTGGGCCAGGGCTAGTCGTCTACGTTCGGATTCTCACTCGAATCGGATACTAAGGCCCAGCATTGACGAGACTCTCGGCCCAGCTCTGGATGCCAGGGCTGCTTCCATGGTCTGTATGTCGGATTCGGTTCGCTGCTAGGCCAGGGCCAGTCGCCTACGTTCGGACTTTTATATTCGGATCGGATACTGGCCAGCACTGACGAGAGCCTCTGCCCAGAACAGAAGAGGCAAAACAATCCTCTCTAATACACCGTGGAATGAGATGTATTTTTAAAGGTGTAAATTTTTATAGATATTATTACATTACTTACTGCAAGCGTTACAGTAAATCAGAACATTTGGAACTCTAGGAAACAGGTGTTCAGTAAAGATGTCTTAGCTGCATTAAAACTTCGATGTCATTGAGCCACAGATGTGAATTTCAAAATAAATAGGAAAAAGTGATAGATTATTTCAATAAATAGTTTAGCGTAGTCGGTAGAGCGTGCGACTAATGATGCGAGCGAATGCGTGCGTCGCCGGTTCGAATCCCGGCCAAAATAATGCGAAGTTTTTCTAATCTGTAAATCCTCACTTTGTATCAATATGCGGTTGATTAAATAGTAGATGTTGCTCAACGCATCATACATTGTGATAAATTCATTGTAACAATCTAAATTTATTTTTTCCGTGCAGCAAAATTCCCCAATACTGGCAACCAATGCTGGCGCAGTACTGTTGATCAAGACTGGAACAATACTGGTAGTCAGTGCTGGCCCAGTACTGGTGGTCAATGCTGGCCCAGTACCAAAAATCGAGCAACGGACCGACCTTATCATTTCGGATAATTACCAGCGTTGGGGCAGTACTGAGACCCAACATTGGCCCAATACTGTGATAGCTGGATTCCAGTATTGGTCCAAGGCTGGGCCGTTTGTCCAACCCCACATGGGTAGGATGAAATGCGTCATATATCTATCTGCAATGTGCATGTCATTATAAATGTGTTATTATACATTCTGTTTTCTTTCAGATCTCTGGCTTTCCTGGCGTCGTCGGTTGTGTGGATGGTAGTTACATAAACATTCGAACTCCAGCGCACAAAATAAAATCGACATATATCAACCGGCATGACCAAACATCGCTCACATTGCAAGGAATATGCGATGCTAAAAAACGTTTCCCCATGTGGGGTTGGACAAACGGCCCAGCCTTGGACCAATACTGGAATCCAGCTATCACAGTATTGGGCCAATGTTGGGTCTCAGTACTGCCCCAACGCTGGTAATTATCCGAAATGATAAGGTCGGTCCGTTGCTCGATTTTTGGTACTGGGCCAGCATTGACCACCAGTACTGGGCCAGCACTGACTACCAGTATTGTTCCAGTCTTGATCAACAGTACTGCGCCAGCATTGGTTGCCAGTATTGGGGAATTTTGCTGCACGGAAAAAATAAATTTAGATTGTTACAATGAATTTATCACAATGTATGATGCGTTGAGCAACATCTACTATTTAATCAACCGCATATTGATACAAAGTGAGGATTTACAGATTAGAAAAACTTCGCATTATTTTGGCCGGGATTCGAACCGGCGACGCACGCATTCGCTCGCATCATTAGTCGCACGCTCTACCGACTACGCTAAACTATTTATTGAAATAATCTATCACTTTTTCCTATTTATTTTGAAATTCACATCTGTGGCTCAATGACATCGAAGTTTTAATGCAGCTAAGACATCTTTACTGAACACCTGTTTCCTAGAGTTCCAAATGTTCTGATTTACTGTAACGCTTGCAGTAAGTAATGTAATAATATCTATAAAAATTTACACCTTTAAAAATACATCTCATTCCACGGTGTATTAGAGAGGATTGTTTTGCCTCTTCTGTTCTGGGCAGAGGCTCTCGTCAGTGCTGGCCAGTATCCGATCCGAATATAAAAGTCCGAACGTAGGCGACTGGCCCTGGCCTAGCAGCGAACCGAATCCGACATACAGACCATGGAAGCAGCCCTGGCATCCAGAGCTGGGCCGAGAGTCTCGTCAATGCTGGGCCTTAGTATCCGATTCGAGTGAGAATCCGAACGTAGACGACTAGCCCTGGCCCAGCACTGAACCGAACCCGGCATTGAGACCATAGTAGTACCGCCGGCATCCAGTTCTGGACCGAGGCTCTCGTCAGTATTGGCCAGTATCGAATTCGAATAAGAGTCCGAACGTAGGCGACTGGCCCTGGCCTAGCACCGAACCGAACCCGACATCCAGACCATGGAAGCAGCCCTGGCATCCAGAGCTGGGCCGAGAGTCTCGTCAGTGCAGGGCCGTAGTATCCGATTCGAGTGAGAATCCGAACGTAGGCGACTAGCCCTGGTCCAGCACCGAACCGAACCCGACATCCAGACCATGGAAGCATCCCTGGCAGCCAGAACTGGGCCAAGAGTCTCGTCAGTGCTGGGCCAGCTTCACAATAAGGTTGGCGATCGAGCGTTGGTGACTAGCTCTGGCCCAAGACTGGACCGGGTTCGTCGTCCAAGTCTCGATGGCAGCCTCGGCACCCAGATCTGGGCCGAAGATCTAGCCAACGCTGGGCCAGGCCCGTATCAGGGTTGGCATTCGACCGTTGACAATTAACTCTGGCCCAACACTGGGCCGTATTACCAGTATTGGCAAACCCCACATGGGTGATGTTCAAAGACATTACAATTATACATTTAGTAAAACGCGCGTCAAAATAGAAAATGCTTTCGGTTTGTTAAAAACAAGATTTCGACAATTAATCAGACTAGATTTCATGACAGTGAAGAAAATGTCAAAGATTATCTTGTATTGCTGTGTTCTGCACAATTTATGTATTGATAACGATGATTTTTTGCCGAATATTGAAAATAATTGCGATGCTCGTGTCGATAATCCTCGTCTCAATAATCATCTACCAAATCAGAATGAAGGAATTCATAAACGTGATCGCATAGCAGGTAGTCTATGAGTAAGTAACAATTAAAAACGAAGAACTAACAAACATACTAAAATACAAATAAGATCACCTATTATTCGTTCAATTATCTCACGAGGGTGAGGAATATATTAGCGAAAAATGAAGTTGTCAAAATAATCGGAAAAAAAACATTCAATTACAGATCAATGCCGACAAATAACATGATATGAAAGAGCAGCTCGATCACTTTATTCAAAAATGTAATTCCAGTAAAAGAAGAGAAAAGAAAAAAAAAGGGTGTCTATTTTAAGTACTGTAGAAAAGTAATAATAAATATATCAATTAAAAAATGATATATAATAGATAAATGTATCGTACCTGATATATAAATATAATATAACTTCAATGATATAATCAGGTTTCAAACGAAAGAAAATTTATGTTATTATTACTCAAGAAATAGTTGACAATTTACAAATTGATGCTGTAGGTGAACTCGTATAGAGGCGGACAGAGTCACTTGTATACATAGGTATAAGGGTAGTTGAAATATAATATAAACTACTCAACAAAATTAAAGGCCCCCTCCTAGCATAACCTGCCATTTCCAGACGCCTTGACCGATTCACTTGAGACTTGTACCAGGGCTAGTCCAAAGTGTTTCCAACTTGAGCCCAAAGCTGATTTTCTGTATCTTCAAGACTTGCGATGTGGCACTCCGAAAACCAACCCTCTGCGTATAATCAAAGTCACAGGTCTGTAGCACCGGGTTCCAACACCGATTTTGTGCCCAAAAAATGTTTGAACAACTTTTGGTCGAGCCAGACGATTTGGTCCACTGCTGAATCATACACCCCCATAGAGGAAAGTACGACGGGCCCAAGCTTGGCCCAGGCTTGGCCCAACTCTGTAGAACTCTGGCCCAAGCTTGTAAACCAGTCTTGGCCCAGCCTTGGTAGAAGTCTGGAATGATAATCTCGGGCCAAGCTTGGATACTGTAACATAGATAGATATTATCAAAGCAGTTAGACTCAACGCCACCTATATGCCATGTGCTATACCTATCCAAAGCGAGTCTTCTAAAAACCATCAACCCGCAACAACCCCACACACAATAAATAACCACTCGAATATAAACTAAGTCTCGTCATTCAACCCTCCTCGTCAACCAAACTACGTTACATGGTGTCAGAAGTGGCCGACAATCAAAAAAAAAAAAAAAAAAAAAAAAAAAAATAGAGAATAGACGACAGAGGTGAAGAAAAGTGAACAAGATGCCACGAGACGAGTCAAACAGTGAACATAACCCCACAAACGCCGACGAAGGCACGCCGGTTCACGGAGTTCGACCGCCTAAACAACTAGTCTTCTCTAACGATATGTCGACCAATTGGAAAAATTGGATACAACAATTCGAATGGTACGCAATAGCAACCCAGCTAAACAAAAAAGCGAATGAGGTGCAAGCAGCCACGTTTATGGCAACAATCGGGCCAGACGCAATACAGGTATTCAACAATTTCAACCTTACCCCGCAAGAACAAACTAACGTTGATAAAATTAAGGAAAAATTTAAAAACTACTTTATACCAAAGACTAACCTGTCTTTTGAAAGATACAACTTCTTCAAAATAACTCAAAAAGAAGGGGAAACGTTGGATGAATTTTTAAACGCAATAAAAACACAGGCGAAGACCTGCGAGTTTGAGAAACTACACGACAGCCTCCTAAAAGATAAAATCGTCTTTGGAGTCCATTCAGAGAAAGTTAGAGAAAAACTACTAACAGAAAGCGACTTAACATTGGATAGGGCTGTTGCAATTTGTCGAGCGAGTGAACAGGCCACGAAGCAATTTAAAGAAATCAACAAAGCTGAGTCACAACAAGTAATCTACTAAAAAACAAAGACAAACAAAGCAAAAATGAAGAATTCAATTGCAAAAGATGTGGAACGAGACACCGAAGACAAAGCTGTCCAGCATACAAAAGCAAATGCGAGAAGTGTCAAAGACTCGGACACTACGCAAGTTCGTGTTGGGCTAAAGCGAATAAAACTCAAAATAACAAAAGTAAGAAAATCAATCTAACAGAAGCGGAAGAAGAAGAAGACGAAGAAGAGGGCCGAGAAGAAGAGACGTTTTACGTAAGTAAAGTAACAGCGGACGGACCAAAGGATTGGCAAGAAACAATATATACCGGAAAAAACAAATTGGTAGTAAAACTAGATACCGGAGCACAGTGTAACGTACTCTCCAAAGATCTAGTTCAGAAATTGAAAGCCAAAATACAACCGTCAAGTACAAAAAGATTAGTTAGCTTCACCGAGCACAAAATCCTAGTCATCGGCGAGGTCAAGCTGAAATGTGAAATTAAGAATCAAAGAGCCGAGATAGTATTTAAAGTAGTGGACGAAAAAGTACAATCGATATTGGGAAAAGAATCGTGCGAACAACTGAAGCTGATATCCAGGGTCAACGAAATCAACTTAATCAAACCCAACGACGAGGAATTGTACCAAGGACTAGGCTGCATAAGGAATTTCGAATACGACATAGACTTAATAGACAACCCTAAATTCGAAATCATCCCGGCGAGGAAAGTTCCACACTCCATAAGTCAGGCTGTCAAAGAAGAACTGGATAAGATGGTAGAAATGGACGTAATAAAGTCAACGACAGAACCTACACCAGCAGTAAGCCCTATAGTCATAGTGAGGAAGAATAAGAAAATTAGAATCAAGAGACTCGGTAGAGTCTCGCGCCAAGTACATTAAAAAAAAATTTTTTCAAGCGCGAGACTCAACGAGTCTATATACCCGAGAGGCAACTACCCTAACCTATACCGCGAATTAGTATCTTCGTTTTCTTCAATTTCACAACATATACGAATTAAAACTAATTTAATCCAGGATGTGGGCATGAAAAGCTTTCATTTGAGCCCTAGATCGATTAAATCGGTGCCCGGAGTGCTGAGATATAATTAACTACAGATTCTGATACCCCGTTTCCTCGTTATAATAAATTCATCTTGGTCGTCAGACCAAGATTCGTTCACGCTAAAACCATTCCCATAAAATCACATTTCGTCGCTAAACGCAGGACGTATGTTGTATGCTTATACACAGAACATACGTCCTTACGCATCTGGGAACATAACATAGAAGGGAAAATCCACACAAAAATTCAGACTAAGATTCATCCCATTCAAACCATTCCCATAAAATCACATAGTAGAAGGGAAAATCCACACAAAAGTTGTATCGAGTGGTGTAAGTACGAGAGTCATGACGTAGTCAGCGCTGGTATCGCAGACAGAAACCGTCTGCAACACTAGCAGACGCGTGTTGTCATTCACAGTAAAACCATTGCCATAAAATCACATAGAAGGGAAAATCTACACAAAAGTTGTATAGAGTGGCGTTAGTACGACAGTAACAACGTAGTCAGCGCCAGTATCGCAGACAGAAACTGTCTGCTGGACTAGCAGACCCGTGTTGTCATTTCATGTTTTTAAATCCAAATAAAAGAAATAAAAGAGAGTACGAGCAATGCTTAATAAAAACTAGTGAATACCCACTAAAAGCCCCTTGAGTGCAAAAACCTTACGCCAACTACATTAATGTGATAGTCAACAATAAAAATGTTTCGATAGGTTGATCTTAAATCCTACGATCTCGAGCTTTTGAGGTTATGCGAATCGACTGACGTGAAAATTCATGCTGATAAATAAAATAACAATCGTGAACGGATAATTTTACGATTAGGTTTACCTTACATGACACAAGACTATCAGATGACTATTAACTGACTATTACCTCTACATTTTGTTCACTTATACATTGTAGATTTGGCCTATTTTCATTTATGAATGCAATTATCGAAGGAACCGTTTTTTTTTTTAGGAATTCCAATTATTTAGCACGTTACCACCTGAGGAAGTCTGACAATAGAAAATCAAGAGAAAATGTTGAAGCTGAAAAATATCAGGATAGCATGATTTGATATAAGGACGGCATGGAGCCAGACCAAGAAAGCCGAGTTCAAGCGTTGCATTGCTACGAATTTCACTTTAAGCTCTATGTTAGGCTCATCTTTAAAGGCTCGACTGCTCAGACCCAAATTGTGCGTCAACGTTATGCGTTGGATTCCGACGAGTTCTATAGTCTATCTCGGTATCCTCTAGTCCAAACGAGACTGTAAGTCGACGTTGTGCGTTGGACTCCGATAGGCTTTATTCTACACTCCACGACAACGTAGTGCTTTGACCTTCGGTGAAGATAATTTTTAATCCATTTTTTACAAACAGCTTAGACCCTCCGCTCGGAACGATCTCAATCAAATTCAGATTAGTGCTATCACGACAAATGGTTGGAATGAAAATACTTATTCAATATTAAAGAAATGATCAATAGACTTCCTCTTTCTCAGATGATAGAGATTTGTATTTAATCATGAAAATTATAAAAACCATTTATTTCTCATTTATATTTATTTATTCATTGCACAACCTTTTTTATGGATTGTTTAATTTTGTAGCGGGTCGCTGTATGAGAAGAGAGGATGATGAGAGAAAACGCTGAAGTTGCAAAATAACGAGACAGTGTGATTTGATACAAGAAACGGATAGAGTCAGACGAATAGAGCAGAATGCAAGTGTTTGACTTCAAAATCTTCCATTTTATGCTCTACGCTAGTCTTGCATCAATAAGCTCAATCGGCTCAATTCTATATATTTCGATACTTTCTGTTCAGACCTGAATTCAAAGTTGACGTTATGAGTACGGGACGAGTACATGTTCTTTCTGCAGAGGACCTAGCTGCATTAAAAAAAAAAAAACTACCTAAGAATTGCAATACATATATCTCATATTTATATATATTCAATCATGAGCAGCAACTATAACCCTGCGTGCAAGTGACTCCGCCATTGCCGGTCCCAGGCCTAGATGAGACAGGAGGAGGGCTGCGCGCAGGGTCACACGTTCAGGCATATAGAATTATACCGGATTTTAACGAAACAATTCCTGGAACTTAATAGAAGAACACATGTTACGTCTGTCCACAAAAATTCAAGGCTCACAGAAAAGTATGAGCATACGTGTATATTATAACACTATTTTCATTCATTTAAAATTATACTACTACATTTAATATTGCTGCTTTTTGAGGAATTCGGATGATACAAAAGGCATCATCGTATACATGCATTGAGATGTTCATAGCAACAATTGACAGAATGCTGACAACTGAGCAAGCCTCGCGAGCGAGGATACAGGAAATCCCAATCGAGCGAGCGTAGCGAGCGAGCACAATTATTAGATAGTCTAGCAAAATTGTACAAAAAGTGGTGATATCAACCCCAAAAAGCACCCCTGGTGCAAAAACCTTTCGCCAAGTACATTAATGTGGTCACTACCCCCCAAAAAATCCACCAAACAAAATTCCTCCTTAACAAAAGTGGTACCATCAAAGTGTCTACTTACAAAAGGATTGAAATCAGATACAATTGCCAAGTACATATCTTCTGTATAACAAAAGTTTACAACAGAAGAACAGAAAACTGAATAGTCTTGTATCGTTCACTCGCTACGCTCGCTCACTCGATCGGCTCTTGATAATTACAGGGAAAAAAATCAGTAAAAAAAAAAAATTTAGGAAGTGGTACTTGGCGGGCCATTATATCAATATGTATCGAACAAATGATACATAGACCGAAGTGAAAACTCTTTTACTTACTCATAAATGGCCCGCAAGTACCACTTCCTAAATTTTTTTTTTTTACTGATTTTTTTCCCTGTAATTATCAAGAGCCGATCGAGTGAGCGAGCGTAGCGAGTGAACGATACAAGACTATTCAGTTTTCTGTTCTTCTGTTGTAAACTTTTGTTATACAGAAGATATGTACTTGGCAATTGTATCTGATTTCAATCCTTTTGTAAGTAGACACTTTGATGGTACCACTTTTGTTAAGGAGGAATTTTGTTTGGTGGATTTTTTGGGGGGTAGTGACCACATTAATGTACTTGGCGAAAGGTTTTTGCACCAGGGGTGCTTTTTGGGGTTGATTTATATTACATAAAGTTTTTCCAATAATCTTAAAGATCATTTCTTAGATTACATTGAAGTCTGTTTTCCAAAATTGACAACAGACTAAACACAGGCTAGCCTGATACTTAGAAAGATGTAAATTTCTCTCTGAATGATGCCTCGATATTCACGGGTACTATAGACGTTGGGATGTTACTTTACTTGTGAGAGAGATTTTCTGAGCGCTCGGAGGTTTTGGACCGGCGCGAACCTCAGAGATGGCGTTGGCGCGCTTCGGCCTACCCTTACGAAAACGTTACACACGACAACACAATTTCGAGAATATTAATAAGTTTATTTTGATACAAAGAAACGCGCTTATGCCTCCGCAAATTGACTTTCATTTCGACCGTCACGCACCGCACAAATCTTCCAAAAATCCTCGTTAACCCATGTAGGGTTTGCCAATACTGGTAATACGGCCCAGTGTTGGGCCAGAGTTAATTGTCAACGGTCGAATGCCAACCCTGATACGGGCCTGGCCCAGCGTTGGCTAGAACTTCGGCCCAGATCTGGGTGCCGAGGCTGCCATCGAGACTTGGACGACGAACCCGGTCCAGTCTTGGGCCAGAGCTAGTCACCAACGCTCGACCGCTAACCTTATTGTGAAGCTGGCCCAGCACTGACGAGACTCTCGGCCCAGTTCTGGCTGCCAGGGATGCTTCCATGGTCTGGATGTCGGGTTCGGTTCGGTGCTGGACCAGGGCTAGTCGCCTACGTTCGGATTCTCACTCGAATCGGATACTACGGCCCTGCACTGACGAGACTCTCGGCCCAGCTCTGGATGCCAGGGCTGCTTCCATGGTCTGGATGTCGGGTTCGGTTCGGTGCTAGGCCAGGGCCAGTCGCCTACGTTCGGACTCTTATTCGAATTCGATACTGGCCAGTACTGACGAGAGCCTCGGTCCAGAACTGGATGCCGGCGGTACTACTATGGTCTCAATGCCGGGTTCGGTTCAGTGCTGGGCCAGGGCTAGTCGTCTACGTTCGGATTCTCACTCGAATCGGATACTAAGGCCCAGCATTGACGAGACTCTCGGCCCAGCTCTGGATGCCAGGGCTGCTTCCATGGTCTGGATGTCGGATTCGGTTCGCTGCTAGGCCAGGGCCAGTCGCCTACGTTCGGACTTTTATATTCGGATCGGATACTGGCCAGCACTGACGAGAGCCTCTGCCCAGAACAGAAGAGGCAAAACAATCCTCTCTAATACACCGTGGAATGAGATGTATTTTTAAAGGTGTAAATTTTTATAGATATTATTACATTACTTACTGCAAGCGTTACAGTAAATCAGAACATTTGGAACTCTAGGAAACAGGTGTTCAGTAAAGATGTCTTAGCTGCATTAAAACTTCGATGTCATTGAGCCACAGATGTGAATTTCAAAATAAATAGGAAAAAGTGATAGATTATTTCAATAAATAGTTTAGCGTAGTCGGTAGAGCGTGCGACTAATGATGCGAGCGAATGCGTGCGTCGCCGGTTCGAATCCCGGCCAAAATAATGCGAAGTTTTTCTAATCTGTAAATCCTCACTTTGTATCAATATGCGGTTGATTAAATAGTAGATGTTGCTCAACGCATCATACATTGTGATAAATTCATTGTAACAATCTAAATTTATTTTTTCCGTGCAGCAAAATTCCCCAATACTGGCAACCAATGCTGGCGCAGTACTGTTGATCAAGACTGGAACAATACTGGTAGTCAGTGCTGGCCCAGTACTGGTGGTCAATGCTGGCCCAGTACCAAAAATCGAGCAACGGACCGACCTTATCATTTCGGATAATTACCAGCGTTGGGGCAGTACTGAGACCCAACATTGGCCCAATACTGTGATAGCTGGATTCCAGTATTGGTCCAAGGCTGGGCCGTTTGTCCAACCCCACATGGGTAGGATGAAATGCGTCATATATCTATCTGCAATGTGCATGTCATTATAAATGTGTTATTATACATTCTGTTTTCTTTCAGATCTCTGGCTTTCCTGGCGTCGTCGGTTGTGTGGATGGTAGTTACATAAACATTCGAACTCCAGCGCACAAAATAAAATCGACATATATCAACCGGCATGACCAAACATCGCTCACATTGCAAGGAATATGCGATGCTAAAAAACGTTTCCCCATGTGGGGTTGGACAAACGGCCCAGCCTTGGACCAATACTGGAATCCAGCTATCACAGTATTGGGCCAATGTTGGGTCTCAGTACTGCCCCAACGCTGGTAATTATCCGAAATGATAAGGTCGGTCCGTTGCTCGATTTTTGGTACTGGGCCAGCATTGACCACCAGTACTGGGCCAGCACTGACTACCAGTATTGTTCCAGTCTTGATCAACAGTACTGCGCCAGCATTGGTTGCCAGTATTGGGGAATTTTGCTGCACGGAAAAAATAAATTTAGATTGTTACAATGAATTTATCACAATGTATGATGCGTTGAGCAACATCTACTATTTAATCAACCGCATATTGATACAAAGT
The DNA here is from genome assembly GCA_943736025.1 of Tenthredo mesomela. Classification (NCBI taxonomy): domain Eukaryota; kingdom Metazoa; phylum Arthropoda; class Insecta; order Hymenoptera; family Tenthredinidae; genus Tenthredo; species Tenthredo mesomela. The sequence goes on along the minus strand of OX031020.1, from coordinate 13,001,260 downwards.
GAGGATTTACAGATTAGAAAAACTTCGCATTATTTTGGCCGGGATTCGAACCGGCGACGCACGCATTCGCTCGCATCATTAGTCGCACGCTCTACCGACTACGCTAAACTATTTATTGAAATAATCTATCACTTTTTCCTATTTATTTTGAAATTCACATCTGTGGCTCAATGACATCGAAGTTTTAATGCAGCTAAGACATCTTTACTGAACACCTGTTTCCTAGAGTTCCAAATGTTCTGATTTACTGTAACGCTTGCAGTAAGTAATGTAATAATATCTATAAAAATTTACACCTTTAAAAATACATCTCATTCCACGGTGTATTAGAGAGGATTGTTTTGCCTCTTCTGTTCTGGGCAGAGGCTCTCGTCAGTGCTGGCCAGTATCCGATCCGAATATAAAAGTCCGAACGTAGGCGACTGGCCCTGGCCTAGCAGCGAACCGAATCCGACATACAGACCATGGAAGCAGCCCTGGCATCCAGAGCTGGGCCGAGAGTCTCGTCAATGCTGGGCCTTAGTATCCGATTCGAGTGAGAATCCGAACGTAGACGACTAGCCCTGGCCCAGCACTGAACCGAACCCGGCATTGAGACCATAGTAGTACCGCCGGCATCCAGTTCTGGACCGAGGCTCTCGTCAGTATTGGCCAGTATCGAATTCGAATAAGAGTCCGAACGTAGGCGACTGGCCCTGGCCTAGCACCGAACCGAACCCGACATCCAGACCATGGAAGCAGCCCTGGCATCCAGAGCTGGGCCGAGAGTCTCGTCAGTGCAGGGCCGTAGTATCCGATTCGAGTGAGAATCCGAACGTAGGCGACTAGCCCTGGTCCAGCACCGAACCGAACCCGACATCCAGACCATGGAAGCATCCCTGGCAGCCAGAACTGGGCCAAGAGTCTCGTCAGTGCTGGGCCAGCTTCACAATAAGGTTGGCGATCGAGCGTTGGTGACTAGCTCTGGCCCAAGACTGGACCGGGTTCGTCGTCCAAGTCTCGATGGCAGCCTCGGCACCCAGATCTGGGCCGAAGATCTAGCCAACGCTGGGCCAGGCCCGTATCAGGGTTGGCATTCGACCGTTGACAATTAACTCTGGCCCAACACTGGGCCGTATTACCAGTATTGGCAAACCCCACATGGGTGATGTTCAAAGACATTACAATTATACATTTAGTAAAACGCGCGTCAAAATAGAAAATGCTTTCGGTTTGTTAAAAACAAGATTTCGACAATTAATCAGACTAGATTTCATGACAGTGAAGAAAATGTCAAAGATTATCTTGTATTGCTGTGTTCTGCACAATTTATGTATTGATAACGATGATTTTTTGCCGAATATTGAAAATAATTGCGATGCTCGTGTCGATAATCCTCGTCTCAATAATCATCTACCAAATCAGAATGAAGGAATTCATAAACGTGATCGCATAGCAGGTAGTCTATGAGTAAGTAACAATTAAAAACGAAGAACTAACAAACATACTAAAATACAAATAAGATCACCTATTATTCGTTTAATTATCTCACGAGGGTGAGGAATATATTAGCGAAAAATGAAGTTGTCAAAATAATCGGAAAAAAAACATTCAATTACAGATCAATGCCGACAAATAACATGATATGAAAGAGCAGCTCGATCACTTTATTCAAAAATGTAATTCCAGTAAAAGAAGAGAAAAGAAAAAAAAAGGGTGTCTATTTTAAGTACTGTAGAAAAGTAATAATAAATATATCAATTAAAAAATGATATATAATAGATAAATGTATCGTACCTGATATATAAATATAATATAACTTCAATGATATAATCAGGTTTCAAACGAAAGAAAATTTATGTTATTATTACTCAAGAAATAGTTGACAATTTACAAATTGATGCTGTAGGTGAACTCGTATAGAGGCGGACAGAGTCACTTGTATACATAGGTATAAGGGTAGTTGAAATATAATATAAACTACTCAACAAAATTAAAGGCCCCCTCCTAGCATAACCTGCCATTTCCAGACGCCTTGACCGATTCACTTGAGACTTGTACCAGGGCTAGTCCAAAGTGTTTCCAACTTGAGCCCAAAGCTGATTTTCTGTATCTTCAAGACTTGCGATGTGGCACTCCGAAAACCAACCCTCTGCGTATAATCAAAGTCACAGGTCTGTAGCACCGGGTTCCAACACCGATTTTGTGCCCAAAAAATGTTTGAACAACTTTTGGTCGAGCCAGACGATTCGGTCCACTGCTGAATCATACACCCCCATAGAGGAAAGTACGACGGGCCCAAGCTTGGCCCAGGCTTGGCCCAACTCTGTAGAACTCTGGCCCAAGCTTGTAAACCAGTCTTGGCCCAGCCTTGGTAGAAGTCTGGAATGATAATCTCGGGCCAAGCTTGGATACTGTAACATAGATAGATATTATCAAAGCAGTTAGACTCAACGCCACCTATATGCCATGTGCTATACCTATCCAAAGCGAGTCTTCTAAAAACCATCAACCCGCAACAACCCCACACACAATAAATAACCACTCGAATATAAACTAAGTCTCGTCATTCAACCCTCCTCGTCAACCAAACTACGTTACATGGTGTCAGAAGTGGCCGACAATCAAAAAAAAAAAAAAAAAAAAAAAAAAAAATAGAGAATAGACGACAGAGGTGAAGAAAAGTGAACAAGATGCCACGAGACGAGTCAAACAGTGAACATAACCCCACAAACGCCGACGAAGGCACGCCGGTTCACGGAGTTCGACCGCCTAAACAACTAGTCTTCTCTAACGATATGTCGACCAATTGGAAAAATTGGATACAACAATTCGAATGGTACGCAATAGCAACCCAGCTAAACAAAAAAGCGAATGAGGTGCAAGCAGCCACGTTTATGGCAACAATCGGGCCAGACGCAATACAGGTATTCAACAATTTCAACCTTACCCCGCAAGAACAAACTAACGTTGATAAAATTAAGGAAAAATTTAAAAACTACTTTATACCAAAGACTAACCTGTCTTTTGAAAGATACAACTTCTTCAAAATAACTCAAAAAGAAGGGGAAACGTTGGATGAATTTTTAAACGCAATAAAAACACAGGCGAAGACCTGCGAGTTTGAGAAACTACACGACAGCCTCCTAAAAGATAAAATCGTCTTTGGAGTCCATTCAGAGAAAGTTAGAGAAAAACTACTAACAGAAAGCGACTTAACATTGGATAGGGCTGTTGCAATTTGTCGAGCGAGTGAACAGGCCACGAAGCAATTTAAAGAAATCAACAAAGCTGAGTCACAACAAGTAATCTACTAAAAAACAAAGACAAACAAAGCAAAAATGAAGAATTCAATTGCAAAAGATGTGGAACGAGACACCGAAGACAAAGCTGTCCAGCATACAAAAGCAAATGCGAGAAGTGTCAAAGACTCGGACACTACGCAAGTTCGTGTTGGGCTAAAGCGAATAAAACTCAAAATAACAAAAGTAAGAAAATCAATCTAACAGAAGCGGAAGAAGAAGAAGACGAAGAAGAGGGCCGAGAAGAAGAGACGTTTTACGTAAGTAAAGTAACAGCGGACGGACCAAAGGATTGGCAAGAAACAATATATACCGGAAAAAACAAATTGGTAGTAAAACTAGATACCGGAGCACAGTGTAACGTACTCTCCAAAGATCTAGTTCAGAAATTGAAAGCCAAAATACAACCGTCAAGTACAAAAAGATTAGTTAGCTTCACCGAGCACAAAATCCTAGTCATCGGCGAGGTCAAGCTGAAATGTGAAATTAAGAATCAAAGAGCCGAGATAGTATTTAAAGTAGTGGACGAAAAAGTACAATCGATATTGGGAAAAGAATCGTGCGAACAACTGAAGCTGATATCCAGGGTCAACGAAATCAACTTAATCAAACCCAACGACGAGGAATTGTACCAAGGACTAGGCTGCATAAGGAATTTCGAATACGACATAGACTTAATAGACAACCCTAAATTCGAAATCATCCCGGCGAGGAAAGTTCCACACTCCATAAGTCAGGCTGTCAAAGAAGAACTGGATAAGATGGTAGAAATGGACGTAATAAAGTCAACGACAGAACCTACACCAGCAGTAAGCCCTATAGTCATAGTGAGGAAGAATAAGAAAATTAGAATCAAGAGACTCGGTAGAGTCTCGCGCCAAGTACATTAAAAAAAAATTTTTTCAAGCGCGAGACTCAACGAGTCTATATACCCGAGAGGCAACTACCCTAACCTATACCGCGAATTAGTATCTTCGTTTTCTTCAATTTCACAACATATACGAATTAAAACTAATTTAATCCAGGATGTGGGCATGAAAAGCTTTCATTTGAGCCCTAGATCGATTAAATCGGTGCCCGGAGTGCTGAGATATAATTAACTACAGATTCTGATACCCCGTTTCCTCGTTATAATAAATTCATCTTGGTCGTCAGACCAAGATTCGTTCACGCTAAAACCATTCCCATAAAATCACATTTCGTCGCTAAACGCAGGACGTATGTTGTATGCTTATACACAGAACATACGTCCTTACGCATCTGGGAACATAACATAGAAGGGAAAATCCACACAAAAATTCAGACTAAGATTCATCCCATTCAAACCATTCCCATAAAATCACATAGTAGAAGGGAAAATCCACACAAAAGTTGTATCGAGTGGTGTAAGTACGAGAGTCATGACGTAGTCAGCGCTGGTATCGCAGACAGAAACCGTCTGCAACACTAGCAGACGCGTGTTGTCATTCACAGTAAAACCATTGCCATAAAATCACATAGAAGGGAAAATCTACACAAAAGTTGTATAGAGTGGCGTTAGTACGACAGTAACAACGTAGTCAGCGCCAGTATCGCAGACAGAAACTGTCTGCTGGACTAGCAGACCCGTGTTGTCATTTCATGTTTTTAAATCCAAATAAAAGAAATAAAAGAGAGTACGAGCAATGCTTAATAAAAACTAGTGAATACCCACTAAAAGCCCCTTGAGTGCAAAAACCTTACGCCAACTACATTAATGTGATAGTCAACAATAAAAATGTTTCGATAGGTTGATCTTAAATCCTACGATCTCGAGCTTTTGAGGTTATGCGAATCGACTGACGTGAAAATTCATGCTGATAAATAAAATAACAATCGTGAACGGATAATTTTACGATTAGGTTTACCTTACATGACACAAGACTATCAGATGACTATTAACTGACTATTACCTCTACATTTTGTTCACTTATACATTGTAGATTTGGCCTATTTTCATTTATGAATGCAATTATCGAAGGAACCGTTTTTTTTTTTAGGAATTCCAATTATTTAGCACGTTACCACCTGAGGAAGTCTGACAATAGAAAATCAAGAGAAAATGTTGAAGCTGAAAAATATCAGGATAGCATGATTTGATATAAGGACGGCATGGAGCCAGACCAAGAAAGCCGAGTTCAAGCGTTGCATTGCTACGAATTTCACTTTAAGCTCTATGTTAGGCTCATCTTTAAAGGCTCGACTGCTCAGACCCAAATTGTGCGTCAACGTTATGCGTTGGATTCCGACGAGTTCTATAGTCTATCTCGGTATCCTCTAGTCCAAACGAGACTGTAAGTCGACGTTGTGCGTTGGACTCCGATAGGCTTTATTCTACACTCCACGACAACGTAGTGCTTTGACCTTCGGTGAAGATAATTTTTAATCCATTTTTTACAAACAGCTTAGACCCTCCGCTCGGAACGATCTCAATCAAATTCAGATTAGTGCTATCACGACAAATGGTTGGAATGAAAATACTTATTCAATATTAAAGAAATGATCAATAGACTTCCTCTTTCTCAGATGATAGAGATTTGTATTTAATCATGAAAATTATAAAAACCATTTATTTCTCATTTATATTTATTTATTCATTGCACAACCTTTTTTATGGATTGTTTAATTTTGTAGCGGGTCGCTGTATGAGAAGAGAGGATGATGAGAGAAAACGCTGAAGTTGCAAAATAACGAGACAGTGTGATTTGATACAAGAAACGGATAGAGTCAGACGAATAGAGCAGAATGCAAGTGTTTGACTTCAAAATCTTCCATTTTATGCTCTACGCTAGTCTTGCATCAATAAGCTCAATCGGCTCAATTCTATATATTTCGATACTTTCTGTTCAGACCTGAATTCAAAGTTGACGTTATGAGTACGGGACGAGTACATGTTCTTTCTGCAGAGGACCTAGCTGCATTAAAAAAAAAAAAACTACCTAAGAATTGCAATACATATATCTCATATTTATATATATTCAATCATGAGCAGCAACTATAACCCTGCGTGCAAGTGACTCCGCCATTGCCGGTCCCAGGCCTAGATGAGACAGGAGGAGGGCTGCGCGCAGGGTCACACGTTCAGGCATATAGAATTATACCGGATTTTAACGAAACAATTCCTGGAACTTAATAGAAGAACACATGTTACGTCTGTCCACAAAAATTCAAGGCTCACAGAAAAGTATGAGCATACGTGTATATTATAACACTATTTTCATTCATTTAAAATTATACTACTACATTTAATATTGCTGCTTTTTGAGGAATTCGGATGATACAAAAGGCATCATCGTATACATGCATTGAGATGTTCATAGCAACAATTGACAGAATGCTGACAACTGAGCAAGCCTCGCGAGCGAGGATACAGGAAATCCCAATCGAGCGAGCGTAGCGAGCGAGCACAATTATTAGATAGTCTAGCAAAATTGTACAAAAAGTGGTGATATCAACCCCAAAAAGCACCCCTGGTGCAAAAACCTTTCGCCAAGTACATTAATGTGGTCACTACCCCCCAAAAAATCCACCAAACAAAATTCCTCCTTAACAAAAGTGGTACCATCAAAGTGTCTACTTACAAAAGGATTGAAATCAGATACAATTGCCAAGTACATATCTTCTGTATAACAAAAGTTTACAACAGAAGAACAGAAAACTGAATAGTCTTGTATCGTTCACTCGCTACGCTCGCTCACTCGATCGGCTCTTGATAATTACAGGGAAAAAAATCAGTAAAAAAAAAAAATTTAGGAAGTGGTACTTGGCGGGCCATTATATCAATATGTATCGAACAAATGATACATAGACCGAAGTGAAAACTCTTTTACTTACTCATAAATGGCCCGCAAGTACCACTTCCTAAATTTTTTTTTTTTACTGATTTTTTTCCCTGTAATTATCAAGAGCCGATCGAGTGAGCGAGCGTAGCGAGTGAACGATACAAGACTATTCAGTTTTCTGTTCTTCTGTTGTAAACTTTTGTTATACAGAAGATATGTACTTGGCAATTGTATCTGATTTCAATCCTTTTGTAAGTAGACACTTTGATGGTACCACTTTTGTTAAGGAGGAATTTTGTTTGGTGGATTTTTTGGGGGGTAGTGACCACATTAATGTACTTGGCGAAAGGTTTTTGCACCAGGGGTGCTTTTTGGGGTTGATTTATATTACATAAAGTTTTTCCAATAATCTTAAAGATCATTTCTTAGATTACATTGAAGTCTGTTTTCCAAAATTGACAACAGACTAAACACAGGCTAGCCTGATACTTAGAAAGATGTAAATTTCTCTCTGAATGATGCCTCGATATTCACGGGTACTATAGACGTTGGGATGTTACTTTACTTGTGAGAGAGATTTTCTGAGCGCTCGGAGGTTTTGGACCGGCGCGAACCTCAGAGATGGCGTTGGCGCGCTTCGGCCTACCCTTACGAAAACGTTACACACGACAACACAATTTCGAGAATATTAATAAGTTTATTTTGATACAAAGAAACGCGCTTATGCCTCCGCAAATTGACTTTCATTTCGACCGTCACGCACCGCACAAATCTTCCAAAAATCCTCGTTAACCCATGTAGGGTTTGCCAATACTGGTAATACGGCCCAGTGTTGGGCCAGAGTTAATTGTCAACGGTCGAATGCCAACCCTGATACGGGCCTGGCCCAGCGTTGGCTAGAACTTCGGCCCAGATCTGGGTGCCGAGGCTGCCATCGAGACTTGGACGACGAACCCGGTCCAGTCTTGGGCCAGAGCTAGTCACCAACGCTCGACCGCTAACCTTATTGTGAAGCTGGCCCAGCACTGACGAGACTCTCGGCCCAGTTCTGGCTGCCAGGGATGCTTCCATGGTCTGGATGTCGGGTTCGGTTCGGTGCTGGACCAGGGCTAGTCGCCTACGTTCGGATTCTCACTCGAATCGGATACTACGGCCCTGCACTGACGAGACTCTCGGCCCAGCTCTGGATGCCAGGGCTGCTTCCATGGTCTGGATGTCGGGTTCGGTTCGGTGCTAGGCCAGGGCCAGTCGCCTACGTTCGGACTCTTATTCGAATTCGATACTGGCCAGTACTGACGAGAGCCTCGGTCCAGAACTGGATGCCGGCGGTACTACTATGGTCTCAATGCCGGGTTCGGTTCAGTGCTGGGCCAGGGCTAGTCGTCTACGTTCGGATTCTCACTCGAATCGGATACTAAGGCCCAGCATTGACGAGACTCTCGGCCCAGCTCTGGATGCCAGGGCTGCTTCCATGGTCTGGATGTCGGATTCGGTTCGCTGCTAGGCCAGGGCCAGTCGCCTACGTTCGGACTTTTATATTCGGATCGGATACTGGCCAGCACTGACGAGAGCCTCTGCCCAGAACAGAAGAGGCAAAACAATCCTCTCTAATACACCGTGGAATGAGATGTATTTTTAAAGGTGTAAATTTTTATAGATATTATTACATTACTTACTGCAAGCGTTACAGTAAATCAGAACATTTGGAACTCTAGGAAACAGGTGTTCAGTAAAGATGTCTTAGCTGCATTAAAACTTCGATGTCATTGAGCCACAGATGTGAATTTCAAAATAAATAGGAAAAAGTGATAGATTATTTCAATAAATAGTTTAGCGTAGTCGGTAGAGCGTGCGACTAATGATGCGAGCGAATGCGTGCGTCGCCGGTTCGAATCCCGGCCAAAATAATGCGAAGTTTTTCTAATCTGTAAATCCTCACTTTGTATCAATATGCGGTTGATTAAATAGTAGATGTTGCTCAACGCATCATACATTGTGATAAATTCATTGTAACAATCTAAATTTATTTTTTCCGTGCAGCAAAATTCCCCAATACTGGCAACCAATGCTGGCGCAGTACTGTTGATCAAGACTGGAACAATACTGGTAGTCAGTGCTGGCCCAGTACTGGTGGTCAATGCTGGCCCAGTACCAAAAATCGAGCAACGGACCGACCTTATCATTTCGGATAATTACCAGCGTTGGGGCAGTACTGAGACCCAACATTGGCCCAATACTGTGATAGCTGGATTCCAGTATTGGTCCAAGGCTGGGCCGTTTGTCCAACCCCACATGGGAAATGCTAGTCTCAAGCTACAGCAACGGCTCATGCTAGGTTACCCATCCTTGGGCCAATCCCGGCTCGCCATTAAATAGCCAAAGCTGGGTCTCCCAGTCTTAGTCCAAGAATGGGCAACTACAGGAACGGCCAATGCTAAGTTACCCATCCTTGGGCCAATCTCGGCTCACCATTGAATGGCCAAAACTGGGTCTCCCAGTCTTGGTCCAAGATTGGGCAACCATAGGAATGGCCGAACATGGGTTAGCCAGTTTTCGCCCAAGGTTGGCTAATCATAGGAATGGCCAAGGTTGAGTACCCAGTTATGATCCAAGCATGGGCCAATATAGGGACGCCAAAGCTGGGTTCCCGGTGCTGGGCCAAGCCTGGCCCCTTTGTCCAACTCTGGGGACTCCTGCATGGGCCCTTGCCTATTCAACGCCTCCGCTTCCATCCCTCTATCATCCGGGGTTGGACAAAACATTTTGACACATTTTCGATCATCGGAGACACAAAAGTGTTTCCGAATCGTTTTCGCGATTCAGCCGAGCACTCGCAGCCCACTTGTCCCTGAGTAACTGCAACCAACCCCTGAACAACCCTTAGCCTAGCAGTAACTTTTCACTCCCAGCTACGGAATCCTAGGCTAGGCGCAAAATCGATGTTGGAACCCGGTGCTACAGACCTGTGACTTTGATTTTACGCAGAGGGTTGGTTTTTGGAGTGCCACATCGCAACCCTTAAAGATACAGAAAATCGGCTTCGGGCCCAAGTTGGAAACACTTTGGACTAGCCTTGGTCCAAATTTCAAGTGAATCGCTCAAGGCGTCTGAAAATGGCGGGTTATGCTAGGGGGGGGGGGCCTTTAATTTTGTTGAGTAGTTTATCAAGCAAAAGAGATTCATTTGAACATTACGAGCAACTAGGTAAGGAGTTGACAAACCTTGCCGAATTTAAAAACGATCGCATACGTCGAAGAAATGTACGATTGAATCCTCTAGACTATGGAAGAGCACCAGAAGTTGAATTCACTCTGTCCGAAAAATTTCGGATACTGGAATTTATTCCTCTAATCGATACCTTTGTCATTGCTTTAGATCAGAGGATAGCAGCCTATGAATTAGTTGGCTTACGATTCGGATTTCTATCAAGATTTCATGAATTAAGTTCATCTGAAATATCAGAAAACGCCAAAAGATTATTGAGTATATATATAAATGATCTTGACGCCAACTTAGAGATGGAATTGCTTCTATTCCAAGAATTCTGTACCCAATTACTAAAATTCGAACCTACTACAGCTAAAATTAGTAGGGAGCAAGCAATGTATTCATTGATAATAACGGAAGGAGTTAGAGACTCTTTCCCAAATACTGAGATGGTCTTACGAATTTATTTAACAATGATGATCAGTAACTGCACTGGCGAAAGGTCATTCTCTAAACTTAATCTTATCAATGATCCACTCAGAGTTTCCATGAGCCAGAAAAGATTGAATTATCTTACGCTTATCAGTATGGAAAGAGATATTATGCGTGAAATTAATGTCGATGATATTATAAAGCGTTTCGCTGAAAAAAAAGCTAGAAAACGTTTCATATAATTCTGCAAATATGTGCGAAATTCAAATATTTAATCATTATATCTATCCGATTCATTGTTTATTTTCATACCAACAGAAATAAAAAGAATTATATTTATTAGTGTGTAGTAGAATTTATTTTTCAATTTTGAATCCCTCACATGGGGCCTCCACATCGATTGTGCCCCAGGGTCCTAAAAATCTAAATCCGGCACTGTTTCCCAGATATATACATATATATGGTATATATATATATATATATATATTAGGGTGGTCGTTAAAAATTAAATTTCATCAGACGCCCCCTGAAAAGTTTTATTTTTGTCTAAAAACACGCGTGCAATTTTTTTTTTTTTTTTTTTAAATGAAAAGAACACGTGCCGCAAGACGATCATAGATTTTGTTTTTTAACCTGCAGTTTTTTGGAAATGTCTTACCTAATGTGCAGATTTGACGAAAAACCCATCGAAAAAAGATAAAAATTTGAAATTTTGAAATTTCGATGGGTTATTCGTCAAATCTACACATTATGTAAGACATATCCAAAAAACTGCAGGTTGAAAAACAAAATGTTTGATCGTCTTGCGGCACGTGTTCTTTTCATTTAAAAAAAAAAAAAAAATTGTACGCATGTTTTTAGACGAAAAGGAAACTTTTCAAGGGGCGTCTGATGAAATTTAATTTTTAACGACCACCCTAATATATATATATATATATTAGGGTGATTTTTTTTTTTAACTTTTTTTTTTTTTTTACCTCGTACACCCTTGAAAAAGTGAGTTTCTAGTGTAAAACGAAGCTTCGTGGAAGCGGAGCCCGGTGGCTCAATTTTAAAAGGTTCCGCAGTTGGTCTGAAATTTTCCCATTTGATTAACATAGGATTCTTGCTACACAAACACTCTTATCAAAATATCTCGAAAACTATACAAGCTAGGAAGCTGTTCTTGGTCTCATTTGGCAGGTAATAGAATCCACTACAAAACAGTCTGATCTATGTTAGATCTAAAAATTGAAAAAAAAATTATAAAAAATTTATTTATCAAATAAAGCCCAAGTTTAAGCGTCCGTAACGAGTATAAGATCAATTTCTAGCTCGGAAATAGATGAGACTTTTTTTGCAGGAAATTCAATGATCTACAAAATGAAACCAAGGACAGCTTCTTAACTTGCATGGTTTTCGAGATATTTTGATGAGAGTGTTTGTCCAGCAAGAATCCTATGTTAATCAAATGGGAAAAGTTCAAACCGACTGCGGAACCTTTTAAAATTGAGCCACCAGGCCCCGGTTCCACGAGGCTTCGTTTTACACTATAAACTCACTTTTTCAAGGGTGTACGAGGTAAAAAAAAAAAAAGTTGAAAAAAAAACCACCCTAATATATATATATGGGTATATATTGTAACGAGCAATTTTCCTACCCGGAGGAAATGAATAGAAAAATAAATCCCGCTCAAAGAAGTCCCAACGTATTCTCACTCAAAACACGGTACGATACAGAAACGAAACGAAAGCTAAAAGATAGTGTTGGGCGCCAGGCACACGAAGGTGCCAGATAGAGTTAGCAAAACAAAACGCAGTAATCAACAACTAAATTCAGAAACGAGACGATAACCGACTAGATAGACGGAGAGGGGAACGTGGGGGCGTAGAAATAACACACTTTACGCAGATATAGGTAGACGATAACGTAACTATAATATTAAAACGCAGCGATACAAAAATAAACCAGAAATCGACGGCAGTATGGAAGAACGTGCTATCTCAAATTATGCCCGAAAAACGTGCTATCTCAAATTGTGCTAGAAGAACGTGCTATCTCGAATTATGCTGGAAGAACGTGCTATCTCAAACTATGCTTAAAGAACGTGCTATCTCAAATTATGCTAGAAGAACGTGCTATCTCAGATTGCGCTAGAAAAACGTGCTATCTCAAATTGTGTATGAAGAACGTGCAATCTCGATGGGGGGACAAAATTCCATTAATACGGCACTGGTATTTGGGGTGTCTGGAGTATAAAAAGCATTGGTCTTCAATAGATCAATCAATTGTTTCAATTATTTGCTCATGTATTTAGCTATTATAATACAGGAATAGAAAATTCGAGATAAGTTCGAATAAACATTTCTATGTTCATTTCTGATGTGTGTTCTTCACATTTGATTTTCAGAACGGTCAAATTAATGTTTTAATGAAGGTTTCAACAACCTTACGAGAAACTGAACGTCAGAAGTGTCAACTGTATGCGTAGAACTACACGGGATGTGTATCATACATGTCCCATTTTCTTCCTGTTTTTTGTAGTTTGGCAAAAAATTCTCCATAAAAATCATGCTTTATCAGAAATTAAGTGTTCAAGTAACGTTAATAGGGAAGAGGTGGGCAGCCCCGGACGAGGGTACCCCCGGTCACCTCAAGTTTTGGATACTGACGCGAATAAATTTACAAAAAGAAAACGTGAAAATGCGACCAAGATCGTTGCCCTAATTTTCACGTTTTACAGATACCGATATCATGTGTGCATACATCGGAAATGAAAATAAAAATGTTTATTTGAACTTATCTCGAATTTTCTATTCCTGTATTGTAGGACCTTAATACATGAGCAAATAACTGAAACAATTGATCGATCTATTGAAGACCAATGCTTTTTATACTCCAGGCACCCCAAATACCAGTGCCGTATTGATGAAATTTTATCCCTCATTGAGATTGCACGTTCTTCATACACAATTTGAGATAGCACGTTTTTCAAGCACAATCTGAGATAGCACGTTCTTCTAGCATAATTTGAGATAGCACGTTCTTTAAGCATAGTTTGAGATAGCACGTTATTCCAGCATAATTCGAGATAGCACGTTCTTCTGGCATAATTTGACATAGCACGTTTTTCGGGCATAATTTGAGATAGCACGTTCTTCCATACTGCCGTCGAAATAAATAACAAAAGAAAGTACAGGACGGCAGAATATACAGTAGTAAATTAATTCAAAAGAAAGGTAGCGGCGGAATTTAATTCCGGCGTCGCATACAATGTAGCGGTTAAGCCGCAAAAGATAATTAAATAATACAAAACAAAAAAAAAAGACGCAAAGATAGAGAAGGTAGCGCAAAGTAGAATGGAGATAATGCTAGATAATATTTAAAGGTAAAGTAACGCACGCAAAAGAAAGAACGTTATAGGTAACCTAGGCGAGACGGCACGGGATTCTTCTCGAGCAGCGCAAGTCCAGATAGAAGACAGAAAATTCGCCTAAGTAATGCTAAAGTAGCCTAGGAAAGATAGCAGACCACGACTGCCCGTCTATTGCGGAATTTGGATTCAAGTCGTTACTCGGCAACGCCGCAAAAATCGCAGGAGAACGGATGGTCGAGGTCTGTACGAAATGAAAGCCTACCTTGAATAGGGTCGCAGCCCAGGCGGCGTCAAAAGCGAGCACACACACACAAAATAAAAAGAAAAGCACAAAAGAAAACTATGAAAAACCCCCAAAAAGAAAGTAAACTACAGAAAAACTGAAGAAAACCCCAAAAAGAACAAGAAAAGATAAAGAAAAGATACAGAAACCCCCAAAAACAGAAAAGATAAAGATAAGTTAAAGATAGACGTAAGGTACGGTAACTCGACGTTGTTAGTTGGCTGGTCGGCAACGGAGTGATCGTCGATCGGCGATCCAAAAAGTGGAGGGGGAAGCCTTTCCACACTCGACATGTTCTCCGCACCTAGAGCGCTGAACATGTTCAAAATCAGGCCGGGAGGTAACGGCTGGCGGCGATAACAGGCTGGGAGATGCAGCCCTCTCCCGGCCGGCAGGTGACGAAGCTGCAGAGACGGAGGTTGATGACTTAGGTGCGGTTACTAGTGCCGAGGCTTCCAGGACATCCCCCCGATGATCCTGCGACGATCGACGGATCCCACGATGTCCTAGGCGATGGTTTACCTGCTTTTCACAAAAAAAACTTAAGGCAGACACACTATTCATAGAAACTAAAGGTTGGACTTGCGCTTCGGTGAAGAATTTCGGTACGGCAGCAGCATGGTCGCTCACGCTTGCGAGTGGAGGCGCGGTCCAGTGGCAGATAATAAATAAAAATATTAAATATCAAATCTGCCACGTTACAATATATATATCTATGTACTACACTATATATATATATATATATATATATATATATATATATTAGGGTGGTCGTTAATATAGCTATTTCGGAATTAGATTCATTCATACCCTTCATTCGAAAGTAAAAAAAAAAAAAAAAAATTTGACCCCAAATTGAACCCTTTATCTCAATTAGAAAGGGTGCCTGTAAAGGCTTACTTTTTTGTATTGATTTTCCATTACTTTCGGCTACTTTTTTATAAAATAAATATTTCGGGACCTCTTAAACGGCTTAAAAATCCATCGATCATACAGATAGTTCATAAAAACAACAAAAAAAAAAATACAAAAAAAAAAGATACAAAAAAAAAAATAAAAAAATACAAAAAAAAAATACAAAAATACAAAAAAGTAAGCCTTTACAGGCACCCTTTCTAATTGAGATAAAGGGTTCAATTTGGGGTCAAAATTTTTTTTTTTTTTTTTACTTTCGAATGAAGGGTATGAATGAATCTAATTCAGAAATAGCTATATTAACGACCACCCTAATATATATATATATATATATATATATATATATATTAGACTGTGTCAAAAAAAAACAACATCTTCTTTTCGTTCGGGCCTTTTCAGAAATAGTTAGTGCTTAATATAAGAAAAATTGTCCCCAAAGCTTAGCTATGTAGCTTGAGCACCGAATTAGCGCATTTGAAAATAAGATTTCCCATGTATTTCAAATGGGAAAATTTGTTTATCTTACTTTTATTTTTATAACTCTCTTTACTCAACTGAAAAGAATAAAGTAGATATACGGTTTTGTAGAGAATTTCATGATCTACAAAAATGGTCCTCTGGCCAAAGTTGCCCAATGAACCGTTAACAAGTTACAGTGGTTCAAAAGTCATATTTATATTTTATCACTACTTTTTTTCCACGAATTAACTTAAATTAATTTTTCATGTAAATTTTTTCAGATATTCAATTTCCTAGAAAAATAATCAACTCTGAAAAAGGCAAACATCAATAATATTAACTTTTGTAACCTTAAAAAAAAAAAAAAAAAAAATGAAAGAAAATTCAAATATTTAATCTAACTTAGTTATAAATTCAGTAACAATTTTTTTTCAATAAAGTTAACTCAAAATTTGGATTTCTTCTTTGTAATCTAATTATTTGATTAAATGGTGTCTAGACCTTTGGTTTTGTTATGGTTAGTACACACGTTTTTTTTTTCGCTACACAGTGTACCGTACACAGTGTAGCGAAAAAAAAAACGCGTGTACTAACCATAACAAAATCAAAGGTCTAGACACCATTTCATCGAAAAGAAGAAATCCAAATTTTGAGTTAACTTTATTGAAAAAAAATTGTTACTGAATTTATAACTAAGTTAGATTAAATATTTGAATTTTCTTTCATTTTTTTTTTTTTTTTTTTTTAAGGTTACAAAAGTTAATATTATTGATGTTTGCCTTTTTCAGAGTTGATTATATTTCTAGGAAATTGAATATCTGAAAAAATTTACATGAAAAATTAATTTAAGTTAATTCGTGGAAAAAAAGTAGTGATAAAATATAAATATGACTTTTGAACCACTGTAACTTGTTAACGGTTCATTGGGCAACTTTGGCCAGAGGACCATTTTTGTAGATCATGAAATTCTCTACAAAACCGTATATCTACTTTATTCTTTTCAGTTGAGTAAAGAGAGTTATAAAAATAAAAGTAAGATAAACAAATTTTCCCATTTGAAATACATGGGAAATCTTATTTTCAAATGCGCTAATTCGGTGCTCAAGCTACATAGCTAAGCTTTGGGGACAATTTTTCTTATATTAAGCACTAACTATTTCTGAAAAGGCCCGAACGAAAAGAAGATGTTGTTTTTTTTTGACACAGTCTAATATATATATATATATATATATATATATATATATATATATATATATATATATATATATATATATATATATAGCATATATATATATATGCTATGCGGCCTAAAAAAACCTGACGAAAAACGTTACAACGCTTTTTTTTAAAGAGGATAGTCCTAAATCGGTTCCAAATAAATCAGAAAAAACGCCTGCCAAGTTTAAGCCCTTAATATTAATATTAACCCGGCCCCCCACGACAGTTAAAGTTTTAAATGGGAAATTGCATGTATTTTTTAAAACTAAACATTGAATTTCCATAACTCCGATGATTATTGATGAAAAAATCTAAAATTTGGTATAGTCATTTGCACTTGTAGGATGTATAAAATGGTGCATTCGATTTTTTTTTAGATAATTATATTCTGACCTTTTGATGCTTAACTTCGAGGGAAATTTGGTTTTTCCATTACACTGAAAGGTAAGAATAAAATGATCTAAAAAAATTTCGAATGCACCATTTTGTACATCCTACAAGTGCAAATAACTATACTAAATTTTAGATTTTTTTATCAATAATTATCGGAGTTATGGAAATTCAATGTTCAGTTTTGAAAAATACATGCTATTTACCATTTAAAACTTTGACTGTCGTGGGGGCCGGGTTAATATTAATATTAAGGGCTTAAACTTGGCAGGCGTTTTTTCTGATTTATTTGGAACCGATTTAGGACTATCGTCGGAAAAAATTCGAACATACCCCAAATAAGGACCACCCTAATATATATACATATATTTTCAAATAGTAGTAATATTCTCCCAAAACCAATTCGGGTATCTTTTAATTATTATTAGGTATCTTTATGTAAAATTGACCGTATTAGCGCAAGTTTCTCTTCGTGACGTTTATTTTTATTTCTTTCTTTTTCGGTGTGTATACGTTCGAGTACATCTAACATGGACTTCGGTTTGGACATTTTTTTTTTCTTTTTTATCATCCTCGGACGCAATTTTTAATTTTTTTGGGAAGTGCCTCGTTTGCCCGATTCCCATTAGCACTTCTGGCTGAACGCTGTCGTCTATGGCTTGAATTTTGCTGATCTCCTCTTCGTACTCATCAGTGACACGTACGTTACCCGAAGTCGCATTATTAATTTTGATGTTCGTCTTGTCTCTAATCAAAGTTTTATATCTATTGGCGCACTGCACCTCGGTGCATTCGAAATTTAGCTCGGTTTTGATTTTATTCGCGATGAATTGTCACATGTTCTTCTTCAGCCTAAACTTCTTCATAGGCCCGATTTCGCTAAGATTTTTGGCATACAAATCTAATAGCACCTTAGTGGAGCCAGAGGACCATGCAGCCTTTTCATCCTGAATGGATCGCCTGCTTGCAGCTCCACTGCAGCCTGCAGGTGAATCCAGTGAGATATGGGCTATACCTCCACCCGAACCAGCGGAAGATTGAGATTCTTTGGAATTAATAAAAAATATAGCATAATTATATTATATTTTTGCGTTTCAGTCTAACAAATGATGCAATCTTGTGTAATCGTGACTTCTTTTATAGAGAGCGTACTTACCTGATTTTTTTTTTAATCCGGACAAATTTATAGACGATTCGGCCAAGTAAATCACTTCTTCCTGACCTGAAAGAAGTAAAGAAGGATTTTGAAGTTGGAGAGGAGGATTTAGGAGTTAGGTATACCGTATATACTCATAGTTTCTATACATACCGGCATCATTGAGAACGTGGCACAATATTTGATCCCCGCGTCGTATTTTCACGCCGTCTTCGTCGGTAACATAATTTTTTATAATATTCGAGCCCGCGAAATCCATATTATAATATTATTATATTATATTTATAATGAAAGGACGCTCAAACAGACGCGTATAACAAATCGCTGAAACATTAACGCTAGCAAGAAAAAGAAACAAATAGCAGCATAATCAAATAAAATCGAAGCCTCGGCAACGTGTGCCGCAATTATTTGAAAATTCCGGAGCTGATCGGGGATGTTCGGCTACACTCGGCTACACCGAGTGTAGCCCGGTGTAGCAACCGAAAACGTCATAAGTAAACTTTTTCAACGCACTAGTGCTCGTAAAGCTTGATAAAGATTTTGTTTTTGACAAAAGGTAGTGCAGAAATGAATGTTAGAAACAACCCACTAAACATGACACATTAAGGTGACGTTACATTCGGTCAGAAGTTTTGCCTAATTGCAACCTTCCGTGATAAACGTTCAAGAGATAATTCGCAAACGTTTCGACGTAACATCCTATTTGCAACATCTGTGGACTACATCAAAAACATTGCATCTTGGCAGTTATAAAGTAAATTTGTAATGTCATTAAAGAAACGTTTCAAGACATTTCCGAAATGTTTTACATGTAACATTGGATTTTGAACATGGAAGAATATTTGAAATCGGTCGCATACGTCACGTCACTGACACGTTTTCTTTGCAATATTTTGGGAATGTTGCATATTGAACATTCGATTGGAAATATATGATAACGTAAGAAGAACGTTACGTTCGTGATGTTACCAAAACATTCCGGTGTCAACATTCTGTCAATATTTTATTTCCTAGGTTTAGTCAGCACCATCAAGTAACGTTAACAAAACGTTACGTACGTGATGTTGCCGAAATTTTCTGTTTAAGGGGGGGGTTTACCCAATCAGTTACCGATTTGTCTATTTTCTCCTAAACGGGGTAATCAATTGACTTGTCCTTTCGGCAGCCGATGTTTGACGAGTAATGAGTTCGAACTGGTACGTTTGATCGGATGAAATCGGGATTTTTTTTATTTTTTTCGATCGAAAAGTATTGGCGTGCCATTTATTGCGACTTATATCAAAGCCCACGCATCAAAAATGCAAAATCGACTCCCTGAGCCCGATTCTGTGAGAAATTCTGAACATAACCATCCCAAAACATCTTTGTTTTCGACAACGATGAAGGTGGAAGTTGTATTCCACGTTTTTGTGGTAATTTTCGCGATTGTCAGAGACTGGGGGCGGCCATTGCCGCTACAGCTGCTGATATAACGCGGTGGTTCCCAGAACGCCCGTGAGATGTCGCCACGCGCCCATCTGAACTTCATCCTTTTACTATAGTATAGTATACTTTCACGGTGACATCTCACGGGTGTTCTGGGAACCACCGCATTAAATCAGCAGCTGTAGCAGCTGTAGCGGCAATGGCCGCCCCCCAGCCTCTGACAATCGCGAAAATTACCACAAAAACGTGGAATACAACTTCCATCTTCATCGTTGTCGGAAACAAAGATGTTTTGGGATGGTTATGTTCGGAATTTCTCACAAAATCGGGCTCAGGGAGTCGATTTTGCATTTTTGATGCGTGGGCTTTGTTATAAGTCGCAATAAATGGCACGCCAATACTTTTCGATCGAAAAAAATAAAAAAATCCCGATTTCATCCGATCAAACGTACCAGTTCGAACTCATTACTCGTCAAACATCGGCTGCCGAAAGGACAAGTCGATTGATTACCCCGTGTAGGAGAAAATAGACAAATAGGTAACTGATTGGGTAAACCCCCCCCTTAAACATTTTATCAATGTTCTGAGTGAAACATTTACTTTTCATCCTAATGAAATAAAATACATTGGAAAGATGGTATACGTTTATTCTACGTGATCTTGCTGAAAAATGCTTTTTGTAACATATGTAACATTTTATGCGGTACCTACGTTTAGTTGTGAACATAAATGTTGTCACGCTTCTCTTGCCATCTTCTGCAAATGTTTCACATGATACATTAAGAGCATGTCCTAGTCATATAGTTACCTGTTGAGAAAAAAACAAAAAAGTCGCAAAAACTCGGAAACGATGATCAAAAATGATGTATAATAGATTTATTCGATGATTAGGGACGAATAGGTTCGATCCAGCACGCGAGATTCGTCGAAATCGAGAAAAATGAATTTTTTTGGTTCCTCAAGTGTGGCCGTGTCACTTATTTTGGTTCATATTAACACCTGTGCGTCTAAAACGCAAAAACCGGCTTTGTACCTCAAGTCTCACAGCAATGACGAACATTTGTGTCTAAAAATTTTGTTGTTTCACGCAACAATAGGGCCGAGATAACAAAAGAAGAGCGGTATAAAGATGTAAATAGTGTAAAATTGTTGATTTCTGATAGCTGAGACATGAGACGGTCGAGGCTAGCGAAACGCCCGACAGATCTCTAAATGTAAACGCGTAAATCATCGCGTAAATCGCGTAAATAACGCAACAGTGACAATGATTTACGCGTAGAGCCATCTGTCGGGCGTTTCGCTAGCCTCGACCGTCTCATGTCTCAGCTATCAGAAATCAACAATTTTACACTATTTACATCTTTATACCGCTCCTCTTTCGTTATCTCGGCCCTATTGTTGCGTGAAACAACAAAATTTTTAGACACAAATGTTCGTCATTGCTGTGAGACTTGAGGTACAAAGCCGGTTTTTGCATTTTAGACGCACAGGTGTTAATATGAACCAAAATAAGTGACACGGCCACACTTGAGGAACCAAAAAAATTCATTTTTCTCGATTTCGACGAATCTCGCGTGCTAGATCGAACCTATTCGTCCCTAATCATCGAATAAATCTATTATACATCATTTTTGATCATCGTTTCCGAGTTTTTGCGACTTTTTTTGTTTTTTTCTCAACAGGTAACTATATGACTAGGACATGCTCTTAAGGTGAAAACATATTAAAATGTTCGACATAATTACAAGATTGTTATGCATGTAATGTTGCTGAAATATTCTACTCTCAACGATTCGTCAACGTTCGATGGGGAACATTTGTACGTCAGTGCCCCAGTGATTAGTACCGCCTCATATCAATAGATGCTTCACAGCCTGCCTGTCTCTTGCAAGTAAATCTATGCCCGGTTGACTAGAAGTATGCATCGCAAATTCACCCTGACACTCTCAGTTCCCGAGTCAGAACACATTCTTAACAAATGTGTTTCTTTTAATTGACTCGACAACTGTAGCACATATACATTGTACATGCATTCTGTCAGTATTAATGATAGTTTGCAATATAACACTTACAACGTTGCATAAAGGTTTCCGTTTTTCAAATTATCCGTGCGATCTGCCATTCAGGTTGCCGAATTATTCGATAACAGTGTTCGAATGAGAACGTTACATCCATGTAGCGAAACGGTTACGAATGGAATGTTCCATGTGGGACATCGCTCAAGTGGAACATTTTTTATTCCAGAGAAGTTATCTACGTGTTTCCGGAACAAACGTTTCGTCACGTCTGTTTTGTAATTTATTGTGTTGTATGAATGTGGCAGCAACGTTCCAAATGAGACGTTTCAAATAGCAGGTCACTGCGAGAGTATACTTTCAGTTACTGGGATGTCTTCAAACGTTGCAAATGAAAAGTTCTGTAGGAAACGTAAATGAGGTAGGACATTCATGGTTACCGAAATGTTTCACAGATGTTAGCGAGGCATTGTGGTAAATGTCACACTGCCGTGATGCTATGTTACAGAAACATCCCGGCAACACAATTTTGTTTAGCGGGAACTGAATAATTCGTTGAAATTAATGTTGAGTTAAACATACCTATAGCGTGTTCATAGCGAGAACTAACAAGTCCATGAACGGTGGTTCTGGAAATTCGAGTTTAAATTCAAGTTTTGAAAAAGGGTTCGATTTCATTGTGCATCTATCATTCACCAACGTCCGCCTATATATACCGCCATTATACGCCGTGATACGCCACGGTACATATCCTGAACGTACCCATCATCGGTACACTATTGACTAGGGTAACGCTTATTGAACGTCTACCTTTCCGTGTGGAAATTTTCTTGGGGTTACCCGATTATTCTGTTCTACTCACAGTAAATATGCATCTAAACGCATCAGTTTCTTTTTCGTTGGACAATAATGAATATACTAAAGTATATTCTATATTTAAGGACACGTACTGATTGTTGATCGTACCTCACATTTCCGTGATTGATAATTTTCAGAACAATCTATGCCCGCCAAGTTCGTATCATCATACGAGATACTGCCTTAGACAATATTTCCCGTCGCCAATATGCTATTATGTGAGTGAATATTCTTCCATATGCTATTATGTCGAAGGTAACGAATGATTTTCTATATTGGTTTTCCATTGATTTCCATTGACTAGCATTCGAAAAATATAATTCGAAATATCAAAATCAACTAAAGGAGTGCTTGGCTTTGTTGCTTGATTTCACGAACAAGGTTTTTGTATTATTTTTTGTAACGAAATGACGTTTGTAATCTGTCGCTGGTAAAGAGTATGATGCTTCTGAGTTTTGGCTGGTGAAACCATTTTTGTACTTGGCGGTAACTTTCGACATTTATAATGTTTTTGCCGGGTATTTCATTACTTTTTGTATATGAGGTATTCCACGCCGTTTCGAACGGTCAAAAAACTCGCCACTTCTGAAAAAATCGTAATTTGGTCCTCGAACACAACTATATCGAAATAATTTTTGTGATTTTTTTCAGAATTTTCGGATTGCATTTATGGATTTTTTCCAAATTTCAACTTTTTCTACAAACTCCCGTATCTCACAAGTATAAGTATCCCACAAGAAAATTTATGAGACATGAGAGTTGCAGTTTTGAATCAACTTTCTGAAAAATTTTTTTTGGGAATTTCTCGAATCCCAAAAATACCAATTTTCATCAAAAATACACAAAAGTTGGTTTTTCAATCAATACGTCACTTTTGATTTGCCTCAATAATTTACAGAAAATACTCTCAAGTGTTGACAACAACCGTATATTTTTTTAAGATGGTTGGCTTAATCGTTTGGAACGTATGCTATGTTCATTCTTTTTTTTCGAAGGTATGCTTTATTAATTCTTTTTTTCGAGAAAAAAAAATAATTAATGGGGAGGGTGTGGGAGTACCGCTCACCTAAGAAAAAATGCTAATTTTTATGTGTTGAACGTCAACTTGAAGTGCAAAAGACTATTGTAATGGCTTCTGCAACTATTCGACTCTTCGTTTTGAAAATTCAGAGGCGTAATTTCCTTCAGAATTTACAAAATTACGAAAAAAGAAACGCGAGACGCAATTGAGCGGTATTACCCTCCAGCGGGTAATACCGCTCGGCCCAATTTTAATACCGCTCACTTTCTAATACTCGGGTTCCGACCTAACCTATGTAGTCAAATTCGCGATGCTCACGACCGATGGCGGCGCTGATCGCGGTCTGTCACGTGGTCTGAAAAGAGTCCTTTTGCGACTTTGTAAGTGTAAAACACACTAACACTATCAAACATTTTATTCACAGACGCCCTCTTTTCAGACCACGTGACAGACTGCGATCAGCGCCGTCATCGGTCGTGAGCATCGCGAATAGTAAGCTCGGGTATGAAGGATGAAATTTGTCATTACAATGTTAAATTTTACTGAAGACTTATCGTTATTATAACACAATAATACAGTAAATTATTATTATTATTGATATCATTGTCATTATTATTCAGAATAGCGTAAATTATTCACATAACCTCACTACGATTTTTTATTAATTTCACAGATTTAATACTATGTCACAACCATTGTCATTGCAAAAGTTAGTTTCTGATTGTCTCAACATTTGTCGTCGCACACATTTCCAACAAAAAAAAAAAAAAAAAATGATAATTGTGTTTTACTTAGGTGATTTTGGTAATCCACCGGTAAATATGTACTGTCAGATGCTGAGCGGCATTGGCATATTACAGCCGAGCGATATTACCCTCACTGGCCGAGCGGTATTACCGGTATCGCGCGGAGTTAACGGGATGTGATAGGGTAAACGAGCAGTGGCGTAGCCAGCATTTTTTGCTGGGGTGGGCCTGGGGGGGGGGGGGGGGGGGGGGGGGGCGCTGCCTTGACAAAAAATCAATTCGTCGCATATATGATAATATTATCGATAATCTTAATCGATTATTTGAATTCAGGTATACTATCGTTTTTTTTCTGGGGTGGGCATCGGGACTTCTGGGGGGGGGGGGGGGGGGGGCGTGCCCACCCCTGCCCCATCCTGGCTACGCCACTGTAAACGAGGGGGTGTTTTTACCATTTTTTTGTTGTTTTACTCTGCATTTCGCGACGAAGGCACAAAATGGATTTTCGCAGAGGCATTCGACGTATTATATGGTGAAGTATTGCCGTAGACGTATAAACGTATCGAAATCGAAAAAAAGTTCGTTTTCGTAAATTACGATCTGTAAAATAGGGTAAAAAAATGGCCGCTCGGGGCTCGACTCTCATATGCTGACCTTATTATTCAAGTTCGCGTGGTATCCAGCACTGAAATGTATAGCTGCGTCAATTCTACGACCTCGCACAAAGCGAACGATCCGTTTATTTATGAGTATTCCGTAAAAATGAAAGAATGAAAAGTAATGCTGCATTTCGTCGACTCCAACCGAGTCAAAGCGGTTTTTGACAGTTAGCGCGAGGGAAGAAAGAGACAGAAGACTGTGGGGCGAACTTCATGCCGGTCAACATCGAACATGTTCAGTGTATCTAACTGTCAAAAACCGCTTTGACTCGGTCGGAGTCGACGAAATGCAGCATTACTTCTCATTCTTTCATTTTCACGGAATACTCATAAATAAACGGATCGTTCGCTTTGTGCGAGGTCGTAGAATTGACGCAGCTATACATTTCAGTGCTGGATACCACGCGAACTTGAATAATAAGGTCAGCATATGAGAGTCGAGCCCCGAGCGGCCATTTTTTTACCCTATTTTACAGATCGTAATTTACGAAAACGAACTTTTTTTGCGATTTCAATCAAGAGACTCGGTAGAGTCTCGCGCCAAGTACATTAAAAAAAAATTTTTTCAAGCGCGAGACTCAACGAGTCTATATACCCGAGAGGCAACTACCCTAACCTATACCGCGAATTAGTATCTTCGTTTTCTTCAATTTCACAACATATACGAATTAAAACTAATTTAATCCAGGATGTGGGCATGAAAAGCTTTCATTTGAGCCCTAGATCGATTAAATCGGTGCCCGGAGTGCTGAGATATAATTAACTACAGATTCTGATACCCCGTTTCCTCGTTATAATAAATTCATCTTGGTCGTCAGACCAAGATTCGTTCACGCTAAAACCATTCCCATAAAATCACATTTCGTCGCTAAACGCAGGACGTATGTTGTATGCTTATACACAGAACATACGTCCTTACGCATCTGGGAACATAACATAGAAGGGAAAATCCACACAAAAATTCAGACTAAGATTCATCCCATTCAAACCATTCCCATAAAATCACATAGTAGAAGGGAAAATCCACACAAAAGTTGTATCGAGTGGTGTAAGTACGAGAGTCATGACGTAGTCAGCGCTGGTATCGCAGACAGAAACCGTCTGCAACACTAGCAGGGGCCTTATTCTGACTTTATATCACGCTGATACAGTGATACAGTGAAAACTCGGTAGAGTTCGATACAAGTGATTGAACGGATATAAAATTAAACTACTACCGTTTTCATAAACGTTGGCTCTCCCACAATTTTTCCTTAGGCTGGATTTTCATGGCAGTAAATTGCTGCTGTAGCAAGCGGCGCTATTCGTTGTTGATCACGTGGTTACCAGCAACTACGTGATCAACAACGAATAGCGCCACTTGCTGCCGCAGCAATTCACGTCATGAAAATGCAGTCTGATTTTCAAAATTCGACATGAGCCGATCAGTTTTTCTCGAAAATTTCATTGTATACGTCGCAATTAGATCAATTTTGAATGATTCATTGTTCACGGAATATGACAGTAATCGGATTTTTATATCTAGTTGTGATTTATTTAGTCAATTACTTATATTAACTACTTACTATTGAAGTCGGACTTTATTGGACAACAAATTTTTTTATTTTTTTATTTTTTTTTTAATTTAATCATTTCTATTTTTTTTATTTTATTTTTTATTTTTTTTATTTTACTTTATAAAGGTTGTAAATTTTGAAGTGTAGTGAAGCCACCCTTTTATGAACTTAATAATTTTTCGGATAAGAAAAAATCGTGCTACAAATTCGAAGGTCTGAAACTTTTGACAAAGATACTTACGAATGCATTAATTCAAAACGATTGAGCTATCCATAATAACGTATTTTACACAAGTGTTTCTAAAATTACTAATAGCAATGTATTTATTCAAAATGAGTAGAATAAAAAACGACACATTAGATACTTTTATCTTTAAAGAATAAACAATCAATTTGCTGAAATTAGGCCTTACGGATTATAGATCCCATCTATTATATCACACCTATATATCATCTATTCTTAACAATCAATGGGTAATTTCCCATCAATCCCATCTTTCTATACTTGATCTAAATTGAGGTTAACCTAACCCAAATCATATAGGTAAATTATTTCGAACATCTATCGCTCAATAATCTTACGTATTGAGCACTTTGGATTGTCAATTTTATAAGCGATTCCTTACCACGCTATAAAATAGACGTGATAGACTACTCTGTCCGAGTATATCACTGTTATTTAGCTTTTCATCTAGTGAGAAATTTCATTACGATTGAATCGCGTTTGTCACGACTACAATTTGGTAAAATACCTAAAAACATCAGCTTCGCGCATGCGCATTGCGAGTTTATTTTCCCTATATCACTGTATCACCGCGTGATAAAAAGTCAGAATAAGGCCCCAGACGCGTGTTGTCATTCACAGTAAAACCATTGCCATAAAATCACATAGAAGGGAAAATCTACACAAAAGTTGTATAGAGTGGCGTTAGTACGACAGTAACAACGTAGTCAGCGCCAGTATCGCAGACAGAAACTGTCTGCTGGACTAGCAGACCCGTGTTGTCATTTCATGTTTTTAAATCCAAATAAAAGAAATAAAAGAGAGTACGAGCAATGCTTAATAAAAACTAGTGAATACCCACTAAAAGCCCCTTGAGTGCAAAAACCTTACGCCAACTACATTAATGTGATAGTCAACAATAAAAATGTTTCGATAGGTTGATCTTAAATCCTACGATCTCGAGCTTTTGAGGTTATGCGAATCGACTGACGTGAAAATTCATGCTGATAAATAAAATAACAATCGTGAACGGATAATTTTACGATTAGGTTTACCTTACATGACACAAGACTATCAGATGACTATTAACTGACTATTACCTCTACATTTTGTTCACTTATACATTGTAGATTTGGCCTATTTTCATTTATGAATGCAATTATCGAAGGAACCGTTTTTTTTTTTAGGAATTCCAATTATTTAGCACGTTACCACCTGAGGAAGTCTGACAATAGAAAATCAAGAGAAAATGTTGAAGCTGAAAAATATCAGGATAGCATGATTTGATATAAGGACGGCATGGAGCCAGACCAAGAAAGCCGAGTTCAAGCGTTGCATTGCTACGAATTTCACTTTAAGCTCTATGTTAGGCTCATCTTTAAAGGCTCGACTGCTCAGACCCAAATTGTGCGTCAACGTTATGCGTTGGATTCCGACGAGTTCTATAGTCTATCTCGGTATCCTCTAGTCCAAACGAGACTGTAAGTCGACGTTGTGCGTTGGACTCCGATAGGCTTTATTCTACACTCCACGACAACGTAGTGCTTTGACCTTCGGTGAAGATAATTTTTAATCCATTTTTTACAAACAGCTTAGACCCTCCGCTCGGAACGATCTCAATCAAATTCAGATTAGTGCTATCACGACAAATGGTTGGAATGAAAATACTTATTCAATATTAAAGAAATGATCAATAGACTTCCTCTTTCTCAGATGATAGAGATTTGTATTTAATCATGAAAATTATAAAAACCATTTATTTCTCATTTATATTTATTTATTCATTGCACAACCTTTTTTATGGATTGTTTAATTTTGTAGCGGGTCGCTGTATGAGAAGAGAGGATGATGAGAGAAAACGCTGAAGTTGCAAAATAACGAGACAGTGTGATTTGATACAAGAAACGGATAGAGTCAGACGAATAGAGCAGAATGCAAGTGTTTGACTTCAAAATCTTCCATTTTATGCTCTACGCTAGTCTTGCATCAATAAGCTCAATCGGCTCAATTCTATATATTTCGATACTTTCTGTTCAGACCTGAATTCAAAGTTGACGTTATGAGTACGGGACGAGTACATGTTCTTTCTGCAGAGGACCTAGCTGCATTAAAAAAAAAAAAACTACCTAAGAATTGCAATACATATATCTCATATTTATATATATTCAATCATGAGCAGCAACTATAACCCTGCGTGCAAGTGACTCCGCCATTGCCGGTCCCAGGCCTAGATGAGACAGGAGGAGGGCTGCGCGCAGGGTCACACGTTCAGGCATATAGAATTATACCGGATTTTAACGAAACAATTCCTGGAACTTAATAGAAGAACACATGTTACGTCTGTCCACAAAAATTCAAGGCTCACAGAAAAGTATGAGCATACGTGTATATTATAACACTATTTTCATTCATTTAAAATTATACTACTACATTTAATATTGCTGCTTTTTGAGGAATTCGGATGATACAAAAGGCATCATCGTATACATGCATTGAGATGTTCATAGCAACAATTGACAGAATGCTGACAACTGAGCAAGCCTCGCGAGCGAGGATACAGGAAATCCCAATCGAGCGAGCGTAGCGAGCGAGCACAATTATTAGATAGTCTAGCAAAATTGTACAAAAAGTGGTGATATCAACCCCAAAAAGCACCCCTGGTGCAAAAACCTTTCGCCAAGTACATTAATGTGGTCACTACCCCCCAAAAAATCCACCAAACAAAATTCCTCCTTAACAAAAGTGGTACCATCAAAGTGTCTACTTACAAAAGGATTGAAATCAGATACAATTGCCAAGTACATATCTTCTGTATAACAAAAGTTTACAACAGAAGAACAGAAAACTGAATAGTCTTGTATCGTTCACTCGCTACGCTCGCTCACTCGATCGGCTCTTGATAATTACAGGGAAAAAAATCAGTAAAAAAAAAAAATTTAGGAAGTGGTACTTGGCGGGCCATTATATCAATATGTATCGAACAAATGATACATAGACCGAAGTGAAAACTCTTTTACTTACTCATAAATGGCCCGCAAGTACCACTTCCTAAATTTTTTTTTTTTACTGATTTTTTTCCCTGTAATTATCAAGAGCCGATCGAGTGAGCGAGCGTAGCGAGTGAACGATACAAGACTATTCAGTTTTCTGTTCTTCTGTTGTAAACTTTTGTTATACAGAAGATATGTACTTGGCAATTGTATCTGATTTCAATCCTTTTGTAAGTAGACACTTTGATGGTACCACTTTTGTTAAGGAGGAATTTTGTTTGGTGGATTTTTTGGGGGGTAGTGACCACATTAATGTACTTGGCGAAAGGTTTTTGCACCAGGGGTGCTTTTTGGGGTTGATACGTTTATACGTCTACGGCAATACTTCGCCATATAATACGTCGAAAGCCTCTGCGAAAATCGATTCTGTGCCTTCGTCGCGAAATGCAGAATAAAACAAAAAAAAATGGTAAAAACACCCCCTCGTTTACCCTATCACATCCCGTTAACAAAATCATTAATAATTAATAACCCTCCGCCGGCAACCTATTTTTTTGACTATACGCCGCCGGCAACCCATGACGCTATCGTCATCGGCTATTTGCAACCCATTTAGGAGTGTCCGAAAATTTCCAAAAAATTCAGGGAATTAGTTTCAGGTCTCATCTCGATATTCCAGCGGTTTTCATTCCAAAATGTTCAAGCAATTAAGGAATAGAAATTTAGAAAAAACGCGAAATCTGTAGTGAAGCGTTACTTTATGTACCATAAGAATGTGATATTAATTATGGTGTTAATATTATTAATAATATGTTAATTTAGATTAAGAATAAAATGATTGTTGTAAAATTATTCAAAAATAAAAGAGTTCGTAGGAGTTAACGTCAAACAGACCTACTAATCGCATATTAGTAGAACATTTTATAAACAGACTGAGGAAGCCTCTCAAGTATTTACAAATTCCGGGAATTTGAGAATTAGAGTGGGAATTTGGACTATATAAGACGGGTGCTCGAGCAGAGTTATTCATTCATAGAATCACTAATAGAAAATCATACCTACCAGATAGAGAAGTAAAAAGAATAGTAGAACAATGTAACGGATCAGGCGACCTAGGCCTGACCGTTAACAATTCGAACGCCAACCGTTGCGAGCGTCGAACGATCTAGAACATTCGACGAGAGCGACAAGTCGCGTGACGTCATAGCAAGTATATAAATCGAGACACAGCTCTCAGCAGGAGCAATCTTCGGCAAAGCGACCGGGTTGACTCACCGCGCATCTATTCAATAGCAATTCTACGGTATAGCACCGGGTTGACTCGCAACGCTCTTTCTCATCAGTCACAATAGGCACAGAGCCTTGTGAACTAGTAGCTTCAATTTAACAAATTCTACATTAGTATATTCACGAAATAACAGAAAAGCAAATCAATTTAAAAATATCAAAATAGAAATTTACTTAGAAAGAAAGATATTATTTGATCAAATTTCTCATTAGTCAAATGAATTCAAATTATATAAAATCATAACGGAAATTACGAGCCTGTCAAAATGAGTATTACGCGTAATAAATAGTCTTCGATATTAAAATTTTAGTAAGTAAGCAATCATTGTAAATATAATATAAGTATAGGTTGCAACCGCACGTTAGGTAAAATATGAATAAACGGAATTCTTGATTATATTTTATTTATTTTATTTATTTATAATGCACTCTTGTAACATAGCTACAGTACATGGGAGGTTACATAATATGGAGAGTTGAGAACTGGTCCTTGGCTTCAAGGAAAATAATAAGAGGAAATACAGATAAGAAGTTTAGAGGTTGTACAGATTGAACAGTGCTGGTGTTTTTTGGTCTCCGAGAGACCATCAAATGGTTTAATAGCGTGCGGAGTAGTGCAGATGGCGGTGCGGTGGTGGTTCCATATTGCAAGCTAGGAGCCTGTGATTTTGAGGCGAAGACACATAAGGTTTTTGAGGTATATGAAGAGAACGTCAGTTTCTCTCGGCGTTCTAACACTCAAAATCTCATATATTGACGGTCCTAGGCTGTGGTATTTGAGCCGAATCATATCCGAAGCGGGACAGGAGGCGAGAAAGTGTTGGAGGTCATCCGGACAGTCCCAGGAGCACACTGGGCATGAGTTCTCTGGGTTGAGCTTAATGCGCTTATTGTTCCAGTAGAAACAAATCCCTCTCTTTGAAGCCACCCTTGCTTGGCTCACAAGGGCAAGTTTGCTGAGATTCAGGTTGAAGTGCAGGTAGTTAGAGTCCTGTTGCTGTAGATGATGGTACAGTGGGCAGTAGGATGAGGCTCGTGCTTGCTCCAGGTCGTTCTCCCTCAGAATGTTTCCTTGTTCTGCCAGGATTAAGTCAATGTGAGATGATATCGTGTGTGGGCTTTGCTCATCGAAGATCGGGCCGAAGCCAAGATCTACCAGCTTCTCACGGAGCGTGTTAACCCAGTTTGGGCTCGGAGAGAGCGGGTTCGTAGTGGACATATACAACAGCCTGTTGTAGCACTTACGGGGGAGTCTAGTATCGTCCATTTCCAGCAGCTTGACCAGCCATCTCAGTTTCTTCTTCAGGATTTCTATGCTCACGTCAGGTACCTTCGATTCCAGTCGGACGATATAATGAGGAGTGGAGCGGGGCCAGCCATAAAGTTGTTTGAAGAATTTGGACTGTGTTGTGCAAAGGGTGCTTTCGTGACCGTCCGCCCAGAACTCCGCCGCGTAAAGGAGAGTGGCAGTCACCACTGCATTGAAAAGTTTTTCTGCTGGTAGTGAAGATCTAGGTTGTGCCTTCCTGAGTTTCCCCAGGGTTACGCCGATGGCCTGATTAGCCTTCGCCGCTCGATCCATGGCTGCATCGTTGAATTTCCCGGATCTGGAGAATAGAATTCCGAGATAGCTGTATGATTTTGTGGTTGCTATTGTGTTTCCGTTATATTTGAATGTCGGCATGCTGAGGTATTTGGGGCTCTTGTGGAATATGATTATCTGGGTCTTCTTGGCATTTACAGTGAGACCAAGGGATGAGCAGAAGGTGTGTAAGGCATTTAGCGTCCTCTGCGTGGCTTGAGCTGTGTCGGCAAGAAGGACGATGTCGTCTGCAAAGGCCAGTGCCGATAGTTCGAAAGATCCACCCAAACTAGCTCCTGTGAGCCCCGCTTCTCGAAGGTGCTTCTCCAGTCCGCGGATGAAAAGGACGAACAGTAGTGGACTCAAGGATTCTCCCTGCGGTGTGCCCTTGGTGATTTTCATTTTCTTCGATTTCACTCCATTGATCTCATAGAACATACTGAGATTTTCGTAAAGCTCGATGATTGAATTTAGTGCTCTCGAGCCCAGCCCTAGGTCTCTCAGACTGTCCCATAACAGGTGGTGCTGCACGCTGTCGAATGCCTGCTTAAAGTCTACGAATATGGAGAACAGGTATCTACCAGGTTGGCTCAGCGCTATTTGAGTGGCCGATAGTAGGCTAAATAGGTTGTCCGAGCACCCTCGATTCCTACGAAATCCACACTGGTGCTCAGGGAGCAGCTTCTGGGTTTCGCACCAGATCTGCATGCGATTCGCAATGATTTGAGTGTAGATCTTCGAAATGCAGTTAAATAGCGCTATGTTGCGATAGTTGTTATGGTCAAGCTTGTCCCCTTTTTTATGTAGTACTATGGTTTTGACCCAACCCCAGCACTCGGGCACTGTACCCGTTTCCAGGACTCTGTTGAAAAGATCTGTTACTGCCGCTGTACCAGGTGGTGGAAGGCTCTTATAAAATTCGTTCGCTAGCCCGTTCGGACCAGGAGCTTTATTGTTTGATAGCTGCACTAGAGTCTTGTGGGTCTCCTCGAAGGTGATGGGCAGATCCAGCGTTGGGTGGGTCGATTGGAATCGATATCTGGGGATCTCAGTGAGGGCCGATGAGTAATTGGTCAAGTAGAATTTCTCCCAGCTGCTTATAGGTAGTGGACAGGTAGGTGTTGGTCTTGGCGAGAGTTTTCGGTAGGTGGTCCAGAATCCTCTTGTGTTTCGGACGTTGGAGATTGCGGAAATTTCCGCGTCTCTAATGCTTTGTTCCATCGTATTCATAGTCGAGATCAGATTCTTTTTGGCCTCTAGGTAGTTTTCCCTGTGGTTTTTCTCAAAGGACGAGTTCCTGGCGATTCTGAACAAGTGGCGGACATTTGCCTTGAGCTCCTTGCATTGCGCAGCCACCCTGGAGGCTTGTCCAGGGTAGGGTTTCCCCGGGTCGTAGGTTTTGCACAG
This sequence comes from Tenthredo mesomela, assembly GCA_943736025.1. Taxonomy (NCBI): domain Eukaryota; kingdom Metazoa; phylum Arthropoda; class Insecta; order Hymenoptera; family Tenthredinidae; genus Tenthredo; species Tenthredo mesomela. Next base: position 12,966,992 of record OX031020.1, on the reverse strand, counting down.
GTTGGCTCTCGCCGCTGCTACTTTGATGGTGCGCTCGATTCGTTGGTCTAGGGATGTTGGGTCCATGGCATAGCTGGCGAAGGAGTCCCAAGCATCACAGATACAGTTGAGATAGGCGAGATGTTCCTGCTCTGTTTTCGCCCAGAGGTATTTCTCTGCTATGGTGGGTGTTAAGTTGCTCGCTGTTGGTGGTGAGGGGTCGGCATGCCGGCAGGCTATCTTTATTTCGTATATCATGTGGGGAGACCTTGAGCCGTGTGGAGAGGTTTGAGAGTCCTGTATAAGATCAATGGCGGAGGTATTTATCCAGGCAGTGTCAATAACACTCGACCCTCTCTGGTGAATGAAGGTCCAGTTGGCTGGAGAGTCTGAGCTCGTCCTGCCATTTAAAAGTAGAAATCCGAGGCTGCTCAGTTCGTCTTCTAGGAGTCTCCCCCTGCCGTCTGTTTTTTCGTCTAGGCTTGACCGCGCGTGAGTCAAATGTGAACCTTCAGTGATGCAGGGATCTACCTGATTCAAACTGCCCATTCTCGCGTTCAGGTCACCCATGATTATGAAGGGAGTATCCGGGTATCTTTGACTGTAAATACCGATTACATCCGAAAGCTCGTTCACTGCATCCTCGTCGTCCATCTCAGGGCTGAAGTAAGCTAGGCAGAATAATAACTCAGTGTCCTCAATTTTTAAAAGGGATATTACGAGGTTTTCTGAGCTTGTTAGTAAGACTGGGGTATTGCTGATTGAGTTATGTTTTTTTATGAATAGAATAATGCCACCTGATGGTCTACCGGTGAAAAATGTTCTCGTTGCTGGGAGTTGAAATGGTTGAAAGTTAGACAAAAATCTCGGGAACGATGTGACTTCACAGTCCTTCCAGGTCTCTTGGATTCCGAATATCTCTAGGCTGGCGAAAAACTGCATCATAGGCTTGTCGAGATTATACAAGTTCTTGAGTCCATCCACATTCCAGATGGCTATTGTTCTGGTGCGCGGGTCGATGGGGCTTCGGTTTTTTCTAGACGCCGGAGTGATTGAGGTGGGGTGGGGGTGAGGTCGAATTGTCTTGGTGTTTGCGGTAGTTTGGAGGAATTGTAGAGAATTATTTGGATTATTTGCTGTAGGCAAAGGCTGCGAGAGGGCTGGGACGAAAAAACGAGGTGGCTTGACCTGCTTCTGGTTTATCATCTTTCTGTTTCTTCGTAGTTGCCGATGATGCTGTGTCCTTTGGTGTCTTGTCCTGGGGGCGGCTGCTAGTACTGTCCTTGGTGCTGGGTGGGCTGACATCACAATCCCTACGTCTTTTTTTCAGTTGCACGGCTTCTTCTTTGGTTATTTTCTTGTTGTTCACCAGTATATCGGCATCCCTAAGCTTCGCATCGAGACCTAGTTGCTTTAGACTCTGGACTATGGGTAAGCGTTCTTTACGCGCTGCTGAAGTGATTTTATCATAGTCCCTCGAGATTGAGATCTTAGAACCCTTCAGTTTGTGTGCTTTCATGAGGATTTGTGATTTGGTGTTGAAGGAAGTCAGTGCTAGGATGATGGGACTGGTTTTGCCCCCTCGACTGGCCCCGAGTTTTCTCACGTAGTTGATGTCCTGCCGCTGAAGAAAGATTCCCAATTTTTCTTCTAGGAATTGGAGTAGAGTATCACATGAGTCAGTGGGCTCTTTGGGAGTTGCTAGACCATATATAATAAGATTGTTCTGTCGTCTTTGGTCCTCGATCATCTTCGCCTGGGCATCTACGGTTTTTTGGAGCTTGAGGTTTTCCTCTGTTAAGGTTTGAATTTTCTCGGTGTTATTCTCCACTTGTATCTTCAGTGGGTCAATAGCTTCCTTGACCGATAAAGTTACTGCTTCCTTTATCCTGGGATCTAGCATGGTAAGGAATTGACCGACTGATATCTCGCTCATTGGTTTATTTAGCATTGTCTTATCCATTCTCGACGTGGTGTCTCCTTATGCACACAGATGGAGCTGGGGGTATCAATTTCTTTGCTGCTCGATGAGGATAGTATGCATATAAGTAGGTATATAAGAAGTGATTAGCACCGTGCGATCTAAGATCAATGGTGATGAGATGCTCCAGGAAAGAGAGAAGAATCGGAGATAGTATGGTGGGGTTTATTTACGACAGTTTACCTTTTTGCGCGCATTTATCATGCCAGTTATGTTCGTGCCTCATGCGTACAGCTGACATGTACCTGCGTATGGAGTTTGTTGTTCGTATGCCTTGTAGGTTATGCTAGCCTTTGCAGTCAGATTCGGGGAACGAGTGGGACTCGGCGTGTGTGTGATTAATTCAGAGGTAAAAGCAAGGATGTAAGCGCCAGTGTGAGTTAAGAATGAGTGCGTCGGAATTAGTAAAATATATTAAAATAACTAAAAGTCACAGAGCACAAATAAAAACAACTTCGGCCTGCACTGGTCGGTGGCGCCCTCCCCGTGCAGTTTAATAATCTCAATTCTTGATTATATAAAAGTAAGTAAAATCTATGCAGATCCCTTATCCGCCATTTCCAGGTTCTTCTTCGTCTGTATAACCAACCAAAGCTAAATACAGCCTTAGTGTGTCTCTGACGCACTCAGGTCTGGCACAGCAGGTTGTATTGTTTAGAAAATTTGGGAATAAACTAACTCCCATGTGGGGTTTGCCAATACTGGTAATACGGCCCAGTGTTGGGCCAGAGTTAATTGTCAACGGTCGAATGCCAACCCTGATACGGGCCTGGCCCAGCGTTGGCTAGATCTTCGGCCCAGATCTGGGTGCCGAGGCTGCCATCGAGACTTGGACGACGAACCCGGTCCAGTCTTGGGCCAGAGCTAGTCACCAACGCTCGATCGCCAACCTTATTGTGAAGCTGGCCCAGCACTGACGAGACTCTTGGCCCAGTTCTGGCTGCCAGGGATGCTTCCATGGTCTGGATGTCGGGTTCGGTTCGGTGCTGGACCAGGGCTAGTCGCCTACGTTCGGATTCTCACTCGAATCGGATACTACGGCCCTGCACTGACGAGACTCTCGGCCCAGCTCTGGATGCCAGGGCTGCTTCCATGGTCTGGATGTCGGGTTCGGTTCGGTGCTAGGCCAGGGCCAGTCGCCTACGTTCGGACTTTTATATTCGGATCGGATACTGGCCAGCACTGACGAGAGCCTCTGCCCAGAACAGAAGAGGCAAAACAATCCTCTCTAATACACCGTGGAATGAGATGTATTTTTAAAGGTGTAAATTTTTATACAGTACTCGTCAATTGAAGTGGGACAAGGTATTTTTTTCGGATTTTTTCGAAAATTGAACCGATTTCGGAAAATCAAAATTTCACATTCTATGAAATTTCATAACCCTTCGAATGAGACTAGTTTCATCCCGATCGATTAAAAATTGGCCGATTGCCAGAGGACTTCCTAGATTGGTGATAATCGGGGTTTCGGGAACACCCCGAAAAATATTAGTGAATGTTATCGTACCCTTTGGTACCTCATACCAATCGAAAGGGCAGCTCTTGAGATGCAAAAAACACCCCCGTTCGTCGCCGTCGGATAACTCGTCGAGAGGATATGCGTCCAGGAAGTTAGAATCGTTCATCGGTGATAACTCTGGAACGCTTCGCTCGATTCCACTGAAATTTGTTGTGGAGTCGTTTTTTATTATGCCCTCAAATCTCACTTAAGTGTGGTTGCGCTAATTGTCCTCGCAGAGGAGACCCAGGTACTTCCTGAGCGCAAGGTTTCGTTTATCGACATTTTTCGCATTGAAATACTTTGAATCCAGGGCTAGAAGTTAGTGATTGTTAAAGGTGAAGTTTCAACGATTAAAATGCGTGGTCATACAATATCGCAGATGACCCCCATAAACAGCGGGAAGTTTATGAAAAACGAGAACGAAATCGTGTACCCGCGAGATTTCGATGCAGAGTTGCTCGCCGATGTTCACTTGTCTCGCTAAACGGGAGGCCGCGACCATCCCTACTCATCTCTCTGATCAATGCGTTAGGCTTCATTGAAGCTTTTGTAAGAGTTTTCAATGATAAATAATTATCAATTCATAATTCGATGGACTAATACCATACGGGCGTAGGTGCCAAAAAAAAATTCGTATTTTTAAATATCAAAGGGATAGAGAAAAAAAATTTCTTCTTTCACTTATTTATTTTTTTTACGGCACTTGTCAGGCGAATAATTCGTTACATTCGTAATTCGCACGAGATTCCCGAATCACGGAAAGAATAATAATAGTTTTTTCCATTTCCCATCGTTCTCGCCACATTAACTGGGTATCGACTTGTTGAATTCATAATTTTTATGAGATACCTAAGTTCGAAGAAATGATAAATATTTTTCCAATAGTCAGTCTTTCTAGGCAAATTCATCAGACTACCGATATGCTGGATTCGTAATTTTTACGAATTGCAAGCGTCGATGACAAAATTATTATGATTTTTCCCATCGTTAATGAATCTCACTAGACTTATCGGACGAATGGTTTGCTGCATTCGTTATTCTTACAAGATGCCTGGGTCACGCAAATTTTTTTTTTGTTATCTTTGCGTTGGTCAGTGAATCTCGCTAAACCGACTGAGCGATCGACTTATCATACTCGTAATTTTTATTATCTGCACAAGCGGAGGAATGAATCATTTTTACCAATGGCGTTTCTGGTTGAATTGAATACGAGATCGATCTCGTACTACTGGTCAATTTGAATAATTCCTAACTATGAATGGAATGGAAAATTCAATTTTTTGATATTAAAAAATCGAAAAAAAAATAAAAATAAATAAATAAGTAGGAAAGGAAATAAAGTAAGTGAAAGAAGAAATTTTTTTTCTCTATCCCTTTGATATTTAAAAATACGAATTTTTTTTTTGGCACCTACGCCCGTATGGTATTAGTCCATCGAATTATGAATTGATAATTATTTATCATTGAAAACTCTTACAAAAGCTTCAATGAAGCCTAACGCATTGATCAGAGAGATGAGTAGGGATGGTCGCGGCCTCCCGTTTAGCGAGACAAGTGAACATCGGCGAGCAACTCTGCATCGAAATCTCGCGGGTACACGATTTCGTTCTCGTTTTTCATAAACTTCCCGCTGTTTATGGGGGTCATCTGCGATATTGTATGACCACGCATTTTAATCGTTGAAACTTCACCTTTAACAATCACTAACTTCTAGCCCTGGATTCAAAGTATTTCAATGCGAAAAACGTCGATAAACGAAACCTTGCGCTCAGGAAGTACCTGGGTCTCCTCTGCGAGGACAATTAGCGCAACCACACTTAAGTGAGATTTGAGGGCATAATAAAAAACGACTCCACAACAAATTTCAGTGGAATCGAGCGAAGCGTTCCAGAGTTATCACCGATGAACGATTCTAACTTCCTGGACGCATATCCTCTCGACGAGTTATCCGACGGCGACGAACGGGGGTGTTTTTTGCATCTCAAGAGCTGCCCTTTCGATTGGTATGAGGTACCAAAGGGTACGATAACATCCACTAATATTTTTCGGGGTGTTCCCGAAACCCCGATTATCACCAATCTAGGAAGTCCTCTGGCAATCGGCCAATTCTTAATCGATCGGGATGAAACTAGTCTCATTCGAAGGGTTATGAAATTTCATAGAATGTGAAATTTTGATTTTCCGAAATCGGTTCAATTTTCGAAAAAATCCGAAAAAAATACCTTGTCCCACTTCAATTGACGAGTACTGTAGATATTATTACATTACTTACTGCAAGCGTTACAGTAAATCAGAACATTTGGAACTCTAGGAAACAGGTGTTCAGTAAAAATGTCTTAGCTGCATTAAAACTTCGATGTCATTGAGCCACAGATGTGAATTTCAAAATAAATAGGAAAAAGTGATAGATTATTTCAATAAATAGTTTAGCGTAGTCGGTAGAGCGTGCGACTAATGATGCGAGCGAATGCGTGCGTCGCCGGTTCGAATCCCGGCCAAAATAATGCGAAGTTTTTCTAATCTGTAAATCCTCACTTTGTATCAATATGCGGTTGATTAAATAGTAGATGTTGCTCAACGCATCATACATTGTGATAAATTCATTGTAACAATCTAAATTTATTTTTTCCGTGCAGCAAAATTCCCCAATACTGGCAACCAGTGCTGGCGCAGTACTGTTGATCAAGACTGGAACAATACTGGTAGTCAGTGCTGGCCCAGTACTGGTGGTCAATGCTGGCCCAGTACCAAAAATCGAGCAACGGACCGACCTTATCATTTCGGATAATTACCAGCGTTGGGGCAGTACTGAGACCCAACATTGGCCCAATACTGTGATAGCTGGATTCCAGTATTGGTCCAAGGCTGGGCCGTTTGTCCAACCCCACATGGGCTTTAACATAACTGAAATCAAAAGGTTAGGTGGGTAAAGTGCAGCCTTAGCGCGTTTACGTGTTCAGGTCTGTGGGGAGGCGGCTTTAGTTGCACGGCGACTCAAGTCCGTAATAGGGAACATTAAATTATTGATATAAAGGTCTAGGACATATAAAATCGAGCAAAGAACTCACAATTACACTCGGTTCGCGATACCGATGGTATCGCTCAAGAACCGAAACGTAACATTTGGCGCCCAACTGAGGGGCTTTTATAATCAATATTTAATAAAAAACTTACTTAAAAGATATCTAGAGTCATTTATTCAATTTAACTTGACTTCGTTGCACTAATTAATTTAACTTCATTACTAGTAGAGTCATTTTTGTGGATTACGTCAAAGTCCGATGTCACGACCAGGAAATGGCGGACAAGGGATCTTGCAAGTAGTAGGTGACAGCCATGGCGAGTCATAACAAATGACGTCACCAGGCGGGAGTGGGGATTTGGCGCCAGTGAGAGAGACGGTAGATAGTCTGATCCAAGATGGCGCCGCCCATACAAACCAAGATGGCTACTTTTTTTCAAAATCCAAGATGGCTACTTTTTTTCAAAATCCAAGATGGCTACTTTTTTTCAAAATCCAAGATGGTGGTCGTTTTTCTAAAATCCAATATGGCGACTGTTTCGACTTTTTTTTCCAAAATCCAAGATGGCTACTTTTTTCAAAATCCAAGATGGTGGTCGTTTTTCTCAAATCCAATATGGCGACTGTTTCGACTTTTTTTTTCAAAATCCAAGATGGCTACTATTTTTCAAAATCCAATATGGCTACTTTTTTTTCAAAATCCAATATGGCTACTTTTTTTTCAAATCAAATATACTAAGACACCAGACAAAGACGATGGTTCTGAAATAATAAATTCTTATCCTATATACTAGCTGAAATTAATAAAGCATGACAGGGTATAAGCAAGGATCGAGACAAATTATTTTTCAAATATTCGTTTATTCGATGTTACTCTTAAGACTGGTTTCACAGTAGGTACAAACGAGTATCAAGTGACCAGCCTTGTTATATTTCTCCTATCTCCAAAACTGCTGAGGTTGCTGAAATACTGGTGGGATGCGCTCGCAATAAACAACACACGTTATTTCGTTACAAAATTTTCGTTTTATTCCATATTGCTTGAAACTAGCTTATAATTAACAATGTTTCCTTAAACATATCTGTACACAAGATAGACAAGAGGCGTCGAGTTTGTCGCAACTCTTCATTTTTTTGGCCACGCAATTGTAAAACGACGCGGCCATCGAATCATTTTTTACATAATCATCCGTAAAAATATCGACAAAAGCATCAAGCGTGTAACCAAAATGCATATAATAGAGAAACATAACACAAAACTGACCACACACGTCGGAAAAGATACTCTGGAGCTGGCGCGTGTTGTACCGGTAGCGAGGACAGTTTCTCCGCAGACGACGCACGTGGTGTGGGATGAAAGGCGCAACTCCGTAGCTGTCAAAGTAGACCCCGTTGCCGGACTCGTCGCTGTAGAAAGCGACCCAGTGACTTCCGGGCTGTGTGTGGTCATCGGTGTTTGCGATAAGGGCAGCGGGGCGGGACCACCGCAAAGGAATACGATCAGCCGGGTACACCCCGCACATACTCGCCGATATCAAAGCCAAAACCCTCCTCAGCTCCAGACTGTTCATTACACGTTTCGGATTCGGCTGTAGAAAACCCGCTAGAGTCCACCTCGTCAACCGTTTTTCTCCCCAGCAGCCAAGATTTCAGTACAGCCACACGATTTAGCGAACAGACAAACTCTCCGGGGTTGCACAGAGCGTGATGCATGCAGTACGTATCCGATGGCGGCAGCTTTCCAAATGCCGGGCAGTCCTCGTCCTCTAGATTCGTCACCTGACGCGACATAACGCGCCGCAACAATTTCGCTTTTTCCGCACCGCGCGTATAAATCATGCTGGCTGAACGTGCCACGGCGCGCAGTTTTCTGTAGATTTGTTTGTATTGAATATCACCGTCGAACCACTCTATACCGTGGTGACTGCGCGTAAGATAGTTGTTCTGAGCACAAATGTTCGCTGGGAGATCGGTGAAGGCGCAGGGTGGTGTGGCTACCCAGTGCCCTATGTACTCGTGATTCAAAGCTAGCACGGAAACCTCCTTGATGGCGAAACCGTTCTGAGCATCCCGAAAACCCTGCATATCGACCACGTAGTCCACCATATTGCTATAGACGTGTTCGCGGGTATGCGGCAAACTGGATACTGCGTGTGTCGTTCGACCGCAGCTGCCTTCCGTCAATCTGCAACGTCGTCTTTTCTTTTTTCAATGGTGAGGGGAGGTGGTTCAGGTTTCACATTGCTGTCTATCCTCCAAAGTCCACTATAACCTGGCGTGCTGCGTCGATTTCCAAGACGTTGTCAAATTCCGCGTATACGATGCAATTTATCGTCTTTTCCAGGGCAGCTTCGAACCGCACCTCGATTCTAACGCTGCCGTGTCTCACCAAATTCCAGTGCGTACCGCTGTTTGCCGACAGATCGGGGGTGAGGTCGAAAGCCGTCAGGCAATACCCGTGGGGGAAATCTTCACGACCTATACCGTTCCCATCGTTTAGAAAATGTATGCCTGTTCCGGAGAAAAGGGTGTGGTAGGTATCCACGTAGAGCTTGCTTCGCGTAAAGTCGGGTTGTAGCGGCTTCGAGGGGATCTGCGAGCCGTCCACGTACAAGGACAAAAAGTTGATGTTGAAATGTTGAAAGTTGAAGGGGTTGTAGGTTTTATCACCGTTGAAGGCCTTGTTATCGACAAAGCCCACTATCATTCTTTTCGGCAGCTGACCCAGAAATACATTGTCCAACGTATCACCCTGCACACCGCTGTGAATAGTCATAGCCTTCACCTCCACTCTGGTAAGAGGATACTTTGCCGTACCTTTACCCAGAGCTCTAGCGTGAGCCAGCAGGACGCCGGGGTTTATCGTTACGCGTCGCACGAGCAGCGAGGCCTCTAGTATGTGTATGCCGTGTGTGTTGGTGCTCTCCATGAGGCAGAAGGCGTCCCGCGAGCGCACGAGCCGTACTCGTAACTCGACACCGTTTAGCAGAAACTTCTCCTGATTAAACACGTCGCAGTGAAGATGCCCGATCAAATCCACACTGGTTTCACCGTTCAGAAATTTTTGGCGCTGGGCAAACCCCTTGTTAGTCGATCCGATTTCATCCATCTTCCCCGCTGTATCCCCGTACCACAGGGTGGTGGTTAGGTGTGATTCCTTCGCAGCCTTATTGTAATTCAGCAACGACTCTATGTAGGCTCGGTAAGCGTACGCGTTATTAGCCGGTGAAACTAGCTTCTGATTAAAGAACACGTCGGCCTGACTGAACAGAGAGTGTAGCAGGTTGTTTACAGGGGCCACGACGGCCTTTGCAGCCCCCTTTGCCGGCTGCTCTCCGCTGAGCGGTCGTAGACTCACACGCAGGCTGAGCATAGTGTGGGAGAGGTCGAGATACTCGTCGCTGAGGCCGGGCACCATAAACTCTATGGGTGAGTCATCCGTGAGCGACGACACAGGCTTGTAGTGGACCCACTGCCCGCTCTCGATCGTGGTTTGCGTCGGTGGTAGAGAGAACAAATCCAGCTCCGATTTCAGACACTCGCAGGAGTGCGTGTGCAAGTACGCCATGGTCGATGTTTATTATTATTGTTGTTAGCGAGCTTCGAAGATATCAGCTACAGTTCTTCTTTTACTTCCGCAACAGCTTTTCTTCTTTTTCTTGAGAGTTGTCTTTTTCTTCTTAATTCCGGCAAGCCCTGGTTTCTTCTTTCTCGGTTTGATTTTCTTGACAGCTTTCCTACGAGACCCGATCGATCCTGCACCGCGACCCCGCAACAACTGTCCCCTCGGTCCACCGCGCAACGCTTTATATCCGGATCCCTTCATCAGATTGCCCAGTTTCTCTGTAGCTTTTCGCTTCAGATTGTGACCGGACTCGATGACGCGTTTCTTGAGAGCCTCTTTGAAGGGTGTGTTGTTGTCCATATCTTCCATGACACTCACACCGGTCCGCAGAGCCTCCTTGCCCAACACGCGCGCACCGCTCTTCAGAATGGGTATCACGCGGCGAAACAATCCCCCCAGGAAGCTACCGATTCCGTGACCACGCTGTTGCGGAGCACCGGAATAAACTCTGCCTATACCACCACCGCCCACCTGATTGTCGTAATGTTCAAGGTAGTGAGCCATCAGTGCGACCTCTTGAAGTGCAACGTAGCCGTCAATGTCCCGCGCGTAAATGGCATAGGTCTACCCAGAGAGTCCCTTATATCGATTTCAATGGTTCGGAAATTGGTGAGAAGCAGAGGTACGTAGTGCGGAGGTGCCAGGGATTTGCTTTCCGAGACACCGTTGTGAAAATTTTTGCCAACAGTCTGCACTATACGCAACAGCGGAGCGTAGACATCGCCCACTATTCTGGGCTCAGCGAGATCCGCGTAGACAAACATCTGCGAGGGTATTCCGCTGGGTAGGTTCAAAGGATGGTTGGCCACCACCACCACCCTGTCGCGTATGTTGGTCGTAAGCTTTGGAAATCCAAGTTGTTGGCGAATACCACCGGAAAACGAGAGGTAGTGACCATCCTTGCAGCTGCATTTTCTGACCACATTCAAACGATCGTCAGCGCTGTCGGCTCGTCCAAACTCCAAATGCTCCTTGATGGTCGGGAGGCTGTTCAATACTTGGATAATTTCCCAAATATCTGTGTAAATACCAGGCTTGATGAGGAATTGACCATGCGCCACTCGTTTTTCCCCCGACAACGATGAAATTTCGTGAAAATTTTCTGCAGGTGTGTCCGAACGATGCACGTGAAATCCCACCGCGTTGTAGGGTTCGTTTATGTTTTGAAGCGTCAGCGGGTACTGGATCTCCACCAGGGCGACTTCCCACTCTCCGACAAGCTCGATCTGGCGCGGTAGCTGGGTGGTGTAGCGAGCCGTCGTGTTGTGAGGAAAAAATTTCATCGAGCTGTTGCTGGGCAGCGTGATGTAAAACTGATCCTTCATGCCTGTTTTCGCACGCTGCTCGCAGCGATCCAAGAGTTGAACTTTTCCGGATAACCGCGCCAGCTGACAAACAGCTTCTGACTGGCCCCCTTTCCCCGCGTCCGTATTATTTTATCCACAGTCTTAACATCGTCTTTGATCACACGTTGCAGCTCAGCCTCGTAAAACAGCCCGTCTATTTCCTCACCCTCCAAATCCGCCAACAGGTAGACGATCGGCGCGCGGTGCAGAACGCGTCGAATCTCAAACACCTCCTCGGTCCAGTTGGCCTCGTAACCCTTCTTGAAGGCACCCTTAGCCTTACTGATGCGAACCCGCTCCCCCACTCGAAACCGTGGCTTCGTACCGGATCGCGGCGGACCACCGCGTGCCTTTTCCATGTTTAAGCGCGCGGCTGCCGCATTTTCCAGAGTCACCATCGACGGAGCCATTTTAATGGTCGAGTGGGTGGTGGCGTTGTACGCCTCTACCAGTTGCTGCAGCACATCCAGGTAGCGATGGGTATTTTTGTGGGTGAAGTAACGCCACATTCTCTCCTTGAGAGTGCGATTGAAGCGTTCCACAACGGCCGCCTTTATGTCGGGGTTTCGCGTGACTCTGTAGCGCACCCCTCTGGCAGCGAGCAGCTTCTGGAATTGAGCTCCGACAAACTCCTTGCCTTTGTCGGTTTGCAGTTGAATCGGGCAGCGTTCCGTGGAGGATAACACGCGCTCGAAAGCCCCGGCAACGGTGGTCGCACTCTTGTCGGCGAGCGGCTCGACCCAGGCAAACTTGCTGAGCACGTCTATGATCACCAACAGGTAGCCGTATCCGTCGTTGTACTGTTTGATCGATCTGAGATCCACCAGGTCAGCCTCCCACAGGTCGTCTATATTCTGCACGTTGTATCTGGCTCGGGGAAATTTCCTGCGTATGGACTTGTGCAGCGTGTACGCGTCCTGCGACGCCAGCCATTCGACCACCGTAGCGCGAGGTATTTTTTTCCCTTTTTTTCTTCTTCCCACGGCTCGAGTCAAGTTCCTGGCACCAGCGTAACCCGCCTCGTTTGCCGGATCGTAGTACAGTCGCTCGAGGATCTTCATTTCAACCTGAGTCTCAACCAAGCACCGTTTCCAGTCTGTCCTGGTTGTTGTTGTTGTTGTTGTCTGTTCTTGGGTGTGGAAAATACCGAGTCCGAATCCGTATCCCCCTCCTCCTCACCCGCCTCGTTCGTGTCAACGTCACCGTCCACAGCCTGGTCCTCGTCCTCGTTGATACGCCACTGATGAGATGGACCTGCTGTCGATCGTGACGAGGCGTGACGCGTAGGTTTTTGAAAAACGGGGTTACCTATGTACTCTCGCGGCGTGTTGATCGAGTGAAGGACCCTGGCGAACTGTTCCCTCCCCCTGGCCTGCATAGATTTTCTCTCGCGTACCGCGTCGTTTATCAGATCGATGATGTTTGGCCCGGCTATCTGAGTCCCCCTTACGGCTATTGTCCCCTTGTCATCCCACGAGATCTCAGAGCGACCGTTGGTGGTCAAATAGTTCAGCAACAGCTCCGCTTTCCGCCGAAACTTGTCCGGCACGCTCACTACGATAGCCTGTATAGGTACACCGCTGTTAACACCTGCATTCCCCTCCGTCACCCCATCCATCTCTTCTTCTTCTACCCCACCAACGGTATTACCAGCTGCCTCACCACCCACTCCTCGTATAGAGAATTGCAAAGGTTTTCGCGACTCGGCGGCAAAAAACAAGAAACGCCCCAGCACCTGTCTGTACAGCTTCCATTTTTCCCGATCGCTTTTCCCCGGGTCGTTGAGAATAGCGTGCATCTCGCTATCGAGCCGGCTCGCGGGATCCGCATCGGGTCGACGCTGCTGGATACGTTCGGCTGTCTCCTGCGGTATCAGGACCATTTTCTTGGCCCGCTCCATTGCCTCAATTTTTTTTTTTCACCCGCCAATCAGACCACCCACCAGAGTGCCGATAATCGGGGTCAGCAGCAAGGGTAGAAATCCACTCCGTTGAAGCAGCAAACGTTTCTTACTTTTCCAGCTGCCCGGGTTGCAAGCCAGGCGACGTAAAGTTTTTCTGTGTTTGCTCAAACGTCTCTTCTGATCGGTGCTCAGGCTCACGTTACCCCTGAGAGTGTTAAGAGCGCACTCGCAAATGTTTTTCACCAGAGCGTCGTCCGCCGTGCGTAGCAGAACCTGTCTCCGAGCGGGGTCCGATTTACAGATAGCGTGCAAGGCCGCGGCGTTGGAAGAGCTGAACCTGTTTGTCGAACCTCTTCTTCCTCCTCCTCGTCTAGCTCCAGGCTTCATCACAGGCGAAAGACTGGCGCTGCGTGCGATCCTCCACCCTTTATATCCCTGCGAGGCACGTAAACGTAGTGGTGCGGATCCGAGGGAAATATATCGGTGCGAAACCGGCAGTTCTCCGGGGTGGATTGTTTCAGATCGAGGAGCAGATAACCGTGGGGGCGCGCTGTGGCGTCGTTGTAGGCCTCCTGCAGGAAGCGAGGGTCCTCGGGGTGTACCTGACGAGGCAGGTGATGTATCTGCGCGCGATCGCGCGGATTCTTGAAGAAAACTATATAGTTGGCGTTCAGCGAGATATCCCTCTGCCCGCGTCCCTGGTGAAACAGATTCTGCGTGATTAGGAACACGCTCATGTTCTTGTGGTGGCAGCCCTTGGTGAAGAGATCGATGACCACGCCGTTGGACGACTCGCGCATCAGATCGTCGATGACGAGTAATTTGGGCCGCGTGTCAGCGTCGTAGTCGGCCGGCTGCGGCAAACCCTCTCGATACTCTATAGCGCTCGAATCTCCGTACAACGGTTGCCACTCGGCATAGTGCCAGACTACCATCGCGAACTCTGTGTCGCACATCTTGCTCGCCTGTTGCAGAAAGTTTTTCACAAAGTTGGATTTTCCGCAACCGGAAGGACCGGCTACGATTGCCGAAAACGGGTGTTTCCAGCGCGTGTCCATCCTCGCGACTCACCACTCCGCCGTATCTGCAATTGAATATATATATATTTATTATAGGTTGATATTCGGTGTGTGAGTCGATGCCCCCTGTCGTGATGGCATAACCGCGGTGGGGGGCCCGCGGGGGGGCGCGCGTTACGTACAAGCTTTTGGGAACGCGCGCGCGCGCGCGCGACGACCCGTCTTAACAGCTTGAGATACGGGTCGCCGGCCGGGAAGCAGCTCGTGACGCGCCAAAGGCAACCCGTGTCAGCTTACACTGGGGGTTGCCTCGCGGCGTGCGGTGCTCTCAGCTTCTCGACCCACCGCACACACCCCGCACCAGCCGTTTTACGCTCAGGTTGATAAACAATTACTGGCTACTATACTAATACTGACCTACTTAGACGAGCCACCGCTGCACACATCTGTTCCTGGCGGCTTGGCGAGCAGAGGTTTATCTATTTCTCTCTCTCTACACACGTGTCAGATAACAGGGTATAACACTAAGTAGGTAGAGAGAGAGAGAGAGAGAGAGAGAGAGAGAGAGAGAGAGAGAGAGAGAGAGTTTCGCTGCAAAGCTCTTGACTAAAGAGAGAGATGTACAATTTACTCCGCTCAGCTGTGCGATTTGTAGCCGAAAGGAAGAGTGTCGTACCCCGTGTCGCAGAGACGTCTTTTGGTTTGAACGGGACGGCATATCTTGTTTACGCTCAGCGTGACCACCCGGTGCAACGCTGTACGCTGTATAGCCCGTCGCTCAACGCGAATAGGTTCCCGAGCCTCGACCACCATGCCCCGGATCGAGTTGAAATTTATCCTCATTCGAGTCTGATAATTTAGAGTGACCCCCTTTACTTTGCAAACCTCGGCCACCTCCCCATCCCCCTTTTGTACCAGGAACGCGTAAAATTTCGGACCACCGGAAACGAAGGCTTTTATGTAGCTACCCTCCCCGTATTCCGTCAGCTCGTCGGTCAGATCACCCAAAAAGTTACCCGTAGTCGGCTCCCACTCCCTGCTTCTCCGCACGTAAATAACAGAGTCCGTATCGTAATACAACACCCGGCGCTCGAGCCTCTCGAGATAGCTGTACAGCTTGAGGCGAGCCTGAGCAGTGGTGTAGGCGGCCAGCACAACGTTAGCCAAGGGAGACGGAGCGATGCCCTCCTCCGTATTAATCCAGCGCACGTAAAGTATTTGCTCCGTCACAGGTAAAATATCCGTCACCTCGTTCTCGGGATCGGTCAACAGTTCCAACAGGCGTTGGCGGTCTTTGATCACCTCGGTACGCAGGAGGTTTTCGCGCTGGCCAAATTTACCCCAGAAAGAATTCAGGCAGAGCTTGGATACGGAACGCAGCCCGGCGTTCTTTGTTATCTTCTCCCGTTGCAACCTGATACCCTCAATCTGCTCGTACTCCGCGAGATAACGGTCGCGGGAAGCCTCGTCGGTGCACTCGCTAGGCCACCCGCTGGCTTCTTGTTTTATTTTCAGGAAAGTGTCTATGTAGGGAGCAAAGAGTCCCCCCTGACCGCTGGCCGGATCGTACACCGTGCTCTCGTATTGCCAGATCTCCGATACATCGATCACGCTGTAGCCCATAGCCACGGCTTTCTGCAGCTCGGCCGATACCCAAGTACCTGTGAACCACCGATCGGCCTCCGACTCGTGCGGACAATCGATCTGCAGAGAATCCTCGCAGCAGGAGCGACACAGGGGAAACATGAGTTTTCCTCGCATCCGGACCGGTAACACGGGGTGATAAAGATTCCTAGGCGGCAGAATCACGCATTTCACGAGACCCTCGAGTCCGGAGATGTCTGTGTTGTACGGCCCGGTCAACGCTCTGCACTCCCTACCGACGTAGACTCGCGGATGACCGACAGGGTAGCGACCAGTCTTGCACACCCAAGGGTACAGAGAGCATACGTCGACGTATCGGATTTCCTCCTCCGGGGCAACCTCGTGATAACGCTTCGTGTTCCCCGTACGTCCTCCGAAAAACGCGTCTCGAGGATTCAGCGAGTCGCGCGATACGACCAACGGATGCTGATCGACGTAGTCGCGCATTTCCGGATCGTTTTCCACCATCTCGTCGAACGCGCACTCCCACATCTCAGTGACCCTGTAACGAAGCTCTGTCATACGTTCCGTTTTTGCCCTAGTCTCTTCCCACCGTCTATCCATCGTATCCCCGCCGGATAACTCTTTGTCGCGATTGACCGTGTGGCATCTTCGACACCCGTGCCAGTAACAACCGTGAAATTCCAGCACGTGTCGTTCACCCTCAGCGTCTGTGTAATACATATATATATATACGAGGATAGTTCGGGCTAGCAAATAACTGTTTCGAGTATATGCGTAAAAACGATATATTTATTTTCTCAAATTTAAGTGTTAAATTGGTATTGTTTTTCTAAAAAACGATATACACACAATACAACGATATACAACGACACAGACGTTGTGAAATTATATGCTAATTCGAGATAACAAATAACTAGTATATATATATACTAGTTATTTGTTATCTCGAATTAGCATATAATTTCACAACGTCTGTGTCTCACACACGGGAGGTAGGGGGATTAGGATCCGGTATAGGTGTGTCGTATCCTGAATGTAGGAAATCACAATAAAAATTATTACATATACCAATTTATCACCTAAATTCAAGAAAATAAATGTAGGAAATATATCGTTTTTTAGAAAAACAATACCAATTTAACACTTAAATTTAAGAAAATAAATATATCGTTTTTACGCATATACTCGAAACAGTTATTTGCTAGCCCGAACTATCCTCGTATATATATATTGTAACGAATCAGGCAACCCATGCCTGACCGTTAGCATTCAAACATCAGCCGTTGCGAACATCGAGAACAGTCTAGAACGATCGACAGCAGCGACGAGCTGAGTGACGTCACGACTAATATAAAAGTCGAGGCGCCGCTCAACTCACCAGCTATTCTAGGGTAGACACCAGATAGACTCACAGTTCATAGTTGGTCATCACGAGCATAGAGCTCTGATGAACCGTTAGAATCAGCTATTACTTCAAATATCAAATATAAATTCACTTATTCCAAATCAAACTACCAAATATCAAATCATATATTCTTACCATTGAGTTTAGAGAAAATTATTAAAGAATAAATATTAAAATACGATCGACGCATTATTGCTAGAAAACTTACACTGAAAAAGAGATATCAAATTCAAATAAAAACCTTGTAAAGACAAGTAAGTAGATAATAAGCAACGTGTAAAAATAGGTTAGGGTTGCAACCGTAGTTTTAGTTAATTGAATAAACAGATTCTTGAACATTACAAAAAAGCAATTTAATCAGATGTCAAACCCCTTCCTCCGCCAATTCCAGGTTATAGTTTAAATCTAACAGAAAGCTAGATACAGCCTTGGTGGATCTCCGATCTACCCAGGTCTGGCACAGCTATTATTTGGAATAAATTAACTTCATTAAATTAACATTTAACGGTTAAGAGGGTAGAGTGCAGCCTTAGTGCGTTTATCGTACTCAGGTCTGTGGGGAGGCGGCTTCAGCTACACGGTAGTTCAAGTCCGTAATAGGCACGGCTAATAATTAATAGTAGAAGTCTCAAACAAAAATATAAATTGAGTAAAGAAAACACAATAACCAACCGGTTCGCGTCACTTTCAGTGTCGCTCACTATCCGTAAAGTTACATTTGGCGCCCAACGTGGGGCTTCTCTATTCAAATTTTAGCTAGAAAAATTGCTTGAAATATCTAGAGTCATTTATTTATTAACTTAACTTCGTTGCATCGAATTAGAATCAAAAAATATTGCTAGTAGAGTCAATTGTGGATTATGTCAAAGTCCGGTGTCACAACCAGGCAAATGGCGGACAAGGGATCTGGCATCAGTTCGGCTACAGAGCTAGGTTTAGGAGATAGGAATCAGGGTCGTCAAAATAAAGACAAAGAGACAGTAAATTTAGATAAAACTTTTATTGAAATAGAAAAAGAAAAAGATACAGATCGTCGAAGAGCGATGATCGTCGACCAGTCCTCAGTGATGGATGCGCTGGAAAAAATACATAAGAAAATAGATGATAAATATGCTAAACTAGAAAGAACAATCGTCGAAGCAAAATCAGTAAATACAGATAACGTATTATCATGCGAAGATAATTTCAGAAAAAGGCTCGAAGAGCAATCATTAAAATATAAGAAACAATTAGAGATATTAGATAAAAAATTAGAAGCTACAAGCGAAAAGTTCGAAGAGAAATTAATAGAATGTCAAAAAGAATACCATGAAGAGCATGGAAGCATAAGAGAGGAATTTGGCGAGAGTCTGAATTGTTTGGATAGTAAGATCGAAAGAAATCAAAAAGTAAATTTGGAAAGAATCATAGATATCGAGAAAAAACACGATAATTTCAAGATAAGCGTGAACGCGGAAATTAGAAAAGTAAAATCGACAAATCCAAATCAAAGTTGTGACTACAACAACTTAATTTCCAAACACATCAGACTACCGCAGTTCTCTGGAAAAGGTTGGGAAAGACCAGCAAATTATATTAAAGAAATAGAAGAATACTTTACCTTTATAGATGCTAGAGATGATGATATTTGCTTAAAGCTAGTAGGACAAAGTCTCATGTTAGATGCAAAGGATTGGTGGATCGCGCGTCGCGACGTAATTCATTCCTGGGGAGAGTTTAAAAAACGATTTTTGAACAGATATTGGGGCGTAGAAACACAACGGGAGTTACGAAGAGATATCGAATTTGGATATTATATTCCGGACGCGAGGGTGACGTGGTCTGAGTATGCCAATCGAAAATTCGCATCAGCTGTCGGATTAAATCCAGCCATGTCAGAACAAGAGATCGTTCGAAATCTTACAAGGCACTTTGACGAGCCGGTTGTTGAAGCTGCTAAATGCCGCGGGATTTGCGACATCGACGCACTGTTGGAGTTTTTGGACGAAATGCAATTCGGGGGTAGATCAAACGCGCCTAGACAAAAACCGACGTACACGAACAAACAGTACCCAACCGTCAACCGTCCAACTGAAAACCGAGACAAACAGGTGTCATGGCGTAACGACATGACAAGCCAAAGCTTCAAACCTGCTAACGATAATCATGAAACGCGTCAAAAACATGGACAAGGCGAGCATGTCAACAATAGGTCGAATTGGACAACAAGTCATATAAAGGCGACCGTTGTAAACACCGAAGATAACCCGTCGGTAATAGAATCAAATATCGTCAATACGGAAAACTAGGAGGCGCTGTGCTGGAAGAGGAATTGATACCGACACCAGTACAGCGTATTTTAAATATTTCGGCGGTAAATCCGGATAAAAAAAGTTCACAAAATAATTCATTTGAAAATCCGTTTAATTATCTGGTAAAGGAGGATACAGGCGATTGTCAAGCATCCGTACAATGTCCGGAGGTTCTCCTGCGCGTCGAAGATGTCGAAGTCAAGGCTCTGATCGACACGGGTAGCCACATAACGTGCGTGTCGGGAGGCTGGTACAATCGGCATAAGGCAAATTTTTTGAGCTGCGCAAAATTACCAGTAGTTAATTTTCAAGTATTGGGAGTGTTAGGGGGCAAACCTACACGAATAAAAGAACAATTTCTAGCCAAAGTCGTAATAGGATCGTCATCCGATGAGATGTGTTTTCTCGTCGTACATGGACTAAAGCAAGACATGATCATTGAAATTGATACTTTACATAGATGGAAGGCTGATTTAGATTTAAAACTAAATAAACTACAAATTCAAATAAAAAATAAAACAGATCAGATTGAGATTCATAAAACGACCGGCGTTAACGACGAAAAAATAGAAAAGGAGATTATCTCAAGCATTGAGTCGGTTAATAGTCATCAAACTGGACATAATCCTGGATTAACCGATGATGAGATTAACAGCAAATTGTCGGAATGTCAGGTACTTAAAGCTTGTGAGATTAATGATTTTTCAACCTTATTAAAAAAGTATCGCGACATTTTCTCAAAAATACCCGGTAGAGTCACAATTTACGAACACAGATTAAAAATTTATGAGGATCGACCTTTTGTAAGACGGTCGTATCCAGTGCCAATTATGCACAGAGATAAAGTCAGAGCAGAAATTGATAAAATGTTAAATCTTGGTATCATTGAGCGCTCATGCAGCGAGTATATCAACCCCATAGTGGTGGTAGCTAAAAAATCAGGTGACATTAGATTAGTGTTAGACGCACGCTACATCAACAAGCTGATAGTACCTGATCACGACTGTGCGCAGTCTACTGAGGTGCTATTTCAGAAGTGCGGTAACGCTTCGTTTATGTCCAGTCTTGATCTAACCGCCAGTTTTTGGCAAGTACCATTGCATAAAGATTCCAGAAAATACACAGCGTTCATGTACGAGGGAAAAACATACCAATTCGCGGTGACACCCTACGGATTAAATACTAGTTTGGCAAGTCTAATCCGCACTCTCGACTTAGTTTTAAGAGAAACAGAAAAATTCACAATCAATTTCGTCGATGACATCTTGTGTCTATCTGATTCGTTCCAGTCTCATTTAGCACACCTGGAGTCACTATTCGCAGTTTTTAGGAAGCATCACATGACTATAAATTTCAACAAATCAAGATTCTTCCGAGATCAAATTGATTTCTTAGGCCATCGGATTACCAAGAATGGAATCCAACCACAGCCAGAGAAAATA
Organism: Tenthredo mesomela; assembly: GCA_943736025.1. NCBI lineage: Eukaryota > Metazoa > Arthropoda > Insecta > Hymenoptera > Tenthredinidae > Tenthredo > Tenthredo mesomela. The sequence goes on along the minus strand of OX031020.1, from coordinate 12,945,870 downwards.
GAGGCCATAACTAACTTTCCTGAGCCAAAAAACGTTAAACAATTAAAAGGATTTTTGGGTTTGACGAATTATTATAGTAAATTCACGAGGTATTACTCGGATGTAACTGCACCATTACTGAGACTTGTGCGAAAGGATGCTAAATGGGAGTGGAACGAAGAAATGAAAGCACATTTCAATCGAGTAAAAGAGACATTTTGTAAGGAGATGATCATTCATCATCCAGTTCCAGAAAAAAGATATTATTTGCAATGCGATGCTAGTAATTTTGCTATCGGTGCCGTATTGTACCAGCTAAACTACGCGAACGAGGAACTGATTGTAGGCTTTGCGAGTCGCACGCTAAAAGGAGCGGAATTAAATTATTTTACGTCTGAGAAAGAGCTTCTGGCGATCGTCTTTGCATTGGAGAAGTTCCGGACATTCATAATCGGAGCGCAGTTAACTATCAGAACGGATCATCGCGCACTGACATTCTTGTCGACCTGCAAGTTAGTAAGTTCACGTTTGGCGCGCTGGATACTGTTTATTCAGACATACGACTTCGAAATCGAGTACGTGAAGGGAAAGGATAATCTTGTAGCGGACACTCTAAGCCGATATCCACCTGAAAAAGAAAAATCACAAATTAGTAAATTACAAATAGTTGCACCATTAGCAAAAGAAATAACACAAAATTTAAACGGTAACTTGAGAAACTTCGGAATGCTTCAAGCAAACGATCCGAGTATAACAGATCTCGTAGAAAAGGATCTAACGAGGACAAAAAAAAGATTAAAGTTAGAACAAGGTATTTGGTACCATGTTGAACCAGGGGGCAATAAAAGAGCTTATCTCCCAGAAGAGTTATTAAGAGGATTAATTATCGAGACACACGAAGCATACGGACATGTGGGGTCAGGGAAATGCTATAAAATGCTGAAAGAGAATTTTTACTACCCGAAATTTGCGCGTTGCATTCGAAAAACTCTAGCAAGTTGCGATCGATGTCAGCGATGTAAAGTACCGAATTTATACAGCTATGCGCGAATGCAGAACATAACACCCAGCAAAGTTGGAGAACTAGTTTCTATTGACTTCTTAGGCCCGTTACCCTCAAGTAAAGGAAACTATAAATGGTTGCTAGTTACCATCGACGCGTTCAGCAAATTCGTACGCTTATATCCGCTCAAAACTGCCGACGCGCGCTCCACAATCCGGTGCATCTTCGATGAGTACATACCAGAGTTGGGTAAGCCGAACAAAATTCAGTTCGACCATGGGACACAGTTCACGTCAGCACAATGGTTAAATAAACTAGAAGAAGAAGGAATCACTCCTATATTTTCATCGATTAGACACCCGCAAGGGAATATGGTCGAAAGAGTAAATCGAGAATTGGGAAGATTTTTCAGAACATTCCTTACCGACAAACATACATCATGGATTAAATGGTTAAGAGTTATTGAAAGTTGCGTGAACGAAGTGCACCATGAGTCGACTGGATTTTGTCCGTGCAAAATTCAACTCGGCGAGCCACCCAGTAGATTCTGGAAGCAATGGTTTAAAATAGATCAAAACGACATTACACAAGAATTAAAATTAAATTTAGTTAGGGAAAATATAATAAATAATGGAAATAGCAGAGCCAACAGATTCAATTCGAACCATAAATTAACGGAATTTAAAGTAAACGATTTGGTATTAGTTCGAGCGCTTAACGTCTCTGATACAAAAAACAAAATAATGGCCAAATTCCTAGCGTTATATGAAGGTCCATATCGAATTTGTAACCGTGTTGGTGAAGCTACGTTCATTTTAGAAAACATAAACACACGAAAAGAGCGTGGTAGATTCCACACAAACATGCTAAAGCGATACATATTACCCGATATTTGAAAAATAAACGAACATTAGCAACTAGGGGTACTGACTGTCATCGTTTGCAACGGTTGTGTTTGAATTGCTGACATACCAAGGACAGATGATACGAAGAAGATGGTATAAAAGCTCGAGGTCGCTATGAGTCATCACAGTCGTTATCATGTCTGAATACGGGTATATCAGCGTACAGGACAAGGAAACCCAAACCGTTGGCGATGATGTCCATAATCCTGAAAATGATAAAGTCATTGTACCTTCGGGAGTGTTTAAATCGGGAACCGGGAGATATGTGATAGGTAGAGGATACCAAACGGCTGCATACCTCATGGATCCGTCACTATTGCATCGACGAAGGAAGGATGCACGTCCGAATTTAACGGAAGTCACCGAGCCGGTGAATGCACCTACCGTTCCGCCGACCACCAGCGAAGAAGTAGATGAAGTTGTTGACGAAACAAGGGTCGATCCAGTCGTTCCTAAGGATCGAAACAACAACTTAATACTAAAAATCTGTATTCCAAGAGTTAAAATACCGATCATTAACAAGGAGGAGACAAGCCGTAAAACCATCAAAGATAAGAATGAGATAGTAAGGAAATCCAACTTACCTACCATTAAAAGGATAGAGGCAATATCCAAACGCCATCCTGATCTTCGAGGATTCAAAATCCCACGTCTGAGGGAGAAGTCCAATGATGGTGCATCAACAGCAAGCCGCAATGCACCAACACCGATCAACACCGACACAGATCGAGCTTTGCCAACCGGCAGCAAGCGGTGTCGACTCGCCGACTTCGACCGACGAAAAAATAGGAAACCAGAAGATCTAATAAAGATGCTACGAGTATTCGGCACTTTAGACCTGTCAGATGACGAAGACGACGAGATGACACAAAGGCGCAAGGTACTGAAAACAGCTGTAGTAGTCACTAGACCACCGGCGATCAGGTATGCCAACAAGCCTAAGCCAAGGGTGAATGAAATAGTGGAGATACCCGTGCTACGGGATCCGACTGATCCATTAGGATTGAAGAGGGGGTAAAAAGTTCACCATTCATCATCATCTCATAGTGACAAATCAAGAAGGACATCGATCATCATCCATTCGTATCATCAAAGATCATCCGACCACCTGATGATCGAAGGGGGCCAATGTAACGAATCAGGCAACCCATGCCTGACCGTTAGCATTCAAACATCAGCCGTTGCGAACATCGAGAACAGTCTAGAACGATCGACAGCAGCGACGAGCTGAGTGACGTCACGACTAATATAAAAGTCGAGGCGCCGCTCAACTCACCAGCTATTCTAGGGTAGACACCAGATAGACTCACAGTTCATAGTTGGTCATCACGAGCATAGAGCTCTGATGAACCGTTAGAATCAGCTATTACTTCAAATATCAAATATAAATTCACTTATTCCAAATCAAACTACCAAATATCAAATCATATATTCTTACCATTGAGTTTAGAGAAAATTATTAAAGAATAAATATTAAAATACGATCGACGCATTATTGCTAGAAAACTTACACTGAAAAAGAGATATCAAATTCAAATAAAAACCTTGTAAAGACAAGTAAGTAGATAATAAGCAACGTGTAAAAATAGGTTAGGGTTGCAACCGTAGTTTTAGTTAATTGAATAAACAGATTCTTGAACATTACAAAAAAGCAATTTAATCAGATGTCAAACCCCTTCCTCCGCCAATTCCAGGTTATAGTTTAAATCTAACAGAAAGCTAGATACAGCCTTGGTGGATCTCCGATCTACCCAGGTCTGGCACAGCTATTATTTGGAATAAATTAACTTCATTAAATTAACATTTAACGGTTAAGAGGGTAGAGTGCAGCCTTAGTGCGTTTATCGTACTCAGGTCTGTGGGGAGGCGGCTTCAGCTACACGGTAGTTCAAGTCCGTAATAGGCACGGCTAATAATTAATAGTAGAAGTCTCAAACAAAAATATAAATTGAGTAAAGAAAACACAATAACCAACCGGTTCGCGTCACTTTCAGTGTCGCTCACTATCCGTAAAGTTACAATATATGTATTACACAGACGCTGAGGGTGAACGACACGTGCTGGAATTTCACGGTTGTTACTGGCACGGGTGTCGAAGAAAAAAAAAAAATTAAACAAATTAAACAAATTTACGTTATTCACGCAAATATGGCACCAAATAAATTTCGTGACCGGTGCTGCAATCCCTTTGGTCTATATAACCGTCGAAAGTGGGAGAGCTTAGGACCTGCTTATATATTATTATAATTATTATTACTATTATATTATTTTTTTATAGCTTATGATTTCTCTATGATCATATAGCCATGATTATTATTTTATAACTTATGATTTCTTACGTCGTTTCGACAAAGAAAATAAGTTTCCTTGTCCAAAGCTAAAATGTGGTCCTTGGACAAAGCCATCCTTCGAATTTGGAATATGACCAGGAAATAAATAGTCAATTACAGAGTGTATGGAAGTTTAAAAGAATTTAAAAAAAAGAATATTATTAATAAATATTAATAATATTAATATTAATAATAATAATATTAACATTAATAATAATAATATTAACATTAATATTATTATTAATTAATATTATATTATTATTAAGAATTTTTTTAAAAGAATATTTGCATTGACGATCGGTTATACCATTGCATTGCCTTGAATTAAATTTTTTATGAACTTTGAAATTCTGTAAAAAATTGAGGAAAATTCGAGCCACGCTGGGCTTGGGCTCAAAAGTTACGTCTTCGAGAATAGATTTTTTGTAATTTTTTTCAGAAAAATCAAAATGGTCCAACTTTGCGAAATTTCGATTTTTCCACTTTGACCTTGAAAATATCGTTCACAAAGGGGTCGGAAAATTATGGCAATATTTGCGCATGAAAGAACGATTCAAGACGAAGAATTTGATATGCTTTTCGTTGTGATACGATGCATGCATCCAAAGATACAGTTCTTTGAAAATTCTTTGAAATGACAAAACAGGAAATGATTCAAAATTCGTCAGGCAAAAACGAATACATATAAAATTCTGAAAAAATTCAGGGGTACTCCAAGGGGTGGGGTCAATCTGAGAAAAAAATATGAATCGAATAGAAAATGGTGAGGGTCAAACGCTGGTCGAGTTCACGTGGAATTCCCCATATATATAGATATAGGTATATAATATTGTAGATATATATGTACAAGCATGTATATAAACATATTAGTTAGCTTAGCTATGCGGCCCAAAAAAGGTGATAAAAAACGTTACAACGCTTTTTTTTAAAGAGGAATTTTATTTTCTTTGTTACATTCAAATTCACCGAGTCGTTAATACGCCCTGCTAATCCTTCAATTAATCCCGACCCCTCTCCGCGGTACTGACGCTAGCCGGCGCTCAAGTATCTGTAGTTTGTTTTTTTTTTTTTATTAGTTAGATTTTCAGGAAGTGGCGATTATAAGCCTGGCGCCCAGCATCTTTGTTTTATTATAAATTTTCCATTGGCCAATTGTCGAGTGGACGGTTCTCAGACTAGCTTTCCGGTCTGGTCTGAGGACCAGGAAAAATCCACGTCACAGCACATTCCCGACTAGAAATTGTGGTAGGGATTCGATCAGGACCGAATCAGGTTGACCATACGTCCTCATCAGGTCCAGATCAGGCAGCCCGATCAGGACCCGATTACACATGTAACGGAGCTCGGTAATGAGGACCGTATGAGGTTTACCCTATCAGGTTTGCATCGGGTTTCAGTATTAGTGCCTCATCGAAATTCTAGTTCGGCACCCGGTAATATTAATAGTAATTGCAAAATTATATCTACCATATCCACGTATTTTATTAGGTTTCAATAATATACATCTCGCTCTCGGCTAACCTAATCACTATCTTAACTTCCAGCAATCTGTAATTTATATTAATTATTCGCTCGCAAGTCTGGATGCATCGCAGTTACATGTTAGTACGGTGAATGCCTCTACCTTATATACAAACGTTGACCCAGTCAGTGCTAGTGAGAAATGTTTTTCTGTTTGTCGCCACCTATCGGCGAAGTGGAACCCTATTGGCAAGTCAGTCCCGGTCGGGATTTTATCAGGCATACCATACTTTGGCATGCCTCACAACTGCCTGATCGGGATTTGATCGGGCATACCGTACTTTGGCGTGCCTTGCAACTGCCTGATCAGGTCCTCATCAGGCATACCGTACTTTGGCATGCCTTACAACAGCGGGATCGGGTCCTTATATAACTCGGGCATGCCGAGCGAGAATTTCTAGTCGGGTTAGGGTGGCCGTTAAAACGGGAAAAAACATGAAACTCAGGGGCCGCCCCCCAAATCGACTCGAAATAAATCAAAACTCATCCTGTAATTTTTTCAGATTTTTATTTTAACGCTTGACCCTTGACCACAGGGGTTGAACTTCTCCATTTGAAATACACGGGGTTTCGCGGTCTTTTCAGTTATTATTCCACTGTGGGTCTAATTATGAATATAAAAATCTGAAATTCTTACAGATTGGTCCCCGAGAATGCTTCTCTGTGAAGAAAAAATGGCCACCCCTCTGCCCTCCAAATTTTGTATGCTTCATCCCATGCCAATGTGATCATTTTTTTTTTTGTTTCTCCAATTTCATCGAATGTTGCTCAAAAACTTTAGAAATATATGTTTCCCAATGTTTTTCGGTTTGTTCACATTTCGTATGGGATATTCCGACATTATCCAATATCACACGGACTTCAAGTAAAGGGAATAATCGATTCTGATGCGAAAGTTGACTTTGAAACTCCTTGTTGATTTCTTTTGCGAAAAAAATCTATAATAAAAGAGTTGACTTTGTTCAAAAATTACATGGATGGCGTTAACAAAAAAATTTGCTGAATACAAAAAGAAAAAAGAAAGAAAAACGAAAATGCTGCAAAAACACACCGAAAATCACTTCCGTACAAAATGTGGGAAAACCGAGAAACATCGGGAAACATGTATTTTTAATGTTTTTGAGAAACATTCGATGGAATTGTAAAAACATAAAAAAACATATATTTCCGATGTTTTTGAGCGAAATTCGATAAAATTGGAGAAAAAAAAAAGATCACATTGGCATGGAATGAACCATACAAAATTTGGAGGGCAGGGGGGTGGCCATTTTTTCTTCACAGAGAAGCATTCTCGTGGACCAATCTGTGAGAATTTCAGATTTTTATATTCACAATTAGACCCACAGTGGAATAATAACTGAATTGACCGCGAAACCCCGTGTATTTCAAATGGAGAAGTTCAACCTCTGTGGTCAAGGGTCAAGCGTTAAAATAAAAATCTGAAAAAAATACAGGATGACTTTGGATTTATTTCGAGTTGATTTGGGGGGCGGCCCGGAATTTCTTTTTCTAACGGCCACCCTAATGCACATGGATCTCGACACAGATATACATATATATATACATTAGGGTGGTCCTTATTTAAGGCTCGGACGAATTTTTTATCAGACGCCCCCCAAATCGACTCCAAATAATTCAAAAACAATACCCTAATTTTTTCAGATTTTTATCTAGACTCTAACCCCTCCCACCGAGAGGGTGGATTTCCCCATTTGAAATACACGTGTTTCGGCCATATTCTCAGGATATATTTTAGTCTCAAAGTAAAAACTTTTAGAAAAATCTGTAACTGCGAGATTTTAGTGTTCATTGGTGTTACTGTTTGAGAAAAAATTCACATTATCATACGGGTCAATCTAGACGAATTGCACACCCTTTATTTGAAAAAAAAAAGCAGATTAAAGGGTGTGCAATTCGTCTAGATTGACCCGATAAGGTTAGTATGGAATCTAACTTACCGCGCGGGTGATGCGAGAGATTTCATACCAACCTTATCGGCTCTCCATACCTCTACGTGTATAAGAAGCAAATTGAAAAATTAATTGCTCAAAAACGGTGTAGTGAATCAAATTGAAATTTTGGCAGTGAGCATATCATTTATCTGTCTTTCGATGATAAAAATTTCGAAGATTTCTCACTATTTGAATATATCTCCCAAACATCCTTGAAAATAAAAAGACAAATGTAGGGTTGTGACCGTACACAGCAAATTGAAATTCATACTATATAATGAATATGAGTTACTGAACCTGTCAATACTGTACTCACTACTAAGAACAGAATAAATCATCAGTCTTTTCACGCCATCAAGTTATTACGCAAACTAGGTATGACTGTTTTAATTTCCAATCCTTAATTCCTTTCCTTTATAGGCTTTTACAGATTTTCAAATGATTATAACTTCTGAACCAAAAATCGTGCCATCTCAAACAAGGTCTTGAAATTCGCGTAATTTTTCGTAGAATATCGTGTAAACATTTCAGTAAAATCGAAGGTGGCCTATTCTTCGAAAAACATCATTTAAATTTCTATTCGCGAATAACAACTGACACAAGGGTTAAAGAATTCTGAAAAAATGATTTTCAAATGGAACATTCAAAAACAAGAAATTTAGTGATCTTGACTTTTTCGATAGGACTGATAGATTCCGAGTTACATACGTTTGAAATCTTCGTGTCAACGAAAAGAACGAAATTTCAATATTCTGCCTTATCGAAACGATGAGACCGATCCCCAAAAGTTTCGGTGAGAGTAGTCGTATCTTATGGTGCAACATGCACAAAAAAAAATTAGCGATATCGGAATTGTCAAGGTCTGGAGACACGTCGAGTTGAGGTGGAATACCCCATATATATATATATGAGGTAGTCCACCCCAACTCGGCGGCATTTTTCCCTGACCATCTGCGATTTGTTTCATTATTTTTCATCTCATTCGACCTACAGCAGAACGTACTCTCAATTTTTTTCAGATTTTTCGGGTTAGCCGTTCGCTCAAAAAAAATTAATGAACCTCACTTTTTGAGAAAAAAAAACGCCCTTTTTTAAAATTCTCAAAAAATTCACAAAAATTCTGTGTCACAAAACAAACTTTTTGAGCCATAAATCATAGTGGAAGTATTTTTGCTTATTTTTTTATTCAATTTAAGGGGGGAGATACATGTAAATTTTTCCAAACAAAAAAATTTTTTTTTTTTTTTTTTTCACATTTTTTGTGTACAACGCGTAAAGCAGCACATCCTTGTATACATACTTATTTCTGATGCTTTTGTAACACATTCAATCATTGAAGTATAGTTAGAAAATGATGAAAAAAGTTTTGTCTAACTCATTAAATTGAATAAAAAAATGAACAAAAATACTTCCACTATGATTAATGGCTCAAAAAGTTTGTTTTGTGACACAGAATTTTTGTGAATTTTTTGAGAATTTTAAAAAAGGGCGTTTTTTTTTCTCAAAAAGTGAGTTCATTAATTTTTTTTGGGCGAACGGCTAACCCGAAAAATCTGAAAAAAATTGAGAGTACGTTCTGCTGTAGGTTGAATAAGATGAAAAATAATGAAACAAATCGCAGATGGTCAGGGAAAAATGCCGCCGAGTTGGGGTGGACTACCTCATATATATCTCTATATTATAAAGATATATCGTCGCCGCCGCCGCCGTGTCAGACTTTCCATGGCCTCCTCGACCCCGCTCCCCCTCGCCTTCGGCCTTCTCGTCCCCGCTCGGCTCCCCCCCCCCCCCCCCCAGCCCATTCGGATTCCCTATCGAAAACTATCCTGGATAGCCGAAGATAGCCGAGGATAGCCGAGGACAGCTGAGGAGAGCCAAGGGGAGCGGACCCGGGCCTTCCCTCGGTCCAAGAGCCCAGAAAAGGGAAAGGGGGAAGCAGAGCCGAGGAGAGCCGAAGAGAACCGAAGAGAGCCGAGGATAGCCGAAGATATCCGAGGATAGCCGAAGATAACCGAGGATAGCCGAGGATAGCCAAGGATAGCCGAGGATAGCCGAGGATGGCCGAGGATAGCCGAGGATGGCCGAGGATAGCCGAGGATGGCCGAGGATAGCCGAGGATGGCCGAGGATAGCCGAGGATGGCCGAGGATAGCCGAGGATGGCCGAGGATAGCCGAGGATGGCCGAGGATAGCCGAGGATGGCCGAGGATAGCCGAGGATGACCGAGGATAGCCGAGGATGCCCGAGGATAGCCGAGGATGACCGAGGATAGCCGAGGATGACCGAGGATAGCCGAGGATGGCCGAGGATGGCCGAGGATAGCCGAGGATGGCCGAGGATAGCCGAAGATAGCCGAAGATAGCCGAGGATAGCCGAGGAGAGCCAAGGGGAGCCGAACCCGGTCCTCCCCTCGGTCCAAGGGCCCAGGAAAGGCAAAGGGGGAAGCAGAGCCGAGGGAGCCGAGGAGAGCCGAAGAGAACCGGAGAGAGCCCAGGATTGCCGCAGATAGCCAAGCTTAGACCATATAGTAATGGACGGAGCAGTGGAGTGGTGGGGGTGTTGCCGAGTAGTAAGACAAGGATAGCCTTAGCGATATACAGGGTGTAAATCTTAACTCTGTACATACTTATAGGGTGTGTAGGGGGTGCCAATACAAGCATTTTGAGGTATGACACCCATGGTCGGAAACTCCTCCTAACCACTGTGGAGGGCTTTGAAGGATATGGTACCGTGCACGCGTGATCGTAGTTTAATGAATCAGACGTGATCACTTTCGGCCCAAGATTTTATTCAGCCGTAGACAACAGTATAAATGTTCTTGCGTGAAATAAACAAAACGATAAACTTAGAAATAAAAAAATAACGAAACAATTTCCGATGCTTTTAAACAGAATATGAAAAAGTTATGGAAAACGAAAAGCCCAAGTGTGCCAAACCCCATTTCGTTTTCCATAACTTTTTCAAAATCTGTTTATAAGTACCGGAAATTGTTTTGCTATTTGTTTATTGCCAAGTTTATCGTTTTGTTGATTCCACACAAGAACATTTGTACTGTTGTCTACGGCTGAATAAAATGTTAGGTCAAAAATGATTACATCTGATTCATTACATTACGAAAAGCGCGCGGTACTAGAACCTTCGAAGCCCTCCACAGCCGTTAGGATGAGTGTCCGACCTGGGGTGTCATACCTCAAAATGCTTGTATTGGCACCCCCTACACACCCTATAAGTATGTACAGAGTTAAGATTTACACCCTGTATATATGCACACAAATAAGCCTCATTCATGCTAACTCTTGAAATCGAGTAGGTTTAGTTATGATCGAGAGAGTTATGCCACAGAGGCTATGGGGTACATAAATGTGGCAACGCAGCAACACGACTTGGCAACTTTCTATCCCTAACGGGAGCACTTCTTCCTTCTCTTACAAACGATTTAGTTTCTTCCGTCCCTTTCTCATTACTCGGCAACAGATTCCCCTATACTCCGGCATAGGCAGTGCTCCGTCCATTCCTACCTATATGATCTAAGTAGCCAAGGATAGCCGAAGATAGCCGAGAATAGCCGAGGATAGCCAAGGATAGCCGAGGATGGCCGAGGATATCCGAAGATAGCCGAGGAGAGCCAAGGGGAGCCGAACCTGGTCCTCCCCTCGGTCCAAGGGCCCAGGAAAGGGAAAGGGGAAAGCAGAGCCGAGGCAGCCGAGGAGAGCCGAAGAGAACCGGAGAGAGCCGAGGATAGCCGAAGATAGCCGAAGATAGCCGGGGATAGCCGAGGATGGCCGAGGATAGCCGAAGATACCCGAAGCTAGCCGAAGATAGCCGAGGATAGCCGAGGAGAGCCCAAAATGTCAGACACGGCGGCGGCGGCGGCGGCGGCGGCGGCGGCGATATATCTTAATAATCTCTACACACGACTTCAAGAGATACGAAGCCGAGGACCTGCACTACGAGAAATATTCAGTGAACGACCTGGACAACGAGAACTACGAAGCCGAGGACCTGGACTACTAGAAATACTTGGCGAACAACCTGGAGTACGAGACCTGGACTACGAGAAATACTTAGCGAGTGACCTGGACAACGAGAACTACGAAGCCGAGGACCTGGACTACTAGAAATACTTGGCGAACGACCTGGAGTACGAGACCTGGACTACGAGAAATACTTAGCGAGTGACCTGGACTAAGAGAACTACGAAGCCCAGGACCCGGACTACGAGAACTACGAAGCCGAGGACCTGGACTACTAGAAATACTTGGCGAACGACCTGGACAACGAGGAATATGAAGAACATAAAATCCACGGATTATTTGGGTTTTAGAAACAACTGATACAAATTAGAATATGGGGGGTTGGCGCGCTAGTATATATATATGGTGCAAAAACCTTTCGCCAAGTACATTAATGTGGTCACTACCCCCCAAAAAATCCACCAACCAAAATTCCTCCTTAACAAAATTGGTATTATCAAAATGTCTACTTACAAAAGGATTGAAATCAGATACAATTGCCGAGTACATATCTTCTGTATAACAAAAGTTTACAACAGAAGAACAGAAAACTGAATAGTCTTGTATCGTTCACTCGCTACGCTCGCTCACTCGATCGGCTCTTGATAATTACAGGGAAAAAAAATCAGTAAAAAAAAAAAAATTTAGCACGTGGTACTTGCGGGCCATTTATGAGTAAGTAAAAGAGTTTTCACTTCGGTCTATGTATCATTTGTTCGATACATATTGATATAATGGCCCGCCAAGTACCACTTCCTAAATATTTTTTTTTTTTACTGATTTTTTTCCCTGTAATTATCAAGAGCCGATCGAGTGAGCGAGCGTAGCGAGTGAACGATACAAGACTATTCAGTTTTCTGTTCTTCTGTTGTAAACTTTTGTTATACAGAAGATATGCACTTGGCAATTGTATCTGATTTCAATCCTTTTGTAAGTAGACATTTTGATAGTACCAATTTTGTTAAGGAGGAATTTTGGTTGGTGGATTTTTTGGGGGGTAGTGACCACATTAATGTACTTGGCGAAAGGTTTTTGCACCAGGGGTGCTTTTTGGGGTTGATATCACCACTTTTTGTACAATTTTGCTCGACTATCTAATAATTGTGCTCGCTCGCTACGCTCGCTCGATTGGGATTTCCTGTATCCTTGCTCGCGAGGCTTGCTCAGTTATCAGCATTCTGTCCATTGTTCCTATGAACATGTCAATGCATGTATACGATGATGCCTTTTGTATCATCCGAATTCCTCAAAAAGCAGCAATATTAAATTGGAATTCCTAAAAAAAAAACGTTTCCTTCGATAATTGCATTCATAAATAAAAAAATAGGCCAAATCTACAATGTATAAGTGAACAAAATGTAGAGGTAATAGTCAGTTAATAGTCATCTGATAGTCTTGTGTCATGTAAGGTAAACCTAATCGTAAAATTATCCGTTCACGATTGTTATTTTATTTATCAGCATGAATTTTCACGTCAGTCGATTCGCATAACCTCAAAAGCTCGAGATCGTAGGATTTAAGATCAACCTATCGAAACATTTTTATTGGTGACTATCACGTTAATGTACTTGGCGTAAGGTTTTTGCACTCAAGGGGCTTTTAGTGGGTATTCGCTAGTTTTTATTAAGCATTGCTGGTACTCTCTTTTATTTCTTTTATTTGGATTTAAAAACATGAAATGACAACACGCGTCTGCTAGTCCAGCAGACAGTTTCTGTCTGCGATACTGGAGCTGACTACGTTGTGACTGTCGTACTAACGCCACTCTATACAACTTTTGTGTAGATTTTCCCTTCTATGTGATTTTATGGGAATGGTTTTAGTGTGATGAATCTTGGTCTGAAGACGAAGGATAATTTCCGACTACATACCTGTATAAGGCGATAAGTCGTTAAAGGATAACTAACTAACTAACTAAGACGAAGGAGAATTGTATAAGGCGATAAGTCGTTACAGGATAACTAACTAATTAAGACGAAGGAGAAACATTGTACGAGGAAACGGGGTATCAGAATCTGTAGATAATTATATCTCAGCACTCCGCACACCGATTTAATCGATCTAGGGCTCAAATGAAAGCTTTTCATGCCCACATCCTGGATTAAATCAGTTTTAATTCGTGTATGTTGTGAGGTGAAAGAAAACGAAGATACTAATTTGCGGTATAGGTTAGGGTAGTTGCCTCTCGGGTATATAGACTCGTTGAGTCTCGCGGTTGAAAAAAAATTTTTTTTAATGTACTTGGCACGAGACTCTACCGAGTCTCTTGATATGTGTCTCGGGACTACAATATCTTCCGAAATTATGTAATCAAAATAATCAATATAATAATAATATTATTATTAATATCATTATTGTAAATATCATTATCATCATTATTATCATTATCATCATCAACATCATCATTATCGTTATCATTATCATCATTATTATCATCACCTGTTTTTCTTTTCCCTTTCTTAAAAAAGTGATTGTAACGGAAATGACGCAAATAAATCGAAACTCTCGCACTTCCGTCATCGCTTTTCCGCGACGTCTATTGGTTGTTGTTCGCGCTGCATATTGTTTCTCGCCAAAATTTGTTTGATGCGACTTCACAGCGATGTGTCATTACGTGCATTGAAGCAAATCTGTTTTTCACGTTCTGACGACGAGCATTCAATTCGCAAAGGCAAATCCACATATCGGTAAATCTTTTTGAAATGAATCGTACCTACTTTATACATAGAATCGATCGAAGCCAGAGATCAATCTTACTCGATATTCGATTTATCTTTATTACAGAAAAGAACTGACTGTACCCGCTTTTTACGGTCCCCGCCAACGAACGATTAGTGTCATACTAATTATAGTTTGATTCAATTGTAAAAAAGTTAAGAAAGATTGTCTTCAAAATAATAATAATTATTATTATAAATAATTCATTTTAAAAGAATTATATGCCTATGTTCTAAATAAGTCGGTGAAAAATAAAAAAGTAAAAAAATAAAAACACTTTCATTGGTACACTATTATGGGAAAACGGATGGAAAGAATAGAGTGGCGATTATAGGAACCAATGTTCGATAGTATAAATTATTGTGTTTGATCGCAAAATGAAATCTTAAAAAAATGCATAAGCTGAAAGTTGATTTCAGAAGCGCGCAAAGCGCGCTATTCTGAGCTAGTATTGTTAAATTCATCATAAAGTACATTGACACAGCATTGCAGATCTTACTTGTGTTTTCAGAATTTATTATTGCAAAACAGTCGTTGAAGACAGGTTTGGTGCATGAAAGTCTAAAGATATATGAGATACTTGAGCGCCTGCGAATCGTGATGATTTCGCACATACGTGCGCAAGGCGTAGTATGGTGGTTTTTTTCATGTTTTATTTTATGGACATTACCTGCTTCAAAGTTCGTTTTCACGAAGGGAAAGATTCTAGCGAAGGTTCGAATGTTCAGCTCGACTTCAAGTGGTTCATCATTAATTTTTTAAAGATTTCATGTAATGAAACCCAAAGTTTATTTTTCTTCTTCTAATTATTGATACATGATTATTTCAATTAGTACCGCAATTCCTATGGAAAGTTGGAACATAAATATCCCGAGAAAACAAGGAAGCAAGGAAGCTTTATTACTTATAAGCGTTTTGAATCTGAACTTTTTTTGAGCTGTCGAACCGTCACCCGCTCATTCACGCATTCAACGAACGAACACTATAATTATATTTTTTCTAATAGCTGTGACGACTATCAGACACGAGAGCGTTAGGGTGGCGCAAAAAAACCGACTATTTTTTTTTTTTTTGAGTCTCGGGTGAAAAAATGTTAGTTTTTGATGTTTTAAGAGCCCTCTCCAAAGGACAGCTCAAAAAAAAAATTTTAAGAGGTCGCTCCAAATTTTTTTAAATTTCAAAAATCGTCAAAAATCGAATTTTTTTTTTTTTTTAATTTTTTTTCTCGTTACGGTATAATTTTACAGTCCAAAAAAAAAATAAGTTTCTGAAAGTTTCAGTTCAAAATTTGAATTTTGAAAGGTCGCTCATAATTTTTTAATAATTAAATAATTAAAAAATCTAAAGTAATGCACTGACAAATTAAAAAAAATTATGAGCGACCTTTCAAAATTTAAATTTTGAACTGAAACTTTCAGAAACTTATTTTTTTTTGGTCTGTAAAATTATACCGTAACGAGAAAAAAAATTAGAAAAAAAAAAAAATTCGATTTTTGACGATTTTTGACGATTTTTGAAATTTAAAAAAATTTGGAGCGACCTCTTAAAATTTTTTTTTTTGAGCTGTCCTTTGAAGAGGGCTCTTAAAACATCAAAAACTAACATTTTTTCACTCGAGACTCAAAAAAAAAAAATAGTCGGTTTTTTTGCGCCACCCTAGAGAGCATAGTTGGCACGAATTGTTCATCGTGAAATTGCGGTAGTTATGTTATTTAAGAAGAAGCGAAATAATGTTTAGGGTTCTAATATTGATGAAATATTTATGAAAGAAATCAATGCGAGACCACTTGCAGTTGAGCTCAAGATTGGCCCATTTTCGGAAATTTTTTTCTTCTTGTGAAATGTCATTGAAGAGAAAAAACAATGAAAGAAAAAATCTAGCAGGTACGATATTTAAAAAACGAATGAACGGGTCCTAGTCCATACGCAATACCCCCTTTCCGTATGCAATGGTAGGTCCGGAGCCGTTTAGGGTGTTTTTATATGTTTTCGGGGGTGAGGAATCCGAATCCGTCGGTGGTTTTTTCAAAAAGTTGGGCGAACACATTGTTATTAACAATTTTCAGTGTTCTTCCGACAAAAATGAGGTTTTTCGCAAAAACTATCATATTTACGAGAAAAATTGTTCTTAGCATTTTTATTCCTGATGTTTTAATGAACAAATTCGTTTTTTGTTTTTCCAAATCGGATGATTAGTTCCGGAGTTACGCGCATTTGTTTATGAAAATCGCTGGCTTCGACGTCATCCACGGCTCGCGCGCGCTTGAAATCAAATGGATTCCAAATTGGTTCTCCTTATATGTTTTCGGGGGTGCGGAATCCGAATCCATCGGTAAAAAAAAAAAACAAAAAAAGAAAAAAAAAAAAAACTAATAAAAAAAATGTACTAAAATATAAAATAAAAAAATATACTAATATCGACTACACTGTTAGAAAAGTGGTGTCAAAATTGACACCGATCTAACACCGCTCCGTATTCTATAGAAGTCCACACCGATTTTGGTGTAAACACGTGTTGTCAAAGTCCCAGTGTTAATAGATGACACTGTGGCTCAACACCGAGATGGTTCGTGTGTTTTAACACGGAACAGTGTTGATTATAACCGACACCAATAACATTCAATAATGCAAAAACGGCGGAGTCAAAACTGCGAGGGTAATGTACACCAAGCGGTGTTAAAACAAAGATCGTGCTATGCACCGAACGGTGGCATAAGAATGCATCATTCCTTATACTCTACACCAAAAAGTGTTAGAATAATACACCGTTAGTAGTACTATTCGTTACTAGGTTTATTTGTATGTATGTATGAATAAGTCGAGATATTTACGCAATATAAATTTTATGCATCGCGCATTGCTCATTGCTCATTACATTGCACATACATATGATAATAATAATAATTAACATGAATAAGATAGACTCGATATAGTGCACATCTTTGTCGATTTCGGCAAATAAATACATAGATATAAATACGAACACTTTAATACTTTTTACTGAATTGCGTTGCCACTTTTAAACACTTTTATCCATTTCGTTTCACCGATGAATTTTACTCGTCGTAATTCAAACACTGATGGCAAATAGGTTGCGCTTGTTCAGTTTGTTGCAATTGCAAATCCACGACTGTGGATCCTGCACGAGCGGGACTTCTGCCATGTTGGCCGAATGAAAACTGCTAACTGAGCGTTGTTTCACCCTGCTAAGGGTTTGTGCTAACACCGTTCAACTCCAAGTTCACACCAAAGTCAATGACAATTTCGATTGCACCTGAAACGGTGTACATATTTGAATCATGTGGGGCCAAGGTAAGCCCGCACTCGATGACAATTTTGAATCTGAGCCCCACAACGGTGTACATCTTGAAAAATATTGCCTCCGGTGTGACTTTGATTCCAAATGGTGTTAAGTTTCATAAATTGAGTCACAAGGTCAGAAGTAACACCAGTTTTTTGATCGACCACATGATCAGGGTTCTTTTTACCCCTGAAGTGGTGTTATAATCAACACCGAATCTTTTGACTACGAACACCGGGCCGTTTTACACCGCTACTTTTCTAACAGTGTACTAATGTGCGAAGTCTCCTCCTATTTCATATCTTTTTGTTGTGATTCCTCAAAGATACTGTACTTTGTGAGATAACCCAGATAGCAACGAGACGTCAAAAAGACGTTATTCTGGCGTCTTATTTTCAATCTGACCTTTTTCAAGTATGTCGTATTAACGTCTAAAAGACGTCTTATAGACGTCTCATGTCCGCGATTTGCGACGTCATAAAAACGTCGCATTTCTGACAACATAAAGACCTCCCTAAGACGACTATAAGACGTATTTTCGACGATAATATGTCATACTTGAACAAAAATTTTATCGTTCAGAGCGGCGACACTCTGTATACCGTTTTATTTTACTCGCCCTAATTCAAAAATACCATTATGTCATTTTTTTTTACTGGTGGCCGGTTTCGCCCCACCTTCCCCTATTACATTTTTATCTCGATCATATAACATTTTAGTGGACATATTAACTATGTTTGAGGTTATGTTATGTTGGTTATGTTAAAAAACATGTCTTTCGATTACCGACTTACAGGCACAGGATAACATTAATCGCATTATGATTTTTAATAGCACCCGTCGAAATAAGCGAAGACATATTCAGAACTTACCTCAATTTCCGAATCAATCCGTTTTCTTAGATTTCTGCTTTTCTTCTTTGCTTTTATTATTATAATGATCCCGGTAACGGAAGCGTGAACTGCGGAGCTGGTATCGTCTTCTCGTACTAAAAATGTAACTGTGCTGCCACCTATACGTCTTAATTAAGGCGTACTTGCTAGACAGCTCTAAGACGACTAAAAGACCTCTTTTAGACGATAATACGACACACTTGAAGAATGTCAGAATAAAAATAAGACGTCAGAATAACGTCTTTTGGACGTCTCATTGCTATCTGTGTAGGCAGCTTGGTAACGGGTGTCTTTCCACAGACGTCTTCTAGACGTTGTGATATTGACGACTTTTTGAAGACGTCTTATGGACGTTACGACTCGGACCTCTTAGAAAAGACGGCTCGCGGACGTCGTTCGGACAAGCTTGCTATCTGGGAAGGTTGCAGATATAAGTAAATACTGACGGTGTGAACCCGGTAAGTGAACAATTTACTTACAGCATGAGAAAAAAGCTAACAATAAATCGAATCGTCTCATTATTTTGGTAATAGCTTCCAAGTCGGTGAGAAATAAGAATTCTCTCGGTGGACAGAAGCGCGCGCGAGCCGTGGATGACGTGGGAGCCAGCGATTTTCATAAACAAATGAGCGTAACTCCGGAACTAATCATCCGATTTGGAAAAACAAAAGACGAATTTGTTCATTAAAACATCAGGAATAAAAATGCTGACTACAATTTTTCTCGTAAATATGATAGTTTTTGCGAAAAACGTCATTGTTGTCGGAAGAACACTGAAGATTGTTAATAACAATGTGTTCGCCCAACTTTATGAAAAAAAACACCGATGGATTCGGATTCCACACCCCCGAAAACATATAAGGAGAACCAATTTGGAATCCATTTGATTTTAAGCGCGCGCGAGCCGTGGATGACGACGGAGCCAGCGATTTTCATAAACAAATGCGCGTGACTCCGGAACTAATCATTCGATTTGGAAAAACAAAAGACGAATTTGTTCATTAAAACATCAGGAATAAAAATGCTAAGAACAATTTTTCTCGTAAATATGATAGTTTTTGCGAAAAACGTCATTTTTGTCGGAAGAACACTGAAAATTGTTAATAACAATGTGTTCGCCCAACTTTTTGAAAAAACCACTGACGGATTCGGATTCCTCACCCCCGAAAACATATAAAAATACCCTAAACGGCTCCGGACCTACCATTGCATACAGAAAGGGGGTATTGCGTATGGACTAAAGTACGAAACGCGCAGAAGCCTCTCACAAGGCCTTACAGCAGCAACGTATAGTGAAAAACTACAAGGCGCAGAAACATTCGCAAGCTGTGGTGAGTGTCATTATGAGTATAATACGTGACCGATTGTGTGATATCAACCATATTCTTACATGTATGTAGTATGTCTGCTAAATGTGATCAAATCATATAGGCAGCCGCTATTCATCGTCATCAACACTTGATGCAGCATGATGAATTGATGTCATTGAATAAGATTATATTGAGTAGATATAATTAACTAGGATGAATAAAATTTGATGATATTAATTTATTATTTGTCCAGATCTCCGACGAATCATCAGTAAGTTCTGACAATACTCAGAAATTACCGAGGAGTGAACATTTTTTCAGAAATTTCCAGACTCAAAAAAGAAAATGAGGAGCTGAAGGCAGAAATATCAACACTCAGAGCATTGCCTATTATATCCAACGGTGAGAAAATATTTATTTGTTTCCCCCTTGTTTTATTCGTATTTGTATGGAAGACTTGGATACATTATTTTCATTGCAGTTCATTCAGAGTCTTTTAAATATTAATTATATTATACCCGAGTCGAAATCTGAGTCCTCATTTAAGCCTCGAGATTCTTGCGAAGTCTTTAAGACTCAAATAAGGCTTAAGATTTCTTTCAGGTATAGAGAAAGCCTGCGTAAATTGGATATCATTAGGACCTCAAGAGTGCGCTTACGGGCCGATTCCGACTGTCGAGGTCTTAATGATAACCAATATTAGGACTCATTAGGTCCTCCAGAACCTCAATTTCAATTCCTAGCTTGGACCTCAGTTAGTCCTCGAGGTTCTCTTCGAGACCTCAGTAAGTCCTCGAGGTTCTCTTTGAGACCTCAGTAAGTCCTCGAGGTTCTCTTCGAAACCTCAGTTAGTCCTCGAGGTTCTCTTCGAGACCTCAGTAAGTCCTCGAGGCTCTCTTCGAGACCTCAGTAAGTCCTCGAGGTTCTCTTCGAGACCTCAGTAAGTCCTCGAGGTTCTCTTCGAGACCTCAGTAAGTCCTCGAGGTTCTCTTCGAGACCTCAGTTAGTCCTCGAGGTTCTCGTCGAGACCTCAGTAAGTCCTCGAGGTTCTCCTCGAGACCTCAGTTAGTCCTCGAGCCCGCGTGGTAGGACGCCGGGGTCTCTCTATGCACTGTTAGAACAGTAGCGGTGTAAAACGGCCCGGTGTTCGTAGTCAAAAGATTCGGTGTTGATTATAACACCACTTCAGGGGTAAAAAGAACCCTGACCATGTGGTCGATCAAAAAACTGGTGTTACTTCTGACCTTGTGACTCAATTTATGAAACTTAACACCATTTGGAATCAAAGTCACACCGGAGGCAATATTTTTCAAGATGTACACCGTTGTGGGGCTCAGATTCAAAATTGTCATCGAGTGCGGTGTTACCTTGGCCCCACATGATTCAAATATGTACACCGTTTCAGGTGCAATCGAAATTGTCATTGACTTTGGTGTGAACTTGGAGTTGAACGGTGTTAGCACAAACCCTTAGCAGGGTGAAACAACGCTCAGTTAGCAGTTTTCATTCGGCCAACATGGCAGAAGTCCCGCTCGTGCAGGATCCACAGTCGTGGATTTGCAATTGCAACAAACTGAACAAGCGCAACCTATTTGCCATCAGTGTTTGAATTACGACGAGTAAAATTCATCGGTGAAACGAAATGGATAAAAGTGTTTAAAAGTGTTTAAAAGTGGCAACGCAATTCAGTAAAAAGTATTAAAGTGTTCGTATTTATATCTATGTATTTATTTGCCGAAATCGACAAAGATGTGCACTATATCGAGTCTATCTTATTCATGTTAATTATTATTATTATCATATGTATGTGCAATGTAATGAGCAATGAGCAATGCGCGATGAATAAAATTTATATTGCGTAAATATCTCGACTTATTCATACATACATACAAATAAACCTAGTAACGAATAGTACTACTAACGGTGTATTATTCTAACACTTTTTGGTGTAGAGTATAAGGAATGATGCATTCTTATGCCACCGTTCGGTGCATAGCACGATCTTTGTTTTAACACCACTTGGTGTACATTACCCTCGCAGTTTTGACTCCGCCGTTTTTGCATTATTGAATGTTATTGGTGTCGGTTATAATCAACACTGTTCCGTGTTAAAACACACGAACCATCTCGGTGTTGAGCCACAGTGTCATCTATTAACACTGGGACTTTGACAACACGTGTTTACACCAAAATCGGTGTGGACTTCTATAGAATACGGAGCGGTGTTAAATCGGTGTCAATTTTGACACCACTTTTCTAACAGTGTGTGTCTGGGTGTAGTACTTTACTCGCGAGAACAAAATTGCGGCTATTCTGCGGGTGAGTCGAAGCTCGGCGCCGCGTTGTGGCGCCGAGAGTAAGTACTGTGAGTATCTCGAGGTGCAATGTCGAGCTAAAAATTTGGAGAGCTTCGAGGCCCTACTGAATTCGTGGTTCTTGAGGTTCAATTACAATCCAAAAAATTAGAGAACTTGGAGGCTCTATCGAGTCCAACTGGTCTGTGAGGACCTAAGAGACGTAAATGAGGTCTCAATTCGTGACGGCAAATCTGAACATCAAAGAAATGGAGGGTCTGGAGGCTTAAATGAGGACTCAGATTTCGACTCGGGTATTATATTATATTATTATTTAATATTAATTATATTATTTTAATTTTTTATTTGAAATATTTTGACAATTTTCAGATCTGATTGAAATGAAGAAAATCAGTATAAGTGTGCAGGCTAATTTAAAATCAATTGAAGAAATCACAGCTGCGCCATTCAGCAAAAAAATCTCTAGAGAAGGAGCGGCTCAGTCAGCTGGACGCGAGTATGAAGATCCCATTTTGAAAGCTGTGGATGACTTTCTGCTCACCGAAAATCGATTGGATCAGAGACAGAGTTCAAAGCAACAAAATGATACCACAAGATTATCAGCTGTACCGCAGAGTGAATCCACGTTTGTCAATGCAAAAATTACAAAACAAACTGATCAGACTGTTCTCCAGCGTGGCTGTACTAAGAAAATCAGCCCACAATCAGTATCGGTTTTGAATGGAGCTGAATCACAGGGTATTGAGGACACAGCAATGCCAAAAACTGACGGTGATAACCTCTTCGATCGGTATGATGTGAATAGCATCGACTTGAAGCGACCGAACGCTGCAGCGAGCACAGTAGAATCAGTAACTTCAGAAACCGATACGCCAATATTTGATGAAGAAATCTTGCAGGAAGCTGAAGTGATTATAGATTCTAAGTTTACCAACGAAATTATCCCAGAATCATCTTCGACAGCTAAGGCAGCTGGATCATTGGCTTCGCAGACAGAATCGAGAACCATCGACAAAAGTATGATACAAGAAGCCGAAGTTGTTCTACGTGCTGATATTAGCAGGGCTAATAGTAATTCACTACCAAAATCAGAATTAATGAAACTAGTAGCAGAACCCAACGCAACTGGTGAGATTTTATATAAAGTTGTAGTTAGAAACACAACATGATCCTAATAATTGGTTCATTAAATTAATGTAAACCCGGGTAACAATTTGAAGTGGCAGCCGTATGGCCGCTACATGGCCAACCGACCAAGCCAATGTGGCCGCCATGTCAGCCGACCCCGGTTTTATCATGGCTAGTACCTGGCAACGACGACCAAACTATGTCGCTCCTTGATGGCAGCTAGGTGGATAAACAACATGGTTTACTTATGGTTTCGACCTGGCAGCGATATGGCGGCGCTATCTCGCTGCCATGTGGAGGCCAACTAGTTGCCAGGTAACAATCCAACGCGGCAACCATACGGCCGCTACATGGCCAACCCACCTAACCAATGTGGCCGCTATGTCGGCAGTGGTCGGTTTTATCATGGCTTTCACCTAGCAACGACGACCAAACTATGTCGCTCCTTGATGGCAACTAAGTCGATAAACAATATAGTTCATTTATGGTTTTGACCTGGCAGCGACATGGCAGCGCTTACTCGTTGCTATGTGTGGGCCATCTGGTTGCCAGTAATTTTGATACCTCTCTGAAACATGAAAGCCATGAAGTAACCATGAAATTTCCCCAGTTAACTGTCATGTGACAGTCACTCTATTTTGGAACGAGTACCGCTCCTTGAGTTCTATTTTACTTTTAAGTATATATTTCATTCACACAGTAGTCATTCCAAAAGAACTGTTATGAACTATACTACCGGGTAGGCGGTATGAGTCGCTTGACTCGTAGGTGAATTATGATTGTGGTCGGCCGGCAACGGGTAGGTGTAGCCAAGCCGACGTTACTTTACTTGCGAGCGTTGTCGCTCATCTACCGGCATAACAAGGTACTAAGGTAGGTGGCGACGCATTGTATAGACCAGGTAAATGCCAGGCTACCTTAAGACATGGCCGTGCCAGCTTGCCCCACGTAAAAGCTATATGGCAATGCGAGGTGGCGGCCAGGTAGTTGCCAACGGTCGCCAGTTAACGTTAAGACACAGCAATACCAGGTTGGCCCACATAAAAGCCATATGGCATCGCGAGGTGGTGGCCAGGTAGTCGCCAGTTAACGCTAAGACACGGCAGTACCAGGTTGGCCCACATCAAAGCCATATGGCATCGCGAGGTGGCGGCCAGGTAGTCGCCAGCGGTCGCCAGCGGTTGCCAGTTCACGTTAAGACACAGCAGTACCAGGTTAGCCCACGTGAAAGCCATATGGCATCGCGATGTGGCGGCCGAGTAGTTGCCAGTTAACGTCAAGACACGGCAGTATCAGGTTGGCCCACATAAAAGTCATATGGCATCGCGAGGTGGCGGCCAGGTAGTCGCCAGCAGTCGCCAGCGGTCGCCAGTTAACGTTAAGACACAGCAGTACCAGGTTAGCCCACATAAAAGTCACATGGCATCGCGAGGTGGCGGCCAGGTAGTCGCCAGTTAACGCTAAGACACGACAGTACCAGGTTGGCCCACATCAAAGCCATATGGCATCGCGAGGTGGCGGCCAGGTAGTCGCCAGCGGTCGCCAGTTAACGTTAAGACACAGCAGTACCAGGTTGGCCCACATCAAAGCCATATATGGCATCGTGAGGTGGCGGCCAGGTAATCGCCAGTTCACGTCAAGACATGGCAGTGCCAGGTTTGCTTGTATGAAGGCCATATGGCATTGCGAAGTGGCGGCCAGGTCAATGCTAGGTAGTGACGGAACATCGCAGTGGCAGCTTGGCCCACATAAAATCGATGTCGTGGCGCAAGGTGGCGGCCAAGATGGTGCAACATTGGTAGCCTAGCTTAGTTAGCCATATTATCGCCATGTGAAAAGGCCATGTTGAAATCATATAGCCGCCGCATGGTTATCGAACATTGGCCTGCTATGTGGCTGGCCGACAGCATTGCCGTGCTCATGCCACATGGCATTAATGTGGCTTGTGGGCTGGCCATGTAAATTGTTACCCGGGAATGTACTAATTATTCATCATGAATGTATCACTCGAAGTAGAAGTAATCGGAGAAGGGTCTCAATCAATCAAGTCGAGTCAATTTATAAAATGTGATGGCCTGACGTTTCGGCAGTGTTATGCTGCCCTCATCAGAGGCTATTTATTGGAAAAAATTGCAAGTTTGAATTTACAAAGGTAAAAATAATAAAATAATATAATATAATAAAATAAAACAGTTCAGTTAACTAGCGTCGAAAAACTAATACATGAAAGACTACGATCCTAGGTCAGTAAATTGACCCATATACAAACTGATAGTATTTAGTCAAGGATGTTATATAAGCATTGTAGACGAAACAAATATAATGGTAGTCAAAAGAAGTCACATAAATACAAGGATTAACTAATACTATGGTAGTCAGAAGGAACTTTAATTACCTTATTATCTTATTCTAGTTTCCACTAACATAGGACGACACATAGCTCGTCTCATAGTGGGATTATGGTGATCTTTGACACCTAGTTTTTTCACGTATCACCAACTAGAATAAGATAATAAGGTAATTAAAGTTTCTTCTGACTACCATAGTATTAGTTAATCCTTGTATTTATGCGACTTCTTTTGACTACCATTATATTTGTTTCGTCTACAATGCTTATATAACGTCCTTGACTAAATACTATCAGTTTGTATATGGGTCAATTTACTGACCTAGGATCGTAGTCTTTCATGTATTAGTTTTTCGACGCTAGTTAACTGAACTGTTTTATTTTATTATATTATATTATTTTATTATTTTGACCTTTGTAAATTCAAACTTGCAATTTTTTCCAATAAATAGCCTCTGATGAGGGCAGCATAACACTGCCGAAACGTCAGGCCATCACATTTTATAAATTGACTCGACTTGATTGATTGAGACCCTTCTCCGATTAAATGTACTAATATTATTGTGTTGATATCGTGATTGTGATTACCTTCGTACATACTCACAGGTTGGACGTGAAATAGCCCTAGGCGATCAAGGAGTAGTGGCCAGTGCTTCAAGAGTCTTACAATGCAATCATGCTGTTCCAGAAAAGCTGGTTTGTGACTGTCAGTGGTAGTTTCAAAAGAAGAACTTGCCAGTGGCGTATCTAGGGTGGGGCAGGTAGGGCACGTGCCCCGGGCGCCTTTCGAAGGGGGGCGCCAAAATCGCCAATTAATAAATTAAAAAATCAAAATAAACCACAATACAGTGCCACTAACTTATCTGTTCAGTAGACAAAATTGGTACTAACGTAATTAATACTAAAGTGACAGTTCGAAATTGCCGTTTCTTCACCACTAGCGCCGCCGTTTACTGAACAGATAAGTTGGGCGCACTATAAACCAATTCATATCAAACAATCCCGTCCGCGATTTCCGCGCTCCGCGAATGAGCGGGATAGTCCAGTCAATATGAGTAAAACGGACAGGCTATGCTTCTGAGTGGACCGATGTTTGATTAAATTTTTTTATTTTTGTATTATTTAAACAATATGTTAGGAAATTCTTTTTTCTTTAAAAATCGTTATTGGCAATTCTCTATATTATAAAAAGAAGAAAAAATGTATTGAGAATTGAATTGTTTATTATATTAACAATTTGTTATAAACAAATTCTGATTGTTATTCCATTCTATAAAAAATAACACAAACAACGTTCTGTGGTAAAGTGTTAAAAGAATTTTTTTCCTATTTCTTATTGAATTTTCATTTTTAACGCGGTATTACATTGTTAACATACTACATTGTTTTTCTTAACATATGCATCGAAAGTCCTCTTTTGCGCACCGTCTACAGGCACCGAAAGCAGACTTTCGCGCACCCGTGTTTGTTCATTTTGTTCAAACGTTGTGATTTCGTTGTGAAACGTTGTGACTCGATTATAGTACCCTCGAGCGAGCGAGCGAGCGTTATTGAAGCTATTTGATTTATTATGTAATTGACAGTGACAGTGCCATGAACAAAAATATTGGATTTACTTTCATGGTCACCTCCATATTATATTAATTTCTTGAACCGCCATGTTCTATTTATGTACGATTGCATTACCTCAATATTGTTTTATAATACAAATTACAAAAACAAACACTTCATACACGTATTTAGGAATTAGATTGAGTTTCGTTTCCGAGTGGCGTTTAGCGCCAATCGGCGGCGTCACTTGACAACAAGGTGCAAACTTGGTAAAACAAACCATAATGGATTTTGTATTCTTCATTTTGTAAATTGAATGTGTTAGTTAAATAGATTGAACATTTTGTTGTGAATTGAATAAAATCGATAAGACAATATTTATTCTTTCTATTCTATTCGAGAGAAAAATTAATATATTTTGTAAGTAAGATTTGTGACTGTTTTATTTAGAGTAGGGGAGAGTGGGGTAATTGCGAACACTTAAGGGGGAACTGAAATAAAACAAAACCAGATCAAGTTACGAATGTTATATGGGTATTTCTCCACAAACAGGGAAATTCGGTGTCTCACACCGATTTCATTACAAAATTACGCCTTTTTGCTCAAATTATTGGCAAACATGAACATTTATAAGTTATTCCATTCGTGCATATCATAAAAAGTTACAATTAAAGCGCTGTAATTTTTCCATATTCATCTGAATACAGAAAAAACAGTTCCCTGGTCGGTCACCAAAACAGAATAACTGTCAGAGGATCGAATTTGAGAAATACTACATTCGAAATCTTGAATGCACCACCACTGTTTTGAAGAAGAATAATTATTATTTGTGAATTCCCTACTTCCGTGTTTTTAAATTGCTATCAATTGGTGTAAAAATTAGGCTAAATATTGTCTCGAAATTTGAAAAACAGTCCCCTGGCTCAATTTCTAAATGATGCCCAGTGTTGTCTATGGTACATAAAACGATGATCCTGAGTTTAACGGAACGTAGCCGGTGTAAAGTTGGTCCACGTGAAGTCAGAGGTACGCTGTCGCTATTTTGTTCAGCCCCACGGAAGCTTTTGCCACAGTAACTTGTGTCAGGGCCACTACAAACAACAGTCCCCTGGTGCGACGGTTGTATATTCGGTTTTTATAATTAGAATTATAACTTCTTCTATTGTATTGAAACAAAGAACATCAAACATTGTATACGTTAACAAAAGTCGATACTTTACTAGTTTTCACGATATTTTGAAATCAAACCCGATTCAACAGTCCCCTGGCAACAGTCCCCTGCTCTTAAAGAAGCCAGAGGGCCATTTGTAATACCAAAGGACCGACTTTTTCATGTGTTTTTATAGGCATTGGCATCCAAGAAGAAGAACAAATTAATTAGAGACAAAAAAAAAAAGAAATTGAAAAAAAAATTGAAAAAAATTAAATTAAATAAAAAATTTAAAAAAATTTAAAAATTAAAAAAAAAAAAAAAAAAAACTTTCTTACGTGCCCTTCGAACTTTATTTTTCTTCATACAAAAACAGTCCTCTGTTACATGTAGCAGTTCCCTGGCTAATTTTTTTTCTAAAATCTTCAATAAATCATATATTACTGCGAATTTTTTTGTGCCCTCTGCTGGATAGTACACGGAAAAAAAAAAAAGTAAAATTTACACCAATTGCAGTTCATTTTACTCCAATCAACGGTGATTATATGGACAGCACTTGTGTGGAGTTGATTTTACTATTTTATTGTAGTAACTTATTGTAGTAGAATTGACTGGTGTTGCAGGCGTAGATATTACATTCCACTCAGCGGTAAAATTGACTGGTGTTGCAGGCGTAGATATTACATTCCACTTAGCCGTAAAATTCACGCTGCATACGACCGTGAAATTTACTTATTTTTTTGTGTGGTATACCAACATGACATTGTTCATTCATCGTGATAGGAAATCACTTTCACTGCACGAAATGTAAAATACGCCTTTCAATTGATGCATCCCTCACATCTTATTGCAGTACGATTTACATCTGGTTTGAGTGCACATTACATAGGCGGTGTCATAAAATATACATTTTTCTTGGTGCGTCATTTACGACTTCATATGGTCAAATTAACTGCACACCGTTGTGAAGAAAACTACGTTTCGGAGTAAACTCTACTTCGGTTTGATGTATTTGACACTATATATGTTAGTGCCAGTAATTTGTGTCACATGTACTACACAGTACTATATTGTCAGGATCTTCTATACTGTGATTTTGTACGTTGCATATGCGATTGAGTAAAAAAACTATCAGACATAGAGAAAAATATTTGGGATGAATAGTGCCATGCATCGATTCATGAGCAACGAAGATGGAAGCTGTGTTCGAGAGTGCAGCTTATTCACTCTGCAATAGAATGAAGAACTTAGGGAAATGAGGAGATTATTAAAAACATTTGATCGATTAAATTATGTTTATTTTATTTTAGTATGAATCGTATGCATCATACATGTTCTATACTCTATCTGATAGCTGATCAGATTCAATAAATCTAATATTGTCACATGTTATCACATTTGTTTCAGATACATATCTGTTAGGCAACTTACAGATTATGATAAGTTTTTAGTTGATGCTATGTATATTGTATATGGGGAATTCCATCCCAAGGGTATGAACCCGTGATCCTGACCTTTTCGGATTTGGCTAGTTTTTTTTTTCTATGATCGCATTGAGTCCAAAAAAGCGTGTAAAACATAGGGAATAAAAATCTGCCCACTATGAGTGATAGCTTAAAATGTTCTACATATCATAACGGATTTTTTAGAATTTTTTCAGATTAAAAAAAATGACGTTTTTGTTTTGGTGATCTTTTTCTTCTTTAAAAATAAGGGCTGTTTGGAAAAATCTGAAAAAAATTGAGGGTGGCTTTGAGACTCAATGCAATGACAGAAAAACAAAGGAGCTGAATCCAAGAGGGTCAGGGTTACGCGTTCATTGAGCTGGAATTCCGAAGATATACTACATACGTACATATATTCTCTCTTACATCATATTTTGTACTAGCAATATTGTTTTTCTTTGATATACTACACGTGCCATAATTCTATAAGTAATATGACGACAAATAAAACTAAATATTAAAATGGAAAAATTTATCACATTCATTTAACGTGTAGAATGGGGTAAGTAAAATCGATGAATAGAACTGGGTAATCAGCAGTCAGAGTAGTTATACACCAATGTTTTTTCATATATGTATGTAGAACAAGTATCTAGAATTAGGAGACATATTGAAGAATATTAGCCATGGAAGTTTTAGTATCTAACAGAAACTTTCGAGTGTGATAATGGCTTTTTAATAGATAGTTCTGTCTTGCAGGTTTTAAGTGATTGTTAGTTTCATCGGCCAAATCGTTAGAAAGGCTGGGTATTCGACCCAATTACTAAACGTCCTAGCTTGAAGTCTAGTTTACACCACAAATGGGCCCTGCAGTGGCAGAGTTTTCAGTAAAAAGATACTTGATCATACTACCCTAGTTGACTTCCAATACGATATATATCTTTAGAAATATTAAAAATTAAAATAATTCGAAGTAAAAAAGTAAAAGTATATAAAAAAAGTTTTTGGGTGAAACATTTTTCAGGAACATCAGTACCTTAAGTGCTACTTTAACTCAGCAACTACATTTTCTGTTATATATATGGATATTAGGGTAGATTAAAATTTTTCTTCCGATGACTCTAATTTACGTACTATATACATTTGTACTTATAAATATTATAAATAATGAAATTGCACTTTCATATACAGCTAAAAAAAAAAAAAATGATACGTATGTATAGTGTATACATCGTACGTAACAAATGCTTTACTAGTCATATAAAGGATATAAAAATATCAATCATGTGTTTGAAACAGTAAATCATGAGCCATTGCATTATTCTATAATTCGTCCGCCTTTCATTTTAATTATGTGTTATGAGGTGACGAGTTGCGACATAAAACTTCATTTGCTTCTGAACTAATAGGCAAGGAAACTTGTCAGGTAGCATGTCGTATGGAATCATAAATTTGTTCTTTTCACCAATTGTGCGGTCAATTTCATAAGCATGGAAGTGTTTGTCAAAAATTATCGATGGCAAGGGAGATATTAAGAAATTGACAACTTTTTCAATTATAAAAACTGCACAAATTGCGCCAAATATTGGTTGAGGCGATTTGACATCAACAACTACTATGGTATCTTTGATATATTTAGTTCCGCGTATATTAACCCACCCAACGCATGTGATTGAGTGTTTCGAATCAACTTCTGGGACATATTCCCTATATTCTGCAATATTTCTGTTTTTGATAGGACCCAAAGTCATATCACGTGAGTGATTGTACTGACTTATAAAATGGGAAAATTTTAGTTGGTTTTTAATGGCTAGAGTGTGAATAATATTCTTCGAACTACACGAGATATTAGCAGTTTGCTTGAATTGTCTGTGATGGGACTCATACCGCATAGTTGAACAATGAACCAAAGGACCGATCATTTCTATCATTCGAGGGTAGTGTACCATAATGTGAAACTTATGTTTTAAATGCTGATCGAAAATATCACAATACATTTTATGGTGTTCGGATATTAGAGTTTGCAATTCAATAATATTGTCTCTAATTATTTTTGGCGAAGTCACTATTTCAATTATTTTCCGATGCTTTAAATAGAACTGCCAAACACCATCATTTTTTGGTACTAAATCACCAATTAGCAAACTCAGGTATCGCGCAAAACAGGTCATTTCTGATGCTGACATTCTAAGTTTTACACTTGACTTAACCACCAGTATTTGTGGAGGTTGATTTGACTTTTCCAATCGACCATAATTAAAGGTTCTGATACGATGATTTAAAGTTTCAAGGCTAAATATTTTCGAGGTAAAAATGTAATAGTTCAGTACGCATGTTAAACTATAGTTACAAGTTCCTTCAAACATATCATGATCAATATCAACTGACGAATACGGAAATGTGTCAAGACCCATGACTCTAGTCCATATACAAGATTCTTTAATGCCTGTCTTCGAAACATCGTTGAGCAATAGATCTGCTTTATAATTTTCTTTTGTTCTGAGAAGTTTTTCATCTTCTATGAATAACAATTTTGAGATTTCTTTAGGTGCCCTACAAAATCTACAGTAATAATTGGCCGAGAAACATTCGACGAAGCCCAATATGCTGTTTAAACCTAAATTGTCCCCGAGCATCAGAGCACATTCAAAGTAAAGTACCTCTCTCTGTTTTCCATTATCGACAGTGATGCCATTCTCCTTCAAATAATTCAATTCATTGATGAGCACATTGAACACAGCAGAATTGCCGAACATAGTTCTATCATTCGAGTGAAATAATAACGCAAGATGTATGTGATTCAACGTTGAAGTATATTTTGGCGGCAAGCAAGGAATGGAAATGTATACACCGCCTAATTTATTATTACCTGCATGAGAACCCAACGGATTTCCAGTTTCATAATCGTCGAAATATACGAATAAAGGAAACACAGTTTTATTTCCATGAGACAATGACATATGTTTCCATGTTTTACCTTGAATAAAGTTACTCAGCGTAGTGGAGTCAGCCAACAATGCACTGACGTATTGTTTGGTTTCGTTGAGAAAATTTGGTATTTCGAAAATAGATTGCAGTGTATTTCTCAAAGAAATCATCTTTCCTGTTACCTGATTGGGTTCTGAAACTATAAGTCCATTTACCTTTCTTTCCATGCTTGCCTGTCCAATAATATACTCAACGGGTGCTGTGTACGATTGATTGTCCATCAAATATTTCAGGCGTTTATGTTCTGTATCCAAGTTTTCGAATGGATTTGGCATATTATCTAGTACGGAATCAATTTCTTTCAATGTTTTATCAGAGTCGATGGACTCATCAACTTGTAATTTGGTGTGAAGTCTTTGTTTTAGACATGGAACATAGGCTTCTCTTACGAATGAAGACATACTTTTAACGACAAAGTCCACCACATTTCGTGGTATAAGAGAGTTATCATATAATGAGGTTATTAACAAAGAAGCTTCGCATTCTAGATCTATTTCGTCAGCGCTAACGATTGAAGTATCATCAGGTAAAGCATGATCGGCTGCATGAAGGGGGTATTGCGTATGGCATACCTAGTATACGGCACACTCATTAGTCGAAAGAGCCTAAGCTGTTAATCCGCTCAACTCGTTCACCGGCATCCTTTTAACGCCATTTCTTTGATTTTGGTAGGTATGGGTGGGGATTCGCAGGTATGCAAAGACCCGGACGGTCCGACGCAATTTTTGCCGTCCCAAATAGACTGCACACCCCGTAGTTCCTTTTATTTCTCCTGAACGCTGCCCCTACCATCGCACTTCCAGGTAAGGACGGGTGACCGTTTTCAGGTAGACCGAGGGGATTTACGGTCGCACTAATTGACACTTAGAGCCGGGCTGGCTCGGCGAGCCAGGCGATGCCACTCACTGCTATAGACCATACCCCGGCACACTCATTAGTCGAAAGAGTCTAAGCTGTAAATCCACTTAACCCGTTCACCGGCAGTAATCCTTTCAACGCCATTTCTTAGATTTTGGTACGTATGAGTGGGGATATGCAAGTATGAAAAGTCAAGGAAGCTAATTGCATGGAATATTAAAAATTATTTTATTTTAGAAATTTTTTTAATAAATAGCCTCTGATGAGGGCAGCACATCACTGCTGAAACGTCAGGCCAAAGAAATTGGAATAAACTGACTCGACTCGATTGATTGAGCCCGTTCTCAAATAAACGAAAAAATAAATATTTCATGTTAAGTTTTTTCGTTTATTCTGCATGAAACTCCGAAAAAAAATTTATTCTCGTTTCGATGCACATATTCTTGTAGGAAATTTAATTTTTCAATTTTTTTCAATTTTTTTAATTTTTTTTTTTTTTTTTTTAATTTAAATTTTTTTTTCATAACATCTGCTCTGAAACTGCAAGTTTCGTTGCCTGTTTTGTCAGTTGAATGAGGCTGATTTCAGGCTGATGCCGAGAAAAGTTGTCAAATCGCCAATTCAATGAATCAGCGGTGTGAATTGGTGTTTTTCACTCCCTTGGGATTGCAAAATGGGTCTATTACAATCCCGTGGGATTGCAAAGAGAAATAACTGCCCTGTTGCAAATTTCAGACTATTGAAATTGACAGTTGAAGTTCAGCAAATGTCATGAAAAACAAAGTGTGTGACACTTGTTGTTAGAGCGTCAACGCCGGGCCTATTGTGTAGCACCTTATTTATTATTATCCTAGGTTTTTTGATTTCACATTTTGTATTATTGAGGCCCTTTTTGGTAAAAATAAAGTTGATTTTTTGTCACGCTGACCCTAAAAGACCGCTGTTGAGTTTCTTACCCTGACACGGGGGGTCACGTGACATTGACGACCGCTGAGTTGGGTATGATACCCCTTGGAAGCAGAGACGGCCCACACGGCGACCTCGGGTCACAGGCGACGTATGGTCGCCAGTGACCTGAGGCTCCGGGGGTGCGTGATATGAATGATGCCTCTTGGAAAGTAGAGACGACCCACACGGCAACCTCGGGTCGCAGGCGACGTATGGTCGCGAGTGACCTGAGGCGCCGGGGGTGCGTGATATGAATGATGCCTCTTGGAAAGTAGAGACGACCCACACGGCGACCTCGGGTCGCAGGCGACGTATGGTCGCTAGTGACCTGAGACACCATGGGACGCATGACATGGATGATGGTGATATGTATCATGAGACCCCTAGTACCCCGATCGGCCGCTTGGCGGCAAGATATAAGTAGCCCGACGAGAGGAAAACCAGCCAGTCAACATCGATCCTTTCAAACAAGCGGACAATAAAATTTTACTTGTCCGTCTTAAACCCTGGTATTATTGTTGTTAACCCTCCTACTTATATCTGTCGTAAACACTTGTTACACAATATACTATTTTTTTTTTTTTTTTGTCTTCAAAGCCTGATAACTTTTTATTTGTTAAGATCACGAGAAGAATATATCAGAGCTTTTTTGTAGAGAATAAAATTTCCTACAAAAATATGTGCATCGAAATTGGAATAACATTTTTTTTCAGAGTCTTACGTGAAAAAAAATTTAAAAAAATTTTTTACGTGTTATTCATATGGGAAAACGGAAAATCGTTGAGCGTCTCGTAGAGTTGAGATATCGAGCTGCGCTTTTAGGAAAATTTGTTTTATACCTGAAAGCAACTTTTGAGATGATAAGACTTGAAAAAAAATGTAAGAATGTTTTTTTTTTTTCCACCCCAATGTATACCGCGATAATCAGGTGAAAGAGAATGGTCCATCCGCCCAGGCAGACAATATTTCGTATTTTTAGGGGGATAGCCACTCGTTGCGCTGAGAAAATCCCTAGGGTGATTTTGGCGCGCGGTCGATGCAACTCGGCAGCCATTGTTGATACAAGTCGGCTGACTGTCAATACATCGCGGAAGGTAGACAAGTGTGGTTATGTTCGTTTATTTGAAGGAAATGATAAATAAAGTGAATGAAACCTACGTGAATAAGCTAGGAATATTTATCAAAAATCGATCAATTAGTTTTAAATGATATCTTAATGTTTGAGAATAGCATACGAAAGAGGAAATAAGGAGACAGAGCTACTCCGAGAGTAAAGTCCACCAAAACACACACACACACACACACCACCTGTAACAAAAACACCGAGTCAGTGGCTCTCGGGTCGTAGCATCGGGAGCACGCTCCGCTATCCGAATTAGTTATAATTGACAACCAACCGCTGTATCAGTACAATAAATTAACCAATGTCATAGAAAAGGAAAGGTCTAGAACATTCAGTTGAACCCTTACGACCACAATCCTAATCCCAACCTCAATCTAAAACATGGTCCTTCGAGCCGGATCCGAAGCCGTCAACGGAGTCGGATTCGAGTAAAATTCGTGAAAGAGACAGTTGAAGTGAATAGTATAATAAATTCGTGCAACGCGAACAGAATCCGAAAAACAGAAAAGGTGCAGTGTCATTAAATCGAAAGAAAACTCGCTGTTCAATAAAAGAGAGTGCGTGAGGAAAACGTTTCGAATCAAGTCCGTTATATTTAGAAGCAAACTCTGTCAGCAAATCAAAACACCGTGGACTTTGACGAAGGATCGACGCGTGGGACGAGGTCGAACGTGCCAAACCATCAACAAATCGCAGAGAATCGAAGTAATAGCGTTTTCCACTCGTACAGTTTTCGCTGCAGCGTTTTGCATCGTCCTGCAGGAACTTTCAGTTCTGCATTGTGACGCTTGAGGGCGCAGCACGCGTGCTCGATTTCACGTCGTACAATGTCGCCATATCAGGATACACGACGTGCATCACTGTAAATTTCGTGGCGAGTGGTGGCGAGTTCAGCCGAGAGCGTTTGTACCATAGACATGGAGCATGGACTGCGCATTCCCTATACTGCCTGTGGTAACGCCAAAAGTGAGAGAGAAGGGTAACACACGCGGCCAATCTCTGTCTCTTTCTAAGCATTTGACGTTGTTGGTTAGAAAGAAACAGATTTGGCCGCGTGTGTTACCCTTCTCTCTCTAGGGACCGAGCGATTTTCGGCCCGAATGCGCAGTCCATGCTCTATGTCTATGGTTTGTACCACTCGTAAAAGGAAAGAAAGAAAGAAAGAAGCGTTTGTACCATTCGTAAAAGGAAAGAAAGAAAGAAAGAAGCGTTTGTACCATTAAAAACAATCAAGTTAATAAATTCAAATTTGAACAATCAAGATAATAAAAATCATTCAAAAAAGAAAGTTAATTTACCATTTATATCTGTGGTGTTGCCTCGCTTTCGATGGCGTCGTTTTATGTGAACGGGAGCGTTAACAACGTTTTATTTTGTATTGTAACATTACATGTTACGACAGGCTCCTTACCCCTTAGACGACCTTAGCGGAGTGTCTGAGTTTGGTATGAATGATTAGGGTGGCCCTGAGGCCTGGCAATAATTCCGAGAGACGACCGTGACCGACTCAAATCTGTAGAACTTCTTATTTATTCTTTTGTTTTTCTTTACGCATTTTCTCTGGCATGTGGGAGACGAGGCCTAGACGAAGGCGACCAGTTACTCCGAAACCACGGAAAGACACACGCACGACACCGAATATCGACCAGAAGGATCCCTACCAACCAAGAACACCACCGGAGCTCTAGGAGGTAGTACTGGCCAGGCTACCTCCACCGCCGAAATAGAGGACACGGGGGGAATGCCGAGGGCATTCCGCAACGAGGGAAGTAGAGAGGGTGCAGTATACCGTTTATGACCCTCCCCTCCCCTTTTTTTTTTCCCCCTTTTTTTTAATTTTTTTCCCCTTTTTTTCCCCCTTTTTTTTTACTTTTTTTTCCCCTTTTTTTTTACTTTTTTTTCCCCTATTTTTTTACTTTTTTTTCCCCTATTTTTTACTTTTTTTTTCCCCTTTTTTTCCTTTTCTTTTCCTTTTTTTCCCCCTTTTCTTTTCCTTTTCTTTTCCTCTTTTTTCCTTTTTTTCTTTTTTTTTTCTTTTTTTTCTTTTTTTTTTTCAATCCTAACCTGAGTTAATTTCAACTATCCTAACCTAAGAGAATTTCATCGATCCTAATCTAAGAAAACTTATGTATACTTATCGAATGGAAATAAATATATATGGTGAATGTAGGGAAAGGATAGGGTCGGTAAAAAACGCACAGGTGAATATTGTTATAATGGTTGTTTATTCATATCATTTAATATTTATAAAGGTAAAGATCCAAACTTATGTTTACTAAAAAAAAGGTTCAAGCTTATAACTAAGATTTATTTAACAGTATTGCGTATAAAAATTACAACTAATTATGTTAAGGCTTATTCTAGAGAAAGAACAGTCGTTTCTTATGCTAAATGCTCAACGTGGGTATACACTATATGTTGAATCCATGGAGCCCTTAATTTCCTCGGATATGTCAAGAGCGAACAGAGCCTTTAGTTCAAGCAAAACAATTTTATACATATACGTACTAAGATTCGGTTTCAAATTCGACTGTACCCCATCCAGCCGTTCGTTAATATCTTTTAAGACAAGATCTGTGAAACGATAAAGAGGTGTATCCGTAAAGCCAAACGCGTTTGCCAGTGTAGAGAGTTCCCTTACCATTCCGTCTTTAAGTTCGTTCACAGGAACTGCATGTTCTCTTAGACGACATAAATGATTACAGACGCACCCCGATATGGCATTTAGTCCATCGAACGATGTTTTCTGCAGCACGATGGACGGCGAGTCCAACCTCCGTTTCTTAAGACTGGTAGAATTGTAAGTAGATGACTCATCGTCTGTGTCTCGATCTTCTTCCTTTTTCCACTGCTCAGCTGGTTCTGTTAGCTTGATGGCTCTCAAACCGTGAGCCAGGATGAAGGAAACGGTATAACCGTTCACATCTATGGTCGTAGTATCGGTAGAATCGGCTGGAGTATAGGCTGCGGTCGTTGGTTTAGCGAAGTAATCGTTGATTTTGCTCAACTTTGTTAAAAAGTTCCAAAAAACATCAGTTTTCATCGCGATGATACTTCCACCTTGACCACTGAGCTGCACAATAGGCTCGAAACGTTCACCGACTAAAGAATATCCAACCGAGACTGCCGTTGAAAACGAAGGGTTTATTCCATATGTGGCTGATAGTAGCATCCGCCTGGTTGGTCGCAGAGGGTCAATTATGAGTGGTTTATCAACTGAATGAGGTTTTTGTAATGCACGCACAGATTGAGAGTTAAACATGATGAAATTATGATTCAGACACTGAAAAATATTGATGCAGAGTAACTGTTTTTCACTGTTGCAAGCACGGGCTATTCGTAACTACTGGCGTAGATGCTTACAGACCCCTTAATATTTCAAGAAAAACCCCCCACTACTGGGTGAGGTTTTATTATTCCTCAGAGGGTAGGGATAAGTTTTTCAGCTAGGCTGAGGGATTTCACGGTTGTAGCAGTGGACGCGGTACTTACATATAAAATCAGCGTGGCTCTGGGATACCATGGGTGCCGACACCTGGCTCTAAGGGTTTGCAGGTAGCTGTAGATTTTTGCCTAAAAGTTTGAAGGAAAAGTTTGCAAGGCTTCAATCTGCACGGATAGGTTCAAGTAATTACTTTTGGGTTATATTGCCGTCTGTTGTAAAACCGATCCTAGAAAAAATAAAGAACCCCCGTCTCTTTGGAAACTATTTGTCAGGGCAGGCCTACCAGTTTCAACCTGTCTAATAGTACGACGCGACAATGGTCCGGTAATAATTACTTTTCTTAGCAACCGAACAATATGAATGTATTATACGGTGTACGCCTTTCAAACAGATAATCGGCCATTTACGGTGGCATTGTTCAAGTAACGTTGGAGAATAAACACTGTATTATATACCCGCAAAATTCGTCGAAAGATGGCAATTATACTCTGCTGGTTAAACATTTAAAGATTTGTTTGTCAGGGGGTAGCTTAAGACAGTGAAAGGAAATAGATAGGTGTACGATGCAGCTGCCTTTGTAATCAGCCTGCCCCAAAAATGTAATTAACTGATTTCTATTTTCAAGTTCACGCTTCGACTACCCGCAAAGGTGCAAGTGTACGTTCTTTTGTCTCGCGTACCATGGTGCGGTAGGGGATTAACGATGACCGCTATGCCGGTTCAGACTTGCGGGCGTAAGGGACGCAATGGTAAATACCGATTTTGTATGTTCAAGTTCACGCTCCGGCTACCCTTGCGAAGGTAGTACATTCTTTTGTCCAGTGTGCAGAGGTGCGGTTGGGGGATTAGAGGCGCACTGCATGCAGGTACAGACTTGCGGGCGCAAGGGCCGGTCGGGTGAAAAGCAATATGAAGGTGACGACAGTCAGCTCGAAGTATAGTGACAGTGTTTCAGGTAGGCAAAAATGGTCAAGGATTGGCGGGTGGTAGTAATATCAACGATTGGTTCATTTACACTGAGTGGGGATGAGCAGGGTACCAAGCATAACATATATAGACTCGCCAAAAACGTGTCATTTTATCAGTTTGAAAAACTATTCAGTAGGGGAGACTCTGCTGGTTGTGATCTTCTGATTTCGAATGGTTTAACAATTACTGTTGTGTTTGTTTTTTCATTCGTGAAAGGCATTGTAACCAAGCGAACAAGTTTGAGCTTCGAGAAAATTCTGGACAAGTCCTTATTTTTCTTTTGTTTGAATTTATTTTGGCGGATATTTTTTTACGATGAATCGTGTTGAGGATAAACGTATCATATCAACCGTGAAAGGTATAATCCTGATGGTGATACGGTACCTCGAAACTACACGACCGGAGGTTGTTACGAAGCGTATGCGTGAGTGGTACCATCGAGTCAAGGACATGAATACCGAGCAGGAGGTGACGACGGTTCTACGTAATATTATCGGTACCCTTGAGTTGTGGATAGTCATGCAAATCGTGACGTGTTCTACCTTAGTGGGCAGACCTTTTTGGATGAGACAAATGTTGAAAATCTTGAAAACTGCCCTTATACCGTCGGATCTTCGAATAGTGGCAAATACCATCAAGCGGCGAGGACAGGCTCTGAAGACGGCAGCATGTCAGCGAACAAGTCACAATACCACGGTTATAGCACGAGAAGAAGCGGAGGCTATAGAAGCTGTCGAGGCTTATGAATTAGCGGTTGAAAGTGCGATGGCATTTACACAGGATGATCCTGCTGTAGATACGGACGGTGCACCGGCTATAGAGGAGACTATGGAGCGGCTATCACAAGTCTCGATGAAGGATGCGGAGGATGCGAACGAGACGGACATGATCGCTAAAACGACGGATGAAATTTGTCGATATGCGCCGAATTTATCGAACGAAAATACGCGGTATACACCTGTGAGCGGTAAGTGTTGTTAGAAAATATGCCACGAGTACACTCCTACACGAAAAATGCTGAATCTTATTCTCTGTCGTTCAAATTTATGTAATTTTTTTCATAGTTTTGAATAATTTTACAGATGTTGTACCGAGAACGGAACCAGCGACAGGTCTGTTCAACGTTAACGCTGGAGCTTCTACCTCAACGTCAGGAATTCCAGTCAGAATATACGCGGTCAACGAAGGGGCTAGCACTTCAGGAATACAGCAGGGTGGAGCAGCTCGTCGTGCAGGAAAGCGTAATGCCCCATCGGACGATGTACCTGAACAGGAGGATCGACCGGAGGTTGTCAGGCGGGTTAGTGTACCGATTCAGGATGTAGGGTTAGATCCAGAAGTAGAAGACGTAGAAGGCAATAGATCAGGACGATTTAGAATCACACAGCGTGTGAATAAAAGATATCCGCGTTTCGGGTTAGCTGGAAATCAGGTCACGGTAAAAATCATAATTCCGCCAGAGACGGAAAACTCACTACGTTGGTTAGAGGACGCATTTAGGGAACTTCATAGTTATTTCAGATCATTGTGCGGTCAGGGGGATCTAATGGGTATAACATTTGTTACGGATGGTTTCACGAGGGGTGCAGCGGGTTTAAACTTTCGACCGGCACGCGATTTTCAATTCGAGGATTTATGGGGTCTCGTGTTTAGAATCACGCAGAGTGCGCGTGAGTTTTCGATAGATCAGCCTTTTACTATCAATATATTTACGGTCAATTTACCTGTCGGGAGGGGTAAACGCTTACGGCTGGACGGGGAGGGAATATTAAATAAGCGGTCGATCTTAAAAATTAAAAACGATGATAATTTATGTTTACCACGGGCGTTGTTCGTAGCTGGGGTATACGCGCGTAAGGGTGCGTATCCTGATTTTAAAAATATGTGGAACAGGGCTAGGGACAACGAAAAATATCAAAAAGAGAGGGCTGAGGAATTAGTTAGAAAGGCACACGTCACGATACCCGAGCAGGGGTGCGGGTATAACGAGCTCCTGCAGTTTCAGCAGTATTTGGCACGATACGACACTGTCATAACTGTTTACTTTTGGCGTACACTTGGAAAGGGCGGAGAACCTTTTTTTAACGGCGAAGATATTGTGGTAGGCTTGGGACGGACTGCAACCTATAGAGTCAACATTATTTACAGCGAACGAAACAGACATTATGACGTAATTTTAAATATCAGTGCAGCAGCCGCCTCTAATTTTTTTTGCATACCGTGTAATGTAGGCTATTCTCGTGGTATGGAGCACAGGTGCTCTAATATATGTCCTCGTTGTTTGACGACGCCCGCTTGCGATACGAGGGCTGATCGAAGGGAATGTATCTCGTGTAGACGTGAGTTTTACGGCATTGAATGTCTTAATAACCACGCAAAGCCCGGTTCGTTTAGCGGAAAGCGGTCAATCTGCAGTACCCTGCGGATTTGCCAAACCTGTGATATCTATATGGATAAATCCAAGGGGAAACATGTCTGCTGGGAAACATACTGCAAGACCTGTCGTTCAAATCAAAAGATAGAGCATAGCTGCTATATGAGACCTGTGAAACATACCGTAGGAGAACCTGCGAATTATATATTCATTTTTTATGATTTCGAGACACAACAGGACCAGACACTAGACGGAGACGATGCAGTGAACGTACACGTGCCAAATCTGTGCGTCGCGCAGCGGGTCTGCACGCGTTGTATAGATGAGGATTTTAGTGAGGGTTGCGCAGGGTGCGGTGCTCAACGAGAATTTGTTTTTAGTAGGGACCCAGTGAAGGAGCTCATCGAGCTCGTTGATAGGAAAGTTGACGGATATAGAAAGATTATATGCATAGCACATAACGCCAAGGGTTTTGACGCGCAGTTTATTCTGAAGTATCTGGTGGAGAACGGAGGTGAACCGCCGCGGGTTATACTCAACGGGAGCAAAATAATACTTTTGGAGACAAACAACACCCGTTTCTTAGACTCACTGGCGTACATGCCAATGGCTTTGTCGGCATTGCCAAAGGCATTCGGTTTACCTGAGGCCACCCAAAAAGGATTATTCCCACACTTGTTTAATACCCCGGCTAATCAGGGGTATGAGGGTCCCTTACCTGCGGTCGAGTTTTACTCACCAGATACTATGACGAGAGAGGCTAGGGAAAACTTTTTTAAATGGTATAATAGGTCAGTTAGAGAGAATTATATTTTCAACTTTGATGTAGAATTGCTAAGGTACTGTCAGTCAGACGTGACAATTCTACGACTCGCCTGTCTAGCTTTCCGGAAGATTTTTCAACGTACAGGAAAGGTTTGTCCGTTTACGGAGAGTACGACTATTGCGTCGGCTTGCTCGATGGTTTTTCGAAAGAACTTTTTACGTGACAATCAAATCGGGATTATTCCTCCTGCCGGGTACAGGCTAGGCGATAAACAATCACGTAAAGCCATCGAGTGGTTGGTATGGCGGGAGCATGAGCTCGGTATTGAGATCGAACACGCTGGTAGAGGAAGAGAGAGACTGGTACAGGGACGCCGAGTTGATGGCTACTACGCGGAGCCTGATGGCGTAGAGCATGTGCTGGAGTTCCATGGCTGTTACTGGCACGGCTGTCCCCGTTGTTTCCGCGTCAACAGGGATAAGCGACCACCGGTTGGCGAAATCATGGATCGACGGCTCGAACAGACTATAGCCAAGACAAGACGCCTGCGGAGCCAAGGGATGATCGTCGAGGAGATATGGGAGTGTGAGTTTAATAGGATGGTTGAAACAGATGCAGTGCTGCGTGCATATATCGAGGATAACGCGCTTATTCCGATGTTAGGTATAACTAAATTGAATACTCGTGATGCCTTTTTCGGAGGTAGGACCGGTAATACGTCGCGGCTCTACGAAGTAGATGGCGAGGGCAGTGAGCAAATACACTACGTTGATGTTTGCTCGCTGTATCCGTACGTCAATGCGACTGGTGAATACCCGCGTGGTCACCCAAAGGTATATGTAGGGCGAGAATGTGAGTCGTTAATAGGGAAGCAGGGTGTAGATCTTACCAGAGTCGAGGGATTGGTTCAATGTGTCGTGCTGCCACCTCGTAGACTTTATCATCCCGTGCTGCCGTTCCGCATGCATAATAAGCTAATGT
Organism: Tenthredo mesomela; assembly: GCA_943736025.1. Lineage (NCBI taxonomy): Eukaryota > Metazoa > Arthropoda > Insecta > Hymenoptera > Tenthredinidae > Tenthredo > Tenthredo mesomela. The sequence continues at coordinate 12,901,558 of OX031020.1, read as the reverse complement.
TTCCGCTTTGTTACACGTGTTGTCGCGAATTATTACAATCTCCATGCCCGCATCATGAAGAACACAAACGATATTTATCCGGCACTTGGGTTTCGATTGAATTGAAAGAGGCTGTAAAAAAAGGGTACAAAGTCATATCGGTATCGGAAATCTGGCAGTACGAGGTCACCAAGTTTAATCCAGAGACCGGAGAGGGTGGGCACTTCACGGGTTATATACGTACTTTTCTCAAACTTAAACAGGAGGCCAGCGGCTGGCCCGTTGGTTGCGACACCGAGGATGCGCGATCAGACTATATCCGGCAGTATAAACTAGTAGAGGGAGTAGAGCTAGACCGTGAGAAAATCGAAAAAAATCCAGGGCTTCGCTCTGTGGCGAAGTTATGCCTCAACTCATTCTGGGGTAAGTTTGGTCAACGGGACAACATGTCAAAGACGACCGTCATTGATACGCGGGAGGGACTGTTGGCTCTGCTAACAAATCCAGCGATTTCACTGGAGGATCTAGTCCCCGTCAACGACGACGTGTTGTACGCCCGCTGGTCCTATATAGATCAGAGTATTGAGCCATCCGTCCTCGCGAATGTAGTCATAGCGGCATATACAACGGCACAGGCGAGGCTGACATTATATTCTTATTTGGAAAAGCTAGATCGTCGTGTATTGTATTATGATACAGATTCTATTATTTATGTTCGTTCGGGTAGGGTTGGAGAATACGAACCGCCGGTCGGTAATTTTTTGGGTAATATGACCAACGAGCTTGAGCAGTATGGTAGGGGTAGCTACATACGGGCGTTTGTATCCGGTGGCGCGAAATTCTACGCTTTCATAGTGGTGTGTCCAGACGGAAGGGAGGTAGAAGTCTGCAAGGTTAAAGGAATTAGCTTGAACTATTCAACTCGCTTGAAAATAAATTTTAAATCTGTCAAGGAAATGGTAGAGGAGGATGCAGCGCCGATTCGAGTAGACTTTCGAGGAATAGGACGAACTGTAACACATGATGTAGTGACCAGGAACCAGACGAAGACCTGTCGGCCTGTTTTTGTAAAGAGGCGATGCTGTAGAGATAGTTGGGATACCCTTCCCTACGGTCACACCGGTGAATAGTCGAAGTAGGTCGTGTCGTGTTCGTAGGTCTAAACTCCGCTATAGGTCATGACGAACAGATTCACTGTTTCAACCATCCTGTTGAGCTCTTTGCATTTCCGTACTTTTCGCTATCGTTCGTCTTATTTATAATATTAATCTTGCCTATCTTTTTTAGCTTATTTACAGGTGATATTTATAATATTAATCTTGCCTATCTTTTTTAATTCCTTTGCAGGTGATATTTACATTATTTACTCTGTCCATAATACTCTTATATTATTTAAGTAACTCAATTGTAATATATGTAACATCGATAATAATATTCATCTTGTTCGTAATATTCGTATATCCTTTATAGTATTTGTGTCATAACCTTGTTATTAGAAGTATAAAATAATAGAAACTGTGTAAATATCAGCTTTAAATATAAGCCAATGCATACCTACTTTGTCACGGTCTATCGCTGTAATAAATAAAACTGTTCCCTAGTAAGCCCATACCTAACCATTGTAGAAATAAGTACAAGATATTCTATGTAAGATTAATGACCGTATAACGACGCGGTCAGTTTTTCTTTAAATATACCTGTGGGAAAACTTCTGTTTATATTGCTACCTCCCCAACGAAATAAACGTCTGAATCCGAACCCCAAACAGTTCATATTAATAACTCCCCGCCCACCAGTCAATCATAATCGGTATACGTGCTAGTTCAGCCTTTGATATATATATGTAGTACAAACAAATTTTTCAGATGATATATCTACTCTGAGAAAAAGCGTGCAACGCATGAGAGATGGCGCGGGGCACGCACTCAGACTCCTTCGGAAAATATTGTAGCATAGTTAGTCGCAGGTTGAGTTAAACTTCATTCATAGTTTCTAAATCACTCGTCGTGTACAGTCGGAAATAGTGGCAGCCATCCATAAGAAAAATGGACACACGTTGGCGACACCCTTTTTCAGCGATAATTGCCGGACCGTCCGGTTGCGGTAAATCAATCTTCGTCAAGACCTTTCTGCGAAATATCGACGATTTGTGCGATACACGATTTTCACGCGTCCTATGGTACTATGCTGAGCAAAATTCGCTCCAGGGATCTCTCAATAAAAAAGGTACAACGGATGCTGATGTTGAGTATCGGGAGGGTTTACCTCAGGAATCCGACTACGATACGGATAGAACACCTAAGCTAATTGTGGTCGATGATTTAATGCGGGAGGCTTCCAACAACGTAATCGTTGACCTGTTCACTAAGGGTTGTCATCATAAGAATCTGAGCGTGTTTTTCATCACACAGAACCTGTTTCATCAGGGTCGTGGTCAGCGGGATATATCGCTCAATTCAAATTATATCGTCTTTTTCAAGAACCCGAGAGATCGTGCACAAATACAGCATTTAGCACGCCAGGTTTATCCTGAGGATCAGCGTTTTTTACAGGAGGCCTATCATGACGCCACTGCGCAACCGCACGGCTATCTATTACTCGACTTGAAACAATCGACGCCTGAAAACTGCCGCTATCGCACCAATATATTTCCATCTGACGAGTACCAACACGTCTATGTTCCGCGAAAAGATATAAAGTCGCGTTCTATTTCCAATTTACCAGTCGTTCGCTTGTAATGCCACGCGTACGGCAGTCTCGTGGTACCTCGGATAGTACCCTAAGTGTAAAAGGTTCAACGATTGCAGCCGCACGTAGACGATTCGGAAACGGAAATACAGCAACGCTACAGGCTCTCTGCAAGTTGAGTTCTAAACAACGTCTGGCACTACTACGTACTGCCGATAATTCTCTTGTGAAAAGTATATGTGAGTGTGCCTTGAACACCGTGCATGGTAACGTCGTATTGACGCAGAAAGAGAAATCTAGACTTGCTAAGCATAAACAACTTCTTCGTAAATTGGCTAGCAGCAAAGGAAGCTTGAAAAGTAAAAAACAGATACTGGTTCAGCGTGGTAACGGTTTTCTGCCTATGTTACTTGCACCCGTTCTCGGGACTCTGTTTTCACACCTGTTTGGCGGATAGAAACAGGAAAACGATGGAACATGCAAAGAAAATGGTTTTGATACCTTCGGAGAGTGTAGAACGTCTCCAACGTAATGCCGCGTCTTCAGGGATACTTTCCAGTAATAATTACGAGAATACAGACCAAATCGCTAGAAATCCATTCTCTAGACTCGATAGCGAGATGCGAGCCATTCTGGATTCACCTACCGGTGATGACGCAGCGAAATGGAAACTATATCAACAACTGCTACAACGTTTTTTATACTTCGCTGAGGATTCACGAAAACCTTTAAGTCTAGAACTTCACACAAAGTCTGTAGACGATAGTTCCGCAGATATCACGCGTGAAAAAGAAACAGAGGCGTCATCCGACAAGCAGCAGTTGTTATCACGAATTGTTTCTACAGTACCAAAGAAATACCGATCAAAGGCAGAACATTTACTTAGACACCTTGCCGATGTTCCGACGCGTTTCTCTTGGGACAGTAATGGAGTGGTGACTATAGACAACAAGGTTGTACCTGGCACAAACATCGTAGATTTGGTGAACGATTCTATGCGCTCTAGAAAAGGTTTTCAACCTGACGGCAGGCACGTGTACGCGCGCTTCCTTCAGAGTATCAACGTTCCGCGGGAATATATTGGGAATCAGAATGTCTGGAAAAATGCGGCAGCATCACCATCGACAGCGGAAAATATCGTGATGTGGAGCGGTGCAAAGCGGCGTCAAGCATCCAACCGTTCTAGAGTCAGCGGGGAAAGCAGTAGTGAACATTCGGCCAAGAACGAAGGAAGTACCGACGGGAGAGAGGACGAGTCCTTCTCTCTACCATCAAAACTACCGCGCGATCGAAAAACGCCCCGTACTTCTCCGAGCAAATCGTCAAAACAAGGCTGGTTGTCATTCGGATATGGAAAATGAAAGAACTAGAACGTCTGTATTTTGACCCCTCACACCCGGCTGGCTATGCAGGGGCAAGAAAGTTGAAAAAAGCCGCTCGAAAAGTGAGCTCTACAGTAATTGAGAACTGGCTAAGTGCACAGGATGCTTACACTTTACACAAACCTATACGGCGTAAATTTCTACGACTTCGGTACAACATTTCGAATATTGACGAACTCTGGGAAGCCGATTTAGTTGAGCTTGGCTCGATAAAGGAATATAACGACGAATTCCGTTACCTATTAGTAGTCATCGATGTTCTGAGTAAATTTGCATGGGTGATCCCACTCCGTAGTAAATCGACTAGTGACGTGGCCGACGGCTTCAAGCAGATTTTAGACTCTACCGAACGACGACCTGCTACCGTGCAGACCGACAAGGGTAAAGAGTTTGTTGGTGGTGCTTTTCAAAAACTCCTTGCCCAGAACGATATTCGTTTTCGAGTGACGCGTAACCCTGATATAAAAGCAGCTGTTGTTGAACGATTCAATCGTACTCTAAAAGACCGCATGTGGAGATATTTTACTCATAAAAACACGCATCGATACATCGATATCCTGGAAGACATCGTTAACTCGTATAATAATACTATACACTCGAGCATCAAAATGGCTCCGTCGGCTGTGACGCTCTACAACGCGGCTGAGGCCCGTGCGAATATTCAACGCATGCATCCACCACACAGGGCACGCAGGCTGAAATTCAATAAGGATGATCTTGTACGCATAAGCAAGACAAAGGGTACCTTCGCTAAAGGGTACGAGGCTAACTGGAGCGAGGAGTTGTTCAAGATCAGACGCGTTTTACCTGGTTTACCGAACGTATATGAGCTGGAGGATCTTTCTGGAGAGGAGATTGACGGCTATTTTTATGAAGCGGAGCTGCAGCGTGTGACGGTGGACATTGAAAATACTGAGTTTCAAATTGATAAAATCATTCGCAGCAAGGGTCAGGGTCGCAGTAAGAAGGTTCTTGTCAGCTGGAAAGGTTACCCTGAAAAATTCAACAGTTGGATTCCGGCCACCAGTCTTCAGAGTCTTGCACCATAATGAAGTCGCAGTTCTACATAACACTACCTAGCAATAGCTCGATGCAGGTTTTCCCCGATAACAGGACCTGCTGCTATATTACACAACTACCACGGACGATCGAGCTCTCTGGCGAGTGGGAAGTCGCTATTGTTGAAATACAGTATCCTCTGACATACATACATAGTACGAAAGAGGTGTTGGCTCGTAAATTAGCTGCAAACAAATATAGTGTAAATACTGTTAGCAATAGGATTACGAGTGGAGATGACATTTCGCAATCCCGCGATAAACCAGAGGTTATCATTGTACCGCTGCAAACCGGTCAAGAGGTCCAAGAGACCCCATCGCTCATGTTCGTCTATTGCGATATCATAGAACCACGTATCGTGGGAGACGTCTATGCTCCCCTTCTGCGTATACTACAGGTTAAACAAAGGGCCGACACCGTAGATGTGGAAGTGAAAACGTTTTCACCGCCGCACTATCTTCCTTTACTTCTTTCGAGCTTCCGGACCATCGAAATATCTATAAGAGACCACCAGGGTAAATCTATACCATTTGACCACGGGACATTGACAGTCACGCTACACTTCAAGAAAATATACTAGTTCATCGCCAATATTAAGGATACCAGGAGGAACGGAATAATACTATGGCTCAGTACATAGAGTATTACGAATCACAAGTAGGTGGGGGAATCGATCGTGTTTACGTCGGTGCACCCAATCAACGGGGCCATGGAATCGGTAGTTTTCTGGGCGGTCTATTTAGACGAGCTATCCCACTGTTGAAAAAAGGAGCCCGTGTACTCGGTAAAGAAGTTTTGCGCAGTGGTATGAATTTCGTGTCAGACCTAGACAATGACGTACCGTGGAGACAGGCGTTTCAAACACGCGCCAGCGAGACACACCAGAACTTGAAGCGGAAGGCCAAGGATGGGCTTGAAAAGGTTATGAGAGGAGAGGGCTATAAACGCAAGTACGGGGGATCGTTGGGCCAGTCTGGACTTGTCCTTGCACCGAGGCTATCGATAGCAGCTACTAAGTCTAAATCGCTTGGAAGTCGTAAAACCCCTACGAAGACAAAGAAAAAGAAAACGACCAAATCCTCTTCGAAGAAAAAGACAACTAGTACTAGGGGATCGTCCAGCAGAGGTAGAAAGAAAAAGTGTTGTAACAAAAGAGCCGTTACGGATATTTTCGGATCCTTGTAAAATCAAAACCTACAGTGAATAATCCTACCATTGCACACTACAAAAATGGCCTACCTTCATGCGCACTCCTGTGAATGCTTGAAATCCGAGCTGGATCTCTTCACTCTACCGCCTACACAGACATCTATCGAGGGTGGCCAATGGGTGCAGTACAAACCTGTGTCTGCACTCACCGATGACTCACCGATTGAATTCGTCGTACCGGGTCAGGGTGATGAGTACTTAGATCTCTCACACACGATGCTCAGGGTATGTGCACGTGCAATAAGAATGAAGTCCGATTCAACCGTTACTGATTCGTCACATGTAGCCCCTGTCAACAATTTCCTGCATACTATCTTTAATCAGGCGGATGTATATTTTAATCAAAAACTGGTTTCTCCGAGTAATAATTCATATGCGTACAGAGCATACATCGAGACTTTGTTAAATTACGGCGACGCAGCTAAAAAATCGCATCTCACTTCGGGCTTATGGTATTCTGATACACCCGGTTATTTTGAGGAAACCACGGGTGTTAACAATACGGGATTTAAAAGTAGAAATAAATATTTCGTTGATAACGGTTCTGTGGATATGCTCGGTCGTTTGCATTGCGATGTCTTCAATCAGGAAAAATTTCTGTTAAACGGAGTGGAGCTCCGATTGAGACTCGTCAGGTCCAGGGACGCCTTTTGCTTGATAGAAACTGGCGACTATCATAAACTGGAGATTACAGACGTGACCTTACTCATACGTCGTGTGAAAATTAGCCCCGGTATTCTGTTAGCTGTGACGTTCTCACCAAGTCACTAAGACACATACACGACCACGACTGACCGACAATGGAAGGTTCTTCTTTACCCTTTGATAAATAATTAATAATAGGATTTAATGTACCCACAGCGGTATAAGCAAGAGAAGATACACCTGGTATGACCCAACAATTGGTAACCTAACAGTAAAATCACACACATAAACCACACACATAAACCATACACATATATAACCATGCACATGTATACATGTATTTAACCATATATAAAACTTATATATATTAGAATTTATATATTAAAATATATTATATCTCAATCAAACTACTAGTATATAACATAGAGATAAGAAAGGCTTCCTGGGTGAGCATGACTCATCAACCAAACACGCAAACTGTTTATTCAAATATCAGTTTACAATAAACAACCCCAACTGGTTGAAACTTAGCTTACTAAAAGATATCAGTACCAGAAACTCCATCCGGTCAACTGCCCAAATTCGCACGTGCAGATAAGTCATGCACACCCGGGCTAAAGCCACCGTGGGATTGTTATGCGCTAATCAACAACAATATCCCCACTATTAATAAGCTAATCATATATAAACCCTAAGATCCCTACCACTTACTCTCGATCTCTGCAAATTAGTTCATCAGTTCGCATTAAGCTCTCGAGCAGTGAATATTATAGCACTCTTAAATCGACATAGTTCAATCAGTGCAAAATATTAACTTCAAAGTCAAGTTCAAACTCAAATCTTTTCAACCAAACCTCTAAACTTATAGTAAGAACACAAGGGATCTTGGTGCTCATAATACCAATTGTTAACCTTACTACATAAATCAAATAAACAATCATAATAAAAACTATACAGCAGTGAAAACCTAATTCATTTAAACCCAAGGTAAGAATACACTACGACTCCATTCACAAATATCCAAAACACATTACTCAAATCTTACAAATACAGATTCTATACCAGGGCGAGGTACTTAGGTGTCCAAGCCAGTACAGATCATACACTGCTATATCGGGGCCAGTCATTTCAGTGACAAGCCAATATAGCTACATCATTACTTCAGCTATTGGTTGCTTAGGCCAGGATAACTCCAAGCTTGCACCAATATCTATATACACGTTATATTTAGGCCAGGGACTCAACGTCCCAAGCTTATATAACCCTAACCTTTACTATCAACACTAAACGTCAGGGCGAAGGTTACGCCAACCTAGCCAACGTTTTATCACAACTCCTCTTCCATATAGATGAATGGTGTTGTGGTGACAAAAAGGAAGTTTAAGCGTAGATCCGGTAAACGGGCCAACGCTCGCTTAGCAAAGGCTAAAGCTAGAAATAACAAAATAATCAAAACACTTAGTGAACTAAATAAAGTGGATGAAACTCCTGAGTGGCTATCTGAGTATATCTCAGAATTTCATTCCTCAATAAGTATTCAGGACGAGGATACTACGGATACGATAATTTGTCAAAATCCAAATAACAGTGAAACCCCTAAAAATAATTCAATAGCAGAAAGTGAACAATCACTTGAGGAGGCCCAACTCCCTGGTGGCCCCTTCGAGGAATATTCGGAAGAGCTTCCACAGACTTATATTCAACACACTGTTGATTACCAAGGAGCTAGGTGTATCGTCAGTACGTTCGAGACTACTTTTACAAGACGATCATTTACAACCGTCGACGCTGACCAAACTCAACAACCCTCAACGCCTAAGATAGTAGAGATCGTCGAGCTAGATTAAAGGTAAGGACAATTTCACTCATACACTCTCAATCTTAAGACTAAAATACCTTTCCCTTAAAACCCCCGGAAATCCCGTCCATGTGGACTTAGGAAGGGGGTATACGCTGAACCTGAACTAATAGTTATTGGTCAGTCTGTAACAGCGTCAATTTTATGGTGACAGCTGGTGGGATTTTCGATTAGGAAAAGGTTATCTTAGTCCAAATTATTTGTCTAAATTATATTAAATAAAAATGGCCCAAGGAACGAGAAGCAAAAGCTTAAACGCCGAAGAACTGGCACGAATAGACTCAGAATTAGCAGAAAGGGAGAAACTAATGGAAGCAAGGGAAACAGAATTCCTCAATATGCAAAATGCAGTAGCTTTAAAAGAACAGGGACATAGAGCCAAAGAATTAGAACTCACGGAAAGAAACCGTAACTTACAAGAACAACTAGATAGATTAGAAACCCAAGCAAGAAATCAGGAGCAACTAGAATTAGAAGCAGAAAGACTCAGGAACGAAATTTCAAACCTTCGGGTAAATACCCAAGGCACAGTACCTAACCTTGAACAAACGATTCAAAGAAACCCAGAAGTAATAACCCAGATACAAACAAATCAGACCATAACACCTCCCGAAGGACCAACACCAGACACGTCAAATAATACGACACAACAACACTCCGCTAGTTCACCCTTGAGGGATTCCGTGCAAACACTATCGGCAGAATTAAGCATACTCAGGCGCGAAATGGAATCCATCCGAGGAAACCAAATGCGACGCGAAAATCGAAATGTTCAATATACAAATACAAGTTCCGAACCGACACTTACTATGAAACAAGCAATAGCTATGATCCCAGATTTCAATGGAGATGCATCAGCCCTTATGGCATTCTCTAGGGCATGTAGAAGAGGCAAGAGCATGGTCACCGCCAGTAGCGAACCAACTTTTGTCAAAATCTTGAAAGGTAAACTCACGGGACGAGCCGCAATAGCCCTGGAAGACGACGAATTCAACTCTATCCAAGAGTTTCTAGACCAGTTATTCGAAACTTTCAGTCCAAACCGATCTACAAACTTCTATCGCGGAGAATTGGCTAATATCTATAAAAAACCAAATGAACATATCATCGAATACATCAGCCGAGTTAAAGATCTAAAAACAGCCATTCTAGAAGTAGAGAGACGAGCTAACGGGTATGCAGATATCGAAGCAATAGAAATCGAGGCATTAGATAGCTTTTTGGACGGACTTCCCGCCGACTACAGAAACGCTCTTCAAATCGCAGGAGTAAATACATTTAGGGAAGCCACCACTAAGGCAATTGAAATAGGGAAACGATTCGATAAAGACAGAGAAAGGTTTAAAAACGATCAAGGTAACAAAATGGGTCCTTATTCGCGTAAAACCGAACCACCCGTCTGCACCAACTGCAAACGGGTAGGCCACGAAACACAGAAATGTAGATTCCTAAAACAAGAACCCGTATCAACAAGTCCAAACCCCACCTCACAGAATAAACCAACATATACCCAGAGACAGACACAGAATAACCCACAACGGAATAAGTACGACGACAATAAACCCCGACCGAACTACGGACAGCAACGAAACGATTACGATGCATCTAAATCTTGCAAGTACTGTAAATATACGGGGCATACGATAGAAGAATGTAGAAAGAAGAAATGGTCAGACGAACGCAAACAAAAAGAACAGAATTCGGGAAACGGTGCAGGCCCCTCGGGAAACGCGAAATCCCGAGAGACAGGGCAGCCACAAGCAATGAACCCCTTAGCAGCATTAGAAGAAATAACATCGCCACCATCAACCTCAGCATAGGTGAAGTTCCCAATATAAAAATAACCTCTAGTGACCTTCTAGATGATACTAAGTTTATGATAGACACCGGAGCAGAACCCAACATAATCAAGGCAAGGAAATTAAAGGACTGGCAGAAAGTAAACACGTCCGAAATAATCGAGATGAAAGGAATAACAGAAAACTTAATCAAATCTTTGGGCAGCACAGAAATAAATATAGCAGGCAAACCAGTGCCCTTTCACGTAGTAAATAACGATTTCAAAATAAAACAAGACGGAATTTTAGGATCAGCTTTCTTCCGTGGAACTAAAGCCACGATAAATTACGAAAAGGAATGCCTTACCATTAACGATCAAAACTTACCATTTACACCCAAAGACACGTTCACAATAAAAGCAAGAACTACTCAAATCACTCGCGTAAAAATAGAAGAAACAGATCTAAAAGAAGGATACTTGCCGCGTATAGGTGATATAGCCGGAGTCTACATAGGAGAGGCGCTAGTCACGGTCCAAAATCACGAAATAGCTATACCTATTACAAACACCACCGAAAAGGACATGATTTTTGAAACTCCCGAACTCAAAATCTTTCCATTTGAAGAGGCTTCTACAAACACAGAACCAACTGCCAAAATAACCAGTACTTGCGTAACAAACAGCGAACAGGTAGAACGATTCGACAAAACAAAAGCTTTACTCAGATTAGAACACTTAAATAAGGAAGAAACCAAACACGTAGAAACCTTAATACTCAAAAACACAGACAGATTTCACCTACCCGATGAACCTTTAGAAGCAACAAACGCCATAGAACACGGCATTACCACAACGGACGATGCACCCGTAAATACCCGACAATATAGATTCCCACCAGTTCACAAGGATGAGATAAACAAACAAGTCGCGGAACTAGAAAAGAATAAATTAATTAAAACATCACTATCCCCATACAACTCACCGGTATGGATAGTGCCTAAGAAGGCCGATTCGCAAGGTAATAAAAGATGGCGAATGGTGATAGATTATAGATCCCTAAACGAAAAAACAATCGGGGACGCCTACCCTTTACCAAACATCAACGAGATCCTTGACCAGTTAGGTAGCGCGAAATACTTTTCAGTTTTTGATTTAGCCTCGGGTTTTCACCAAATACGAATGAAGGAAACGGACGGGCCCAAGACCGCGTTTTCCACCCCTTACGGACACTACGAATTTACACGTATGCCTTTCGGGTTAAAAAACGCACCCGCCACATTCCAACGTTTAATGGACAATGTATTAGCAGGCCTACAAGGAAATGAATTATTTGTATATTTAGATGACATAGTCCTCTACGCTAGCTCTCTCCAAGAGCACGAACAGAAATTTGATCTCTTAATGAACAGGCTTCGAAGCGCCAACCTTCAGTTGCAACCCGACAAATGCGAGTTCCTCAAACGAGAAGTGATGTACTTGGGTCATATAATAAGCGAGGACGGAGTAAAACCAGACCCTCAAAAGATAGAATCAGTAAAAAGGTTCCCAGTACCCAAGAACGCAAAAAACATTAAACAATTCCTCGGCCTGGCAGGATACTACCGCAGGTTTATCCCAAATTTCTCTAAAATCGCGAAACCAATGACGGAACTCTTAAAGAAAACTAGAACTTTTAAATGGGAAGAAAAACAACAAGAAGCGTTTGAAACACTGAGGGATAAATTATGCGACCGCCCAATTTTACAATACCCAGACTATACCAAAACCTTCATAATAACAACAGACGCTTCAGGGTACGCGATAGGAGGCGTGTTAAGTCAGGGAGAAATAGGAAAAGATTTGCCGATCGCATATACATCCAGGCTTTTACAAGCAGCAGAACAAAACTATTCGACAATAGAAAAAGAACTCTTAGCTATAGTCTACTGTGTCGCACATTTCCGATCATATGTATACGGAACTAAGTTTACTTTAGTCACTGACCATAGACCTTTAGTCTGGTTAAACTCAGTCAAGGATCCTACATCGCGTTTGGTTAGATGGCGATTGAAACTTGCCGAATACGAATACAACATGGTTTATAAACCAGGTGCTATAAACGCTAACGCCGATGCACTCTCAAGAAACCCAATAGAACCAGTACCGACAAAAATACATAGGACGATACAAGGAAAAGAAAATATTTTGAATAACACCGACGATACAAACAACGAACACGAACTCAGAAGTGTAGTATATGACGCGGACCCATTAACCCGTAACCCTATGTTGCAAATCACAACACTAACAAACAGGCCCTCCGAATCACCAATAACAATAACAGACGACTCCTCAGATGACGATATCTTTACTAACCCGACGGAGAAAGAACAAGGTGCGTTTAAAGAAATAAAACAAGACCTCTTTACTGTAGATCAAAGCTACTCACTAGCTCATTGCGTCGCCAAGGACTTTAAGATGGGAGCTGGTATTGCTCTAGAATTTAAAAAACATTTCAACCAAGTAAAAAATTTAAAAACCCAACAAAACAGGTAGGAGAGGTGGCGCACATAAAAAATAACCAACGTTACTTATTTTACCTGATAACTAAAGAAAAGAGTAATCAAAAACCAGAATTTGAAGACTTCAGATCCAGCCTAATCAATTTACGAAATCTCTGTATGGAATTGGGGGTAACCAAAATAGCCATGCCACGAATCGGGTGTGGACTAGACAACCTCTTTTGGCCCCACGTGAAACACGCGTTGAAACAAACCTTTAAGAAACCTTTTGACATACTAATCTGCAATTTCACACCTATCACAAAATCACCACCTATCACAGAATCACCACCTATCACAGAATCACCACCTATCACAGAATCACCACCTATTACAGAATTACCAGAAGAACGTAATGACCAAATCACAGACAACGAAACAGTCAACAAAAATTCAAACTCATTAGATAACCGTAGCATAATACCTTCCGGCACTGAAGACGAGGAATACGAAACCAACAGTGACTCAGACAACGAAACAGATGAGGACATAATCGAAATTGTTTCTAGTGATAATGAGATTAGACCTCAAGACTTGATAAAACTCACTCAAACGCGCGATAAACTTTCAATGCAAAGAGGAACTATTGTATGTTTCATAACGTGCAAGGGCGAACCGTGTGACGATGGATCGCGAGAACTTTTGGAATCAAAAACATTACCGGCATTTAAAGATCTCACCTTAGCCAGGGCAAAAATCCATCAGATAAAATCTAAAATCTATGTCGGTCTACCTATCAAAGAAAATCTCAAAATCCAACTTGACCACGAAATCTTTACGGAAACTATAAATTCACTAATAAATGTTCTCATGGAACTAAACATAAACTCGTTTTCTATCGCTAAAACGTTACACATAGATTCATTGGGTTGGCAACAAATTGAAAACGCTTTGAAAGATATAAGTCAGGAGTACAATATCCAAATTCAAGTATGCACAAATCTTGTACGTATTCCTCGGGAAGACGAACGCAACGACATAATACAAGAATATCATGGCTCCGCCTTAGGAGGCCACAAGGGCATGACAAAAACCTACAATAGAATTAGACAAAATTACTTTTGGGATGGTATGAAAAAACAAATTAATGATCTCATATCTACTTGCATAAATTGTCAAACCAAAAAGTTGACCCGAGTAAAGACAAAACAACCTATGACATTAACCGACACGCCGAATTCAGCTTTTGATAAAATCTCTATGGACATTGTGGGCCCTTTACCCATAACTCCAACAGGCAACGAGTACATACTCACGATCCAGGATCAATTATCAAAATATTCACTAGCCATACCCTTGATTGAGACGAACTCTATAGCTATAGCGGATGCTCTGATATCTAATCTAATATGTAAATTCGGAGCTCCTAGACAAATTCTCACGGACCAGGGTGCCAACCTTACCAGTTCACTAATCAGGGAAATTGCTAAAAAATTCAAAATTAAACAATTCAGGACGACAGCTTTTCATCCTCAGTCGAACGGCTCTATTGAGAGATCTCACCATGTACTTGCTGAATACTTAAAACAATTCGTAGATAAGAACAATAACTGGGATAAATGGCTGGCGCAAGCAATGTTTTCATACAATACAAGTACCCATGAGGGAACAAAATATACACCCCACGAATTGGTTTTTGGTAAGGTCGCACGCCTACCATCCGAACACGAAGTAATAGACCCCGTAACGGACCGCACATACGAGGATTATTTGATAGAATTATATACAAAAATTAGGGAAATCCAAAATCTCGCCAGAGAAAATCTCAATCAAGCGAAGGTGCGATCAAAACAGTATTACGACAGGAGAATAAACCCTATACATCTCAGTATAAACGATGAAGTGTTCCTATTGAAGGAACCACAGAGAGGAAAATTGGGTGATCAGTATACCGGACCTCATAAGGTCATAGATATACTGGACAACCAAAATATTAAAATAAGGATTAAAAATAAGGACAAAATAGTCCATAGGAATAAGTTAAAAATAGCCAGACTCAAGTAAAATATGTCTTTTAGCCAAAAGAAAAAATGAAGCTATCACCACTAACACCAATGCCAACGCAGTACTATGTCGACATCGATATAAGTGAAGACAATGACCCTCAAATCTTAAAGGTCGAACAAACAGGCTTCGAGCTAATGTTGCGAATAAACAAAAGAACCAGCAACTATGAAATCAATGTTTTGAGATACTTAGCCAGAGAGGGATTCTTAATTCCTGATTCATACAGATACAGAACTTACACAACTAACGAAAAATATGAAGAAGGGACTTTAGAAAGATTGATAAAAGACCCTTTAGAAGTAATAATACTCCATGAATCTCGAAATAATGTCATGCATGCTATCGTTAAAATTTACGAAACACAACACAGTATCAGAGGAGACCCCAAGCCGAACATAGGACCCAAAACATTTTTTCCAAACTAATTATAAAATATGTAAACTCATAATCTTAAGCAAAGCAAAAGGGTAAAGAAAAACCGGAACCTTCTGTTCCAGACAAAACCAACAACAATGCATTATACATACCTGTGCCTACTGATGACAACCTCAGCGTACGCCCTGATTGGGTATGACTGTGGGGGCGGCGGCCTCAATATCACAACCCTCAGCCTACTTGACACATCTGACTGTGACTTCCCGGAAACTAAACCCGAAATTCAAGAAACATATATCCAACTTCTCCAACTTTCCAAATTTAAAGAGACAAAGGTTATCCAGTGCAGAGTAGAGATCGACAGAACGGTTTACCACTGCGGCATGCATTCTCATATATCAGCCACCGAAGGAGGACGACAGGCTTACATAAGGGAAATAAGCGAAAAGGAATGTAGCGACTTACACGAAAAGGGGATACTCAAAATCGGACACAACAAGTACTTGACGAATGTAAAAAGAAACGCAACAACAAGGATGACCATTACCCTAGCCGGAAGCCTTGGCAAGGACGGCGCGTGCGAAGGGGAATTCTTTGATGATGGATACGGACAATGGTCCAAGGTAACTGTCCAAGCAATAATCAAAATAACCCTCAACACACAGATGGGAACGGTAAGGACAAACGATAATAAAATCACTCTGCAAAATGGCGTTACCAGCGATCTGAATAAAAAAACCTGCTTCGATGAAGAGGGAGGATACTCGTTCTGGGAAGACACCCCTGAAGACAACTGCAGATTCAACGAATATGACGTACTCTACGAAGGACTAGTATCAAGAATTACCGAAAAAACAGACGAACACAATACCGTACCCATGACAATCTATTCAATAGCGTCGGACGACGTCACATTCGCCTTGGTAAAGACAACGGAGAAACGAACGTGCGGTTACACCATATTACAAACAGAACATCCTAAACTACTTATCTTTGAGACGGTAAAAGGAAACACGTTCATACAGAAGGCAGCAGTAAAAGTAGAAAACGTCGACATTTTCTCCTATATTAACTCTAAATTCATATACGTAGAAAGACACATACGAAATCAACTGACTTCCCTATACAAAGATATAATAACACAAAAATGCGAATTAGAGAAACAGGTAATCAGGAACGCTCTGACCTTAGCCACCCTATCACCCGACGAATTTGCACATAACCTAATGCAAGAACCAGGGTATATGGCCACTACTGCTGGAGAAGTAGTCCACATCGTAAAATGCATACCTGTGGAGTGTGCCATCAGACAAACAGAATATTGCTATTCAGAATTACCCATAACCATCAGAAACAATTCTCTTTTCCTCACACCTAAATCCAAAATAATTGTAAAGGCAGCTACCCAAAAGGAATGTAACCCTATACTCGCCACCATGTATAAGATCGACGACACCTGGTACAAGTTCACCCCCTCACCAGTGGACGTAATACCACCCAAATCCATGAGCCCTAAAACGAAAATGACATGGAAGTATGTCAGTGCAGGACCCTTGGGAACCAGCGGGATATATAGACAGAAAGACCTGGACGACTTAAGGGATCATCTCCTATTCCCAGCAGAACGACCAGCTGTATTGAACAACATAGCGCGAGGTGCCACAGGACATACAGTAACCAAAGACGGAATTTCATTGTATAATCTCCTAGACGAAGAATCACTGGACAAAATAGCCGAATCCACAGGAAAAAGGATTTGGTCCGGATTCATGTCATTCGGGTCAATCTCCGCTGGATTCTTGGGAATCTTCATTACTATACGAATTATAAAATTCATCATTGACACCATCATACACGGATATACAATCCATGATATCTATGGATTTAGCATCCACCTCGTAGGAGCCCTGTGGGGATCAGTGACCCACCTAATTACGCATCTGGGAAGGAAGAAGGCATCAACACCCAAGGCAGAAGAAGGAACAGCCCCTGCGGGAATCGATACAGAAATACCACAACCAACAATAGAAGACCTTCAAAATCGCCTACGTCAAATACACGGCTCTGCCGTTACATTTGAAACTAAGGGGGGAGGTGTGACGTTCTCACCAAGTCACTAAGACACATACACGACCACGACTGACCGACAATGGAAGGTTCTTCTTTACCCTTTGATAAATAATTAATAATAGGATTTAATGTACCCACAGCGGTATAAGCAAGAGAAGATACACCTGGTATGACCCAACAATTGGTAACCTAACAGTAAAATCACACACATAAACCACACACATAAACCATACACATATATAACCATGCACATGTATACATGTATTTAACCATATATAAAACTTATATATATTAGAATTTATATATTAAAATATATTATATCTCAATCAAACTACTAGTATATAACATAGAGATAAGAAAGGCTTCCTGGGTGAGCATGACTCATCAACCAAACACGCAAACTGTTTATTCAAATATCAGTTTACAATAAACAACCCCAACTGGTTGAAACTTAGCTTACTAAAAGATATCAGTACCAGAAACTCCATCCGGTCAACTGCCCAAATTCGCACGTGCAGATAAGTCATGCACACCCGGGCTAAAGCCACCGTGGGATTGTTATGCGCTAATCAACAACAATATCCCCACTATTAATAAGCTAATCATATATAAACCCTAAGATCCCTACCACTTACTCTCGATCTCTGCAAATTAGTTCATCAGTTCGCATTAAGCTCTCGAGCAGTGAATATTATAGCACTCTTAAATCGACATAGTTCAATCAGTGCAAAATATTAACTTCAAAGTCAAGTTCAAACTCAAATCTTTTCAACCAAACCTCTAAACTTATAGTAAGAACACAAGGGATCTTGGTGCTCATAATACCAATTGTTAACCTTACTACATAAATCAAATAAACAATCATAATAAAAACTATACAGCAGTGAAAACCTAATTCATTTAAACCCAAGGTAAGAATACACTACGACTCCATTCACAAATATCCAAAACACATTACTCAAATCTTACAAATACAGATTCTATACCAGGGCGAGGTACTTAGGTGTCCAAGCCAGTACAGATCATACACTGCTATATCGGGGCCAGTCATTTCAGTGACAAGCCAATATAGCTACATCATTACTTCAGCTATTGGTTGCTTAGGCCAGGATAACTCCAAGCTTGCACCAATATCTATATACACGTTATATTTAGGCCAGGGACTCAACGTCCCAAGCTTATATAACCCTAACCTTTACTATCAACACTAAACGTCAGGGCGAAGGTTACGCCAACCTAGCCAACGTTTTATCACAACTCCTCTTCCATATAGATGAATGGTGTTGTGGTGACAAAAAGGAAGTTTAAGCGTAGATCCGGTAAACGGGCCAACGCTCGCTTAGCAAAGGCTAAAGCTAGAAATAACAAAATAATCAAAACACTTAGTGAACTAAATAAAGTGGATGAAACTCCTGAGTGGCTATCTGAGTATATCTCAGAATTTCATTCCTCAATAAGTATTCAGGACGAGGATACTACGGATACGATAATTTGTCAAAATCCAAATAACAGTGAAACCCCTAAAAATAATTCAATAGCAGAAAGTGAACAATCACTTGAGGAGGCCCAACTCCCTGGTGGCCCCTTCGAGGAATATTCGGAAGAGCTTCCACAGACTTATATTCAACACACTGTTGATTACCAAGGAGCTAGGTGTATCGTCAGTACGTTCGAGACTACTTTTACAAGACGATCATTTACAACCGTCGACGCTGACCAAACTCAACAACCCTCAACGCCTAAGATAGTAGAGATCGTCGAGCTAGATTAAAGGTAAGGACAATTTCACTCATACACTCTCAATCTTAAGACTAAAATACCTTTCCCTTAAAACCCCCGGAAATCCCGTCCATGTGGACTTAGGAAGGGGGTATACGCTGAACCTGAACTAATAGTTATTGGTCAGTCTGTAACATAGCACATGCACGAACCCTTGCCAAAACGACTGCGAAATATCCGATGACGCGCGTTGAGGTCAAGACAATGACAATACATAGCGGAGTGCAAGCCGAGACCCTCGATAATGTTTTCCTTGGCCAACTACCGAAACGTTTAATCATCGGATTTGTCGATAACAAAGCCTATAACGGAGATAAAAAACTTAACCCGTTCAATTTCTCGTCTTTCGGACTAAGCCACCTATCCTTATATATCGAAGGCACCCAGATTCCGTCAAAGCCTTTACAGCCAAATTTCACGAACAACTTATTTGTGGATTCCTACAACACTCTGTTCACGGGTACCGGTATACATTTCCTCAACGAGGGGAACTCGATTCCTCGTGAGGATTATGAGGAGGGATACTGTCTCACGGCATTCGATCTTACCCCTGATCTCTCAGCCAGTGATAACGGTCATTGGAACCTCATCAAGCATGGCAGTGTCCGAATCGAAACGCGTTTTGAGCAGGCTCTGACTACGACTATAAATTGTATCGTCTACGCAGAATTCGATAACGTGATTGAGATTGATTCTATGCGTCAGGTCATCACAGATTTTGGTAATTAGAAATGATAACGAACAGATGGCCTGTACAAGACATGCTTCTACTTGTTTAGAGCCAACCTGTAGGTGAATACACCCGACGCTAGGGAAAATACCTGAGGGTCATAAACCATGCTCAGACCCGTTTGAACCGGCAAACGGTTTTCGATACAGGCATAGGTATTCCCCTTCGGTAGTGGGAGGTAGTGACCATCATAAAACAGAAGACCTTAAATACTTCCAAGCATACTCCCAATAGTTTAGTTCTCTACTTCTGCTTGAAACGTTCGCATTCAATCCTGTCGCGTGTATTTCGAAAAACCAAAACCATGCATTACATTATTGATATACAGGGCTGTTACGGTAATAACGGTCAGTTTCTACCAAAAGAAGTTGCTGTCGTGACGTACATGTATGACACCGCGTCTCACTGGCTAATCAAACCACCGCACGTGTTTTCCGAACTCTGTACGAAACAACAGATACAGAATAACGTTCTAACTCGCAAACATCACGGTATAGAATGGTTCGAAGGCAATGTGAGTCTTGAGGATTTGAAAGCGGATCTACGCTCTCTTACGCGTAAGGCGATGAACATTTTCACCCGCGGTGCACAAAAAGCTAAATTCCTTGAAGATGTGATGGCACGTGAAATCATTAATCTGGAAGGCGGAGAGTGGGAATCACCAGCATTCAAAGATATGGTAATGGACAGATCATGCATCCTACATTCGGGTAACCGAAAGAACTTCACCTGCGCATTGACCAACGCATTGAAGCTGAAGAAATGGCTGGAGCCGTACGAATTATCAGATCGCATTGTGACATCGTTTTCGTTCTCTATCAAATCGTTGAACGCGCATATTCAACCAGAATTTTCGAAAAAACCTGTGAAGAAGGATACAACAGATTTCGTGGGTATTAACAAGTGTGGTGACTCGTGGCAGGAGCGGGAAAACAAGAGGTTACGCGAGAGGACAGTGTCATCATTTGCTCCCATTACCAAATCCTCGACATCGCCTGATGAACCAGAATGCTGCGAGAGGTCAGATCCAGGCTACGACGAGATTGATGACTGTTCAACATCAAGCAACAGTGATAATTACTTCAGTACCTAGTCAACCAGGTTACAGGATGGACAGTCTTCAAATCTACAAAGCGTTGGAGATGATACCTGCCCGTTCTAGGGGAGTGTTTCCAGCCGACCAGATACCCCTGAGATGGTCATATCCAGCTGTTATCATAGCGAACACGGATGAGCATACCAAACCAGGATCTCATTGGGTTGCCTTTTATGTGCCAGACTCTTACAACGGAATATACTTCGACAGTATGGGTATGCCACCACTCATACCGCATTATCTACGTGCCCTGCGACGAAACTGCACATCCTACCGATGGAATGACAAACAACTACAGAGTTTTTCATCCCGTGTATGCGGACAATTCTGCATTATGTTCCTGCACCATATGAGTCAGGGTTTCACACTTGAACAATTTACAAATATTTTCACTGAGAATCTCGAGTCGAATGATAAAGTGGTCGAATCCTTCTACAGATGTATAAGCCGCAAGTCTAAAGACATGTGTTCTAAAAATGAAACCTGTGTGCTCGAATGTATTCAACACTGCTCGCCGTGTAAACATTAAAGTTTGAGCATTTAGCATAAGAAACGACTGTTCTTTCTCTAGAATAAGCCTTAACATAATTAGTTGTAATTTTTATACGCAATACTGTTAAATAAATCTTAGTTATAAGCTTGAACCTTTTTTTAGTAAACATAAGTTTGGATCTTTACCTTTATAAATATTAAATGATATGAATAAACAACCATTATAACAATATTCACCTGTGCGTTTTTTACCAACCCTATCCTTTCCCTACATTCACCATATATATTTATTTCCATTCGATAAGTATACATAAGTTTTCTTAAATTAGGATCGATGAAATTCTCTTAGGTTAGGATAGTTGAAATTAACTCAGGTTAGGATTGAAAAAAAAAGAAAAAAAAAAAAGAAAAAAAAAAAGGAAAAAAAGGAAAAAAGAGGAAAAGAAAAGGAAAAGAAAAGGGGGAAAAAAAGGAAAAGAAAAGGAAAAAAAGGGGAAAAAAAAAGTAAAAGAAAAGGGGGAAAAAAAGGAAAAGAAAAGGAAAAAAAGGGGAAAAAAAAGTAAAAAAAAAGGGGAAAAAAATTAAAAAAAAGGGGGAAAAAAAAAGGGGAGGGGAGGGTCATAAACGGTATACTGCACCCTCTCTACTGAGGGATATCGGTGGCGTAAGAGATTCCCGCCGCCTAGAAGAGCCTGCAACCCGTGTTCCTTTGAAGTAATGAGCTACAACCACCGCGGTGGATTTTGAATATTCGCGCGTACCCATGTGGGGTTGGACAAACGGCCCAGCCTTGGACCAATACTGGAATCCAGCTATCACAGTATTGGGCCAATGTTGGGTCTCAGTACTGCCCCAACGCTGGTAATTATCCGAAATGATAAGGTCGGTCCGTTGCTCGATTTTTGGTACTGGGCCAGCATTGACCACCAGTACTGGGCCAGCACTGACTACCAGTATTGTTCCAGTCTTGATCAACAGTACTGCGCCAGCATTGGTTGCCAGTATTGGGGAATTTTGCTGCACGGAAAAAATAAATTTAGATTGTTACAATGAATTTATCACAATGTATGATGCGTTGAGCAACATCTACTATTTAATCAACCGCATATTGATACAAAGTGAGGATTTACAGATTAGAAAAACTTCGCATTATTTTGGCCGGGATTCGAACCGGCGACGCACGCATTCGCTCGCATCATTAGTCGCACGCTCTACCGACTACGCTAAACTATTTATTGAAATAATCTATCACTTTTTCCTATTTATTTTGAAATTCACATCTGTGGCTCAATGACATCGAAGTTTTAATGCAGCTAAGACATCTTTACTGAACACCTGTTTCCTAGAGTTCCAAATGTTCTGATTTACTGTAACGCTTGCAGTAAGTAATGTAATAATATCTATAAAAATTTACACCTTTAAAAATACATCTCATTCCACGGTGTATTAGAGAGGATTGTTTTGCCTCTTCTGTTCTGGGCAGAGGCTCTCGTCAGTGCTGGCCAGTATCCGATCCGAATATAAAAGTCCGAACGTAGGCGACTGGCCCTGGCCTAGCAGCGAACCGAATCCGACATCCAGACCATGGAAGCAGCCCTGGCATCCAGAGCTGGGCCGAGAGTCTCGTCAATGCTGGGCCTTAGTATCCGATTCGAGTGAGAATCCGAACGTAGACGACTAGCCCTGGCCCAGCACTGAACCGAACCCGGCATTGAGACCATAGTAGTACCGCCGGCATCCAGTTCTGGACCGAGGCTCTCGTCAGTACTGGCCAGTATCGAATTCGAATAAGAGTCCGAACGTAGGCGACTGGCCCTGGCCTAGCACCGAACCGAACCCGACATCCAGACCATGGAAGCAGCCCTGGCATCCAGAGCTGGGCCGAGAGTCTCGTCAGTGCAGGGCCGTAGTATCCGATTCGAGTGAGAATCCGAACGTAGGCGACTAGCCCTGGTCCAGCACCGAACCGAACCCGACATCCAGACCATGGAAGCATCCCTGGCAGCCAGAACTGGGCCGAGAGTCTCGTCAGTGCTGGGCCAGCTTCACAATAAGGTTAGCGGTCGAGCGTTGGTGACTAGCTCTGGCCCAAGACTGGACCGGGTTCGTCGTCCAAGTCTCGATGGCAGCCTCGGCACCCAGATCTGGGCCGAAGATCTAGCCAACGCTGGGCCAGGCCCGTATCAGGGTTGGCATTCGACCGTTGACAATTAACTCTGGCCCAACACTGGGCCGTATTACCAGTATTGGCAAACCCTACATGGGTAATGACGAGCCGGGATTGGCCCAAGGATGGGTAACCTAGCATGAGCCGTTTCTGTAGTTTAAGACTAGAATTGTGACGAAGATTTTTGGAAGATTTGTGCGGTTTGCGACGGTCGAAATGAAAGTCAATTCGCGGAGGCATATATAAGCGCGTTTCTTTGCACCAAAATAAACTTATGAATATTCTCGAAATTGTGTTGTCGTGTGTAACGTTTTCGTAAGGTAGGCCGAAGCGCGTCAACGCCATCTCTGAAGTTCGCGCCGGTCCAAAACCTCCGAGCGCTCAGAAAACCTCTCTCACAAGTAAAGTAACATCCCAACGTCAATAGTACCCGTGAATATCGAGGCATCATTCAGAGAGAAATTTATATCTTTCTAAGTATCAGGCTAGCCTGTGTTTAGTCTGTTGTCAATTTTGGAAAACAGACTTCAATGTAATCTAAGAAATGATCTCCAAGATTATTAGAAAAACTTTATGTAATATAAATATCACATAATTATACGAATAATCAAAAAATTATTTATTTCATTATTCAATTATTATTTAACTAATGGCCAATTTTTGGCAATTAAATTTGGGCCAGTTCTGGCAACCACGAATGGGCCAATCCTGGCAACCAAGCATGGCCCAGTCTTGACAATGAAGTCTGGGCCAGTCTTGGTATCCAAGCTTGGCCCGAGATTATCATTCCAGACTTCTACCAAGGCTGGGCCAAGACTGGTTTACAAGCTTGGGCCAGAGTTCTACAGAGTTGGGCCAAGCCTGGGCCAAGCTTGGGCCCGTAGTACTTTCCTCTATGGGGAGTCTTTATTTTTTTGGAGTAATTATTCGCGTAATTAATAAGTGAGTCAAGTGCGTACCTGTAGTACACGAGTACGACGGAGACAGAACGAGTCGGTCACTGTCGCTCTCTCTTCCTCCTGCGGGGAGAGACGTAAAGGGTTCTTCGCGTTAGAATTTCGGGTTCTTTACTTAACTTTCGTAGTTAATAAATTCAGTAAATTATCAGAGTCAATAACAGAGTTAGTTTAAATTAGTTGTAGGAAGATCTGTAAATAGTTTGTAAATAATATGCTCTTCGGAGCGATACGATAACGAGAGACTTCGTCTCTCGGATACGAGTTGGTCGTCGTAGTACGACCTAAGACTGAGTAACTCACAATTAGTTATTATTTTCTCGTTATTAATTAGTCATCAATTCGGCTCGTAGCCTATATTTAATAAATTAGTAATTTAGTTAGTATTGTCCAGCGAGGACTTGATTTGACGAGTTATATATTCTTTTTGTTGCATGAATTCTTTTTATTTGTTATCGCTCTCCTACGTGGAAGCTAGTAGTTTAATTTTTATTGTAAAACTCGCCAAACGTGGCCAGGTCACTTTTACACGACCTGTAGCCAATTTATACCCGCTGGGGAGTACCCCCGGGTACTAGTATTATTATTGCTAATTTTTTTGATATAATTTTTCTTGAATAAATTCTATTTTCTTTGTTAAATTCAAATAATCGAGTCGTTAATACGCCCTGCTAATCCTTCAATTAATCCCGACCCCTCTCCGCGGTACTGACGCTAGCCGGCGCTCAAGTATCTGTAGTTTGTTTTTTTTTATTAGTAAGATTTTCAGAAATTGGCGATTATAAGCCTGGCGCCCAACATCTTTGTTTTATTATTAATTTTCAGTTGGCCAATTGTCGAGTGGACGGTTCTCAGACTAGCTTTCCGGTCTGGTCTGAGGACCAGGAAAAATCCACGTCGCAGTATTTATTTGGAACCGCACGAAATGGACCTTTATAACAGAATGTTAAGTAAGTACATGCATACTCTTTATACAGGTTAGTCATTCCTGATGAAAAAATTAGATAGAACAAAAGTCTGATGGGAAAACCAAATCCTATCAGTTTGCTGTCGTTAGTGCATTTTCCGCGAATTTCAAAAATCTTATAATTCGTTTTAATGTAATTTACAGCTGATAATGCATATTATACATCGTACGTGTACGAAGCAGTTGCGGATGGGAGGATTACCGTCGAAGGCGACGCTATCACCAAAATAACTCGGACCCATGGCCTTGAGTAAGTGTAACGATAAAGTACATACAAGTGCTACATGATATTCTATTATATGCTCTTGTATACATATATTTTTTTCAAATTTATGTAGAGAACAAGTTATAGAGGACCAACCCTACGTACATGACGGGGCGGAACATCCTCAAGAAATAGATGCTGCTACTCACAACTCTCCCTGTTTCGAGCAGCACTGTGAGACTATGCAACAGAATTCAACTATTTTTCCAGACCCAGCAAGTGAAGCAAACAACGAGAACGATTGTAACGCATCCAATGGGAACAGCTCGAGCACAGATAAACCTGCAGGTACTATAATAGTATATTGTACATCAAGGTGGCAACATCGGTTTTTTAACGACGGTTTCTGTGCAAGCGCATACGCGCGTCGAATGCAAATATTGCAAATACATGAGGCGTAAAAGACCGCTGTTGCCTCAATCTGGCACACGATTCTTTATAACAAAAGTATGGTTCTCAGTTCTCATTTTACTTCTATTGTGACCAGACGATTATAATAAAATGAACCAAACATGCATCACGTCTAAGACATTTTGTTTAAGATTTTGGACCGAATGAAACTAAGTACTTACTACATAATTTTGGAGTGTACATGCAAAATATGGGGCCCTGTAAGACATTCAAGAACAAGAAAGCCATTTGGGCCTCACTTTCTCATGGTCTACTAGAAGAATACAGTCTAGATAAAACTGCGAAACAAGTAGAAAATAAATGACGCTGAAGCTAGCAGCCAGAGTTAGCAGCCACAGGCGAAAATCCAGGGAAAATGGGCGTCGTCGGGGCCCCGGGACATAAATTGTTAAACGCATGTCCGAAAAAATATGAAAAAATTCACGGAGGCTGTTTTTCGATAGTGAAACACGATCCCGTTTCAACTTTTGCGTAGCAAGGTTCCATTGTTTATTTATGAATTAATTAATTAATTACTTAACAATAGCTGCTGATATCAAAATCGACACGCATGTCCGAAAAAATATGAAAAAATTCACCAATGTTGTCTTTCGATAGTGAAACACGATCCCGTTTCAACTTTTGCGTAGCAAAGTTCCATTGTTTGTTTATAAATTAATTAACAATTGGCGGCAGCTGGGAGCAGCACTTACAATTGGTGTACGTGAACTAATTCAACCCGATATTTGCTTTACCCAAGGCCAACGACGGGGACGTTTCGGGTACTGACCTCTTTTTTTTTTTTTTCTTTCTTTTTTCTTTCTTTTGTTTTTTTTTCGTTTTAGTTTTAATTTTTTTTAATTATTTTTCACTTTTTTTCACTTTTTCTTTCTATTTTCTTATTTCTTTTCCCCAAATCTTTATTGTTATGGTGTCCATAATATATACCGTTTTTCATTCTCACTGTATATCTAGAAACACTCATATGTGTATCCACCTAAAATAATCCGTATTTTTATATGTATTATTACTAGCAATATTATAACTTTCATCCTTTATGATTATTCCTATGAAACTTCTTATTATGACTTATTATTATTATTATTATTTTTTTTATTTTTTTTTATTTTTTATTTTTTTTTTTTTTTTTTAATATATATATATATATGTATTTCCTTCTCCGCCTTTTTCTCGGCAACAGTCGGATCAACTTCAACATAAAATTATTCATAAGATTAAAACGTGAAATCATTCATCCAGGCACCCGGCTATGGCAAATAAAACTAACACCTTCTTCTCGTTGTATATGCTAGTCTTTGAGTTTGCAGTATGATGTGTAACGAAGCACACAATTCAAACGAGCTATCAAACCCAAATGGTATATCAGTTGACCTTCGAACTAGACGGCTTGGTCTCTTTTCTGGCACGGTATTGAGTGGACTGCTTTCGAGTAGCAAAATATTTGATTGTGTCTTTGCACTTTCAATTTTTCTCTGCGTTTTCGCATTATTAATATGCGACGCGATAGCTTTCCGAGCGTTGTTCATATCGGCTTCGCAAAATGGTTCCATTCTACCTGTTGCAATGACGTAAGCCCAACTGCAGATATGCACGCCGCAATTTCCGCCGACGTCTTCTATTCCATCGCTTCCGATCGTGACCTGTGATGGTACGTCGTATGGCATGTACAACGTCCACTCCTCCCAACAAACGTCTTTCTTTAGGTTCATAAAATTCAGGAAACCGTTGAATATGTCGATTATACGTTCGATGGGATCTACATCATGTCCACGACGTCTGCGTAGTGAATCGAAATAAAGAAGGATCTTCTCCTTCGGAAGAACTACAAGCAACGTCCAATGTAGCTCATGGTGCACTGGTACTATCCAAATGTCAGCATTCCACGCTTTGAATTTTTGTGCCCATTTTTGCATGCCCGTGCTCACTGTGCCGTTGTTGCTGGAAATACTTTGGCAAAACATACTGTCGAAAACTAATACTCTCATGTCATTTTTTTGTGATTCAGATTCCATTACATTAAAAAAGCTATTAACGACCTCGTCACACAAGTACTGATCCATGTTCTTATACTCTGCGAGAGTTTTAAAATTTCTTTCAGTAAGGTAGTAGCTATTGAAATTCTTTTTCAACGCCGGAAATTGAGCTGGGTAAGTATTATGTTGGGAAAATAAACTATGTCTCACTTGTTCCTTTGGAAGTGAATCATCGACAGTTACAGCTACAGCGCTACATTTTTCTTGTGGCACTTCGTCCGGTAACTCGACAACCTCTTGCTCAGTTATAAGTTCGTGAATCGGAGGTGGACAACTTAGCTCATCTGCAAGTCGCTCTGTTTCCAAGTCAGAAAATTCCTGCGACTCGGGTGTTTCGGCCGCATCAGCGAGGGCTAGAATTTCTGAAGTAAATTCGCCCTCCTGAGCATCACCTACGAATTTTTTTATGCTTCAAGTAACTGTTACTACGTTTATCTGTGTATTGAGGTTTCCAGGTTTCCCGCGGATTATCGTCTGTTTGTTGTGACCGTTTTTTGGCTTGCCTAGTCGTTACAAGTGGGTCCTGCCGTTCCTTCAAGCCTCCCTTCACGAATTCATAATTTCGCATAATAAGTCGTGGGGCAGACATTTTTTTGGCATTTTTCATTTTATAATGCTTCAAAAGTTTGAAATAATTTTCGATCGGAGCATTACTGTCCCGATACAATCCAAATTGTTTTATGCAAATAGCGGACCACAACGGAACGTACGGCATGAGAAAATCGCTCACGTACTTCAGAAAATCTTGAGAATAAAATTTATTTTTTTCGTCGGTGCAATTGCTGGAATTTGTCACCTCCTTCTCCACTGCTTTGAATAATTCAAAGTATGGAGAGTCTTTTCTAGTCGAAGCCGATAATTCTGGTTGTGTCGTTAATACATCCAGGAGCGATTCAGGCGACTGGTCATGTACTGTTTTACTGGAGAAACTACTATCATCGTTGTCGGTGTCTAGTAGGTCATCAGTGCCATCGTAATTCACCAAATCTTCAATAACGGTATCGAAATCCTGTATTTTTTTCTGAAGGCCGAATACTTCAACGAACTGGCGATAAATTTTTGAAGCAGATGCAGAATTGTCGCAGTGTATCAACTTACCGATTAAAAGGCCAGCAGTTCGTCGCTCGAGTGCTTGCGTGTTTCGGTTAGGAAAACACTTCTTACCTTTTCGCACCACGGTTTTTATCAGGTGCGACGAACACACATGAAGAACTGTCAATGACAATTTGGCATCTGCAGGTCCGTTTTCGTGGGTGTTGTACACGACTTGTATATATTGCGACAAGCTCATGCTATTAACTCCCCATGAGCTTGCCTGCAATAACGCAAGACTAAAATCGGTTTCAATCTTGTGGACCAGTTTATTTGGCGAGATTTTTTTAACCAATGCAAAAAAAGCCTTCAATAACCCTCCAATTGTCACAGCATCGTGAAAACCTAACAATATGTCTAATATGACTAGAGGTCCAAAATCATCGCCTCCTCGTAGAATCAGCGCATAATTATATATCGTCTGCGAATGCAAGTTAATAATATTGGGGCATTTTACCAACGATCCAGTGGCATCGAGATGTAAAAACCGATATTTCTGTGACAACATGTACCGGATTTGTTGTTCGGTACACATCATTACCGCAAACGGTTTGACTGAAAAACCCTGTATATATCCGTCAAATACTGAACCGCGAACGGTTTCAATAAAATGTTCGTCCAGCTTAGCCATAAAAGTTACAAAGGACTCATGAAGGTCGTATTTGCTGTTATTTTGACTCGAGATTTTGTCGAGAATCTGCCGAGATGGTGCTGTGTTGAGATTTCCGGCCTCTAAAACGTCATCCGCCGTATTATTCAACTGTTCGTTTTTTAGTACAACAGGAGACATTTTTTCCATTTTCGACGCCAACCATTCACGGAACTCTCCACGCACGTGGCGACGATGACTTTCACCACCGCTGTGATCGTAAGATTTTTCCTGCCACACTTTTACTGAGTGATATGTATGGGAGGACCTTATCGGTTCCTTAACTTCAAACCTATATCTTGTGCACGTCGTATGTTTGCATGGGGCCACAGCTTGAAAGCCGCAGCCACCTCTTAGGGAGAGCGAACATTTATGCCACGCGCATTCCAGCACACAATATTTATACTTATCATTGAAGATTGTGTTAAATGCATCGAACCATCCGTCTATTAATGAGTTCCCCGAATTCCAATATTTGTCCCAAAATGCTTTTGGGACAATTAATGGATCCTTTTCGACCCACGTCGCATAAATATCCTGCTTAGTTTTCTCAGCAATCAGTGTCTTGTTTTTTTTTGGGCTTTTCTGGCTTTTTGGCGATCTGCTTGCTGGCCGCGGGAATAAAATCTTTGAAATCATCATCGACATTTTCTGGAGAAATACTTTTATATTCCAAGCCAAGTTCTGTCGGCCGAAAGCCTTCAGAATTAGGGCTACAAGGAGCCGTGTCAGTAGAAACTAGATCTGGAGGATCTACTTCCCAATCCATACCGATTTCGGCAGACTCTGAGTTTGCCGGATTCGCACTGCAAGCAGCCGTCTTACACGAAATTAGATCCGAAGGATCGACTTTCGATTCCATACCGATTCCGGTAAACTCTGAGTTCACCGAATTCGCACTGCAAGCAGCCGTCTCACACGAAATTAGATCCGGAGGATCGACTTTGGATTCCATACCGATTCCGGTAAACTCTGAGTTTGCCGGATTCGCACTGCAAGCAGCCGTCTCACACGAAATTAGATCCGGAGGATCGACTTTGGATTCCATATTGATTTCGGTAGACTCTGAGTTTGTCGGATTCGCACTGCAGGCAGCCGTCTCAAAGGAAATCAGATCTGGGGAATTGGCAACCATGCCGATTCTATGTTTTTGGAGAGTGATTCTCCGAATGCTGTCGAAATGGCGTTTAAAAAAGTAGTAACATCGTGCATGATTTTTTTCGAAACTTCGTCTATCTGTTACGTCCTACTCCACGTTCCTCTCGCCAACCTGCTATCATATCTCCTTGGATGATACCTTACCTCCTGCCTTCCTACCTCGCTATCTTTCTCACGCTAACCCGCTGCACACGACACTCACAAGTGCATCGGTCTGCAATCCTCTAATCCCCACCTTTACCTCAAGACCTCACGACTAACGAATTACGATTACAATAAAACACTTCCCAGTCAACCTTCATCTCCTTTACTTCTACTCTCCTTTTATTCATACATTCTTCCTAACTGACTTCCTAACCAACCCTCTTACAAAAGACTCCTAAATTACTCAACCTATTCTACCTGTACGAATTATCGACACTCATTACTTATACACCTATAATCCTAGACAGTACTTATCAATAAAGTTATTAGTTCTCTAACCCTGTCACGTTTGTTCCTCCATCAACAATCCCTCAGTTATACTCTAGTATTTAAAACAGGGGATAAGATCCCAATTCAGACATAACACTGGTGGCAGCGGCGGTCCCCCTGTTACTGAGGGTATTTGAAAAAAAAAAAAAAGTGAACGAACGAAACCAATACCATGACGATATAAACTTCAAACTAAACAAATTGTGACATAAACCAGTGAACTAGTGAAAAAAATAAAAAACAAGTGGTGTGAACTAATAACCCTCTTCCGACTGAAACGACTCAAAAGACGCAAAACTAATATAAAAATACAACTACGACAGAAACATTACCTACAACTTGTGAAACAAAACATAGTTATCAAATATCGAAAAACTGCACAACCGAAAACCTAGACAAACACACGGAGGTCTACTACACACCGCGTTACGATCAGTGACTCTTATCAACCTGCCGATAGTAGATTGCTGCTAAAACTAAAACAAACACGAAAATTTACTATACTTCGCGTTACGATCAGTGACTATTATCAACATTCCGATAGTAGATTGCTGCTAAAACTAAAACAAACACGAAGGTTTACTATACTTCACGTTACGATCAGTGACTATTATCAACATTCCGATAGTAGATTGCTGCTAAAACTAAAACAAACACGAAAATTTACTATACTTCGCGTTACGATCAGTGACTATTATCAACATTCCGATAGTAGATTGCTGCTAAAACTAAAACAAACACGAAGGTTTACTATACTTCACGTTACGATCAGTGACTATTATCAACATTCCGATAGTAGATTGCTGCTAAAACTAAAACAAACACGAAAATTTACTATACTTCGCGTTACGATCAGTGACTATTATCAACATTCCGATAGTAGATTGCTGCTAAAACTAAAACAAACACGAAGGTTTACTATACTTCACGTTACGATCAGTGACTATTATCAACATTCCGATAGTAGATTGCTGCTAAAACTAAAACAAACACGAAAATTTACTATACTTCGCGTTACGATCAGTGACTATTATCAACATTCCGATAGTAGATTGCTGCTAAAACTAAAACAAACACGAAGGTTTACTATACTTCACGTTACGATCAGTGACTATTATCAACATTCCGATAGTAGATTGCTGCTAAAACTAAAACAAACACGAAAATTTACTATACTTCGCGTTACGATCAGTGACTATTATCATCCTGCCGATAGTAGATTGCTGCTAAAACTAAAACAAACACGAAGGTTTACTATACTTCACGTTACGATCAGTGACTATTATCAACATTCCGATAGTAGATTGCTGCTAAAACTAAACCGATCACGAAGGTTTACTATACTTCGCGTTACGATCAGTGACTATTATCAACCTGCCGATAGTAGATTCCTGCCTAAAAATAAAACAAACACGAAGGTTTACTATACTTCGCGTTACGATCAGTGACTATTATCAACCTTCCGATAGTAGATTGCTGCTAAAACAAAGAGCAGAAGCCGAATATCATCGACTAACTTCAAGGCACCTTGCCCCTCAAAGGCTCATCTGAGCCCCACAAAGAGCGAACTCGCTCCAACGAGTTATTCCAGTGACGACTTCACGACAACTACCTATACCGATGAAGAACTGCCTGGATTACAACCCTCGAAATGTTACCTTCCCACCATTTCAACAAATTACTATAACAGGAAACCTATGCAAACCGGAAATACTACTCACCCTACAACTTTCATAACATTCTTCGGTTTGTAAACCCACTAAATGTAACCAAATTACTTAACTTTATTACATAATTAGTTGTAAACCTTAACTTGTAAAATGCCTGACTCAAAGGAAACTAACGTTCCGTACCTACCATGGGAAGTCATTATTGAGATGATTCCAACATTCAATGGATCTAATGTAACGATAAGTTCCTTCATTTCGAAAGTAGAAAATGCAAAGAAACTGATAAATCCGCGACATCTGTTTACACTGACAGTAATTGTACGTTCGAAAATTGAAGGTCGCGCCGAACGAGCATTATCGCGACGTAACCTCGATTCTTTGCAAACAATTATCAACGATCTGAAAAGATACTATGAGCCTAAACGACGACTAACAGACGTACAATTAGCAATAAATGAAGCGTACCAAGAACAAAACGAAAACGCACTAAATTACGGTACTAGAATAGAAGAATTAGTAGAAGAAGCTTACGAAATAATAGAATACGAAGAAACCAGCGAACACGCGAAAATTCTGACCGAAAATGTTAACGAAAATGCATTACGATCATTTATAAAAGGCCTATCCAAAAATTTAGAACAAAGAGTAGCTAACGAAAAACCTCACACGTTGCGCGAGGCAATCGATAAGGCAGTAAGCGCGGAAAGAATAGTGTTAGAAAGACGGAAGTTGAGAGAACAAACATACAATGACTTACATGACAGTTACTCGAAACTGACACCGCCTTACGATCCGTCGCCGACCTGCAGCTACTGTAAGCGAGCTGGCCACTCGGTAGATTGCTGTGAACACAGCCAACAATCCCAGATCTACCTTGATCAAAACTACCCAAATCAAAAATACGAACCAAGTGACAGATTCCAATCACATGACGTTAGAATTGATTACACAAACACTGACTACGCGAATAACGATGATTTTCAGATAAACTATGAACAACCCTATGACACACAACATCCAAACCTCACAGACGAATTATTCGCCCCTTCTACGGATGCTCATGAAAACCCTGTATCAATTCTTATGATTAACGACATAGGACCACAACCAAAAACGAAAACTTCGCCTCATGAGACGAATGATAAATACACTACTACTACCATTACTATCAAACAAACTACAAATACTGCGACACCAACACCCTCGAATAGTTTAGCTATCGACACGACCTACAACAACACACATGACCAACGTCACGACGATTCACTATCACCAGGTTACCGAACACCGCGACGCAAGCCAACGGTAGATAATCTGCACCTGGACTACACACACGACTCGGACAATCACTTACACAGTCGTCAGAAGTATAACATTACCACGGTCTCGTCTAACGTAAACAAAATAATCCGCAAAAAGACACACACCAAAGAAACAAACGCTATACCGATGAATAAAAAATCGGAACAAAAACTCCCGAGACTTTACCATAAAACAAATTCCCAATCATCCGACATCCGAGGTAAAACAGTAAGAAGAAATAACACAAGACCTACACCATATCGCGTTCAATCAACAATCAGTAAAACAGCGAATCTCACACGAATGAATCTACCACCCTCATTGTTAAGGAAATTAGAAGTTCCGGCGGCTGAAGATCCACTAAATCGCCCGCCGCCACATCCTCCCCCTTTTTTCTGACTAAACAATCGCAACTAACACTGCCCATCAATATGACAAAAAAAAAAAAAAAAAAAAAATTACAAACAATATCTTCATTCTTGACCTAATAACATGTACGCCATACGTAAACAAGCAACAATGAACCTAAAAGAAGCAGAATTCAAAGACAAAACCTACTTATTAGAAATACTTCAACAAATTAAAACTAGCACACACACGAGACTAACAAGACAAATAATTACAGATACGACTCTGAACCTAACCGAGATACATGAAGACTTGAAAAAGAACCATACTGTAAACTTATCCACAATTCCCATATTTCACTAAGCAAAGCCCCACCTCCTATACACCAGGCAACGACGAACTACTTATATAAACTCGACTAATGTAAGCTAGATTTTAAGTCATACCATTACCAATGTTTTTGAACACCTACTTAGACTTAAGCCTTTAGAATATCATTCAACCCTTAGCATTAGGATAATAATATCACCAACATTTATAACACATTAAACATT
Source organism: Tenthredo mesomela (assembly GCA_943736025.1). Classification (NCBI taxonomy): domain Eukaryota; kingdom Metazoa; phylum Arthropoda; class Insecta; order Hymenoptera; family Tenthredinidae; genus Tenthredo; species Tenthredo mesomela. Next base: position 12,865,823 of record OX031020.1, on the reverse strand, counting down.
CACTTATTTGTGAACTTATAATTATAAACCTACGGAAACCTACAATACAGAACCTTAATACATACCATCACCCATATTTTTGAAATTGTAATCACTTGCTTAGACTTAAGCCTTTATAATACAATTCAAACGTTAGATAACAATTGGATAGCACAATCCTTGTACACATACACCTACTATACTCCTCACTATTACTATACTTTCATACGCATTTTTATACGCTATCTCATTGACAACCACATACCTACTAGAATTACTATAAAACTGTAATTCCGCATACTGCCAATATTACCGATATGCAACCCTAATATCAATATGAGAATAATACATATTCGAACCATACTCATCACACTATCATTTGTACTACCGGACTTAATAAAGGCTCATGCCACACTACTTAGTCCACTCACCACACACATACATCCATTTATAATTCACAAATGTTTACTTACAACTATACCTATCTAACTACGTTACTTAGAAACATATTTCTTGTATCCAATCAATATGTTCCCTCTAACGCGGGGGGTGTTACGTCCTACTCCACGTTCCTCTCGCCAACCTGCTATCATATCTCCTTGGATGATACCTTACCTCCTGCCTTCCTACCTCGCTATCTTTCTCACGCTAACCCGCTGCACACGACACTCACAAGTGCATCGGTCTGCAATCCTCTAATCCCCACCTTTACCTCAAGACCTCACGACTAACGAATTACGATTACAATAAAACACTTCCCAGTCAACCTTCATCTCCTTTACTTCTACTCTCCTTTTATTCATACATTCTTCCTAACTGACTTCCTAACCAACCCTCTTACAAAAGACTCCTAAATTACTCAACCTATTCTACCTGTACGAATTATCGACACTCATTACTTATACACCTATAATCCTAGACAGTACTTATCAATAAAGTTATTAGTTCTCTAACCCTGTCACGTTTGTTCCTCCATCAACAATCCCTCAGTTATACTCTAGTATTTAAAACAGGGGATAAGATCCCAATTCAGACATAACATATCGGTGCAGTCGGATCGAATTTTTTTACAAATATCGATCCACCTGTTTTTGCAGAATGGTGCTTTCAAACCTGTGATTACCGCATCGAGATTAGATTCATTTACGTATGTATCTTGTAATATTACTTCACAAATTTTGTCCATGGTTAGCCAAGCCATTGTGATGCAAAATGATGTCTACCGTCTCAACAGTGACCGCGTCGGTGCATTCGGTCTTACATTCGGCTATAGTGGGGTACCGTAAGCGGGAGCAAGACAGAGGAAGAGCGAAGTTTGGCGCGCTCAGCTATGTCAGTAGAGACGCACGGGTGGAGCGGAGGTGCGAGGCGAGTGGAGTAGAGAAGATAGTCTGGTCGAGAAGTGAGTTTCCTGCGAAAAATCGTTCTGAGTCTGCTAAAAATATGAGCGATAGCTCATTGGTTTCGGAATGAAATTCTGAGGAAGACGTTTTTTTTTTTTATTATTCTCGCCGAATAAAATTGCAATTGTTATTAACAAAAAAAGAAACAAAAATAAGAGGCCTCAGTTTTTTGGGAATAATTCAAAAACTGTAAGCGATAGCGGAAATTTGAAAAAAGATTCTGAAAGAGGAGGGAATTTCCAATAAGAAAGTCCCGACTCCCGGAACTCTATCTCCATTATTTATAATTTTAATTCAACGCTGAAAATAGGGTTCCGCGCGACTATTACGGCATGCGCGCGCCGTCTGTAAAAAGAGGACCCACATAAAATAATGTTTTTATAGTATTAAATATCAATTAAAAAATTCGAATAAATTATAGTGTCTTCTGAACACTTGAAAGAATAAAGTCCCATTGAAAAAAAAATTCCAAGTTAATTTTTTGAGAAGTTACGCATTTGTTAGGCAGGTAATTTTTTCCGAACCTCGGTTTTCATTGAAAACAACATAAATGTTTAAATAATAGCTCTCAAACTTGTTTGCTTCTTGGAAGCCCTTCTCATATATATACTTAACAAGATCACGTTATTATAAAAAATTCTAAAAGTTGTTTCTTTTGTAAGTTATGATACTTATGATTCTTCAAAGTTGACAAAAAAGCAAAAATTGCCCTGCATAAAACTTCCGATAGAACGATGGAATCCGGGTACAAAAACCGTATACCATATACGGTTTTTGTACCCGGATTCTATCGTTCTTATCGGAAATTTTATGCAGGGTGAAAATTGTTATACAAAATTTGTTTATAAATTGCTCATAAAAAAACGGACTTGTTTCATATTTTTGAAAAAATTGTTTTTACCATTTGGTTGTCTAAAGAATATGATTTGAAAAAAAATTTCTTCAAAAATTTTCTTATTGTTTAGAATCATTTTTTTTTTTTTTATACATACATATTTCCATTATTTAAATAATTAATTAGGAAATTATTTTTTCTTTAATAGTACATTGTACAACAAGAGGGGGAAATGGGTAATTTCTAGCGAGGGTCAGATGATGTTGCACGAGTCGGAGTCTGAGACAAAGATGAGTGCAACGTCATAACCCGAGCTTGAAATTACCCTCCCCCCCTTGTTGCACACCGTACTTTTTTCAACGAGTGCATGTATAGGCCCTTTTTCGCGCATGTACGATGGAAATTTTGGAAATATATGGGCATATCTCACAAACCTTTAACTTTCATGTAACTTGACTTACGGATTGCGAAAGTTAACTTACAGGCAAAGAATTGGGTATTCATGCATGTAGCGAATTATTTTTGAGATACACGAAGCATAATCAATGTAAAAGAAATTATTTACTGTATCTACAAACTTCATGTCCCTAATTGAAATGCAGGAATAAGCAACGTTGCATTGTGTAACTATGACTTTAACAAAACTTCGTACGGGATTTGCATTGATACGAAACTTTAGAAAAATTTGAAAAAAATAATTGGCTACGAGCAAGGTAGTATGAACATAATGTACGTGATTGTAGTCACCAAAATTCGTCTGCGATACTAGGGACACAGTACGAAGTGCTGTCACTCGGTTTCGACATCGCACCTGACACCCAATGTTTCACGATTAAAAAACATCACCACAAGCTGTATATATTAATATATATATTAACACATATATGTGTTAATATATATATTAATATATATATTAATATATATAGCAATAGATCCATTACCTCCCTAGGGAGGTAATGAAGTCGACGCTAGAAATGGGCGATTTTCTATTCGTTTTACATGCAAGAAAAAGGGCCTATTACATGCACATGTTGAAAAAAAATCATTGTTGGTAGTTTTCAATAGAGTAACAAGAAAATAGTAGATTTCGATACGAGAGTGAAATGTGAGGCGTTTATAGGTGTGTCCGATGTTTTCAGCACGAACCGTAGTCGAGGCGGCAGCCGAGACGAAGGTGAGTGCTGAAGACATCGGACAACCCTAAACGCCTCATTTCGCGGGAGTATCGAACGCTATTTTTTGTAACAAATGCATGAAAAAGTTGCTTGTGGGGCTCCGTTGTCAATGTAAACAACTATATAGACTCCATATAAACAATGTAGACTCCATATAAACAACCATACCAAAAACATCGAATCGATTTAGCAGTATGCACGGAGATGGCGCGTCGACAGGGATGAATGATTATAAATGCTCTTGTTCGCACGCCGTGCGTAACAAGAATCATGTTGAGCACGCTGAACGTGTGCAGAACCTAGTGCGCATGGCCAGCCGCAAACGTCAGAAAAGGGCCAGATTATACGCTCCGCGGAGCCCCAAACAAGCAACTTTTTCATGCATGCGTTATAAAAAATAAATTTTCATTATCAATTTCATTGTTTATTAAGATAACCATTTGTTATAAACAAATACTGGATGTCGTTATATTTTTTTTCTAAGACTACTAAAAATTATGGAAACAACCATACACGGATAAAAAAAAAACACCACTGGTTACTACTTTGTATGGTAATCAGTAGTGTGTTGCCAATGAAAACGGTTTACTGTGCTTCGACAGTAGTGAGTGCTGTATAGCATTATGTAGATCTCATCGTACGTATACTCGACATATTCAACGGTTTCCTGAATTTTATGAACCTGAAGAAAGACGTTTGTTGGGAGGAGCGGACGTTGTACATGCTGTTGTAATTGGGATCCTGAGATCCTTTATACAACTACGATTTGTTTAAGGATCCGTTGTCGAATTAGGAGTTGGAACTCGGTCGTACAAAGTGATTCAAGTTTATTAATGTATGAAGAGTTTACAAAAGGTGATTTACTACGTCTAACTGAGATCTGGCATAACCTGCCCTAATATCGGTCTTGATGTTCTGACGATGAGTATTATAATCATCGCTTATTTATTACGTATAAGGAGGTCGCCTTGTTTCTGCAATTGTTGTTAGTTGCGTCAAGCCTCGCACTTGCACATTCCAGAGTATTGCCAAAGTGTGTCTCAAAACATCTGGATTGCAACACCTTGATACTCTGGTTGCAACATCCCTCCCCCCTTAGAGAGAAAAGCCCTTAGGATTTTCTTCTGAAATCAGACAAATCTGCTGGCTTGCGTCGTTGTGCGTACGCTTGCCTATTATGTTATCTCTAGGTTAGTGGTTTACATAATGTATCCCGTTACAATGTTTTTATATAATCGTTTCTTAGTCTAGGTTAGTATGACCTATTTTCTATATCATTTTTCTATCAGTCTAAATTGTTTCAAATTTCTAGTTCCAAATTTCCTACTCAAGTCATATTATTCAACAAAAGGTTTCAATCGATTTACATGTACTCTGAGATTCTTCCTATTAACCTTTATGGTGTAATTAACGTCTGAGTTTACCTCTAGAATAGTATAAGGACCAATCCATTGAGATAATAGCTTCTTCGATCGTCCTCTGCGTACAGTCTCGTCGTACAGTAATACCTTATCTCCAACCTTGAACCCTTTTTCTTTGGTTCGTCGGTCGTACTCGATTTTTGACTTCTCCTTGGCTTCTTGCAGATTTTCTTTGGCTATCAGATTGCTAGCTCGCAATCTCTCTCGTAATTCTCGTGCGTAGTCGTCATAGGTGTACGTCGGTTCTGGATCCCTTTTCAGCGATGTTGGTAGTTCAGCTCGGTGTCCATACACCAGCTCGAACGGTGTAAATCTCGTTGCAGTGTGGGGCGTCGTGTTATATGCAAACATAGCATATGGTAACCATTCGTCCCAGTTGCTCTGTTCTTCGTTTATGTAATGTCTCAGATATTCAGCTAACGTCCTATGTGATCGTTCTAAGGCTCCATTGGATTCAGGATGATAGGCCGTCGTCTGAATCTTGTCGATCTTCAACAATTCACAAGTATCTTTGAAAACGTTACTCAAAAAGTTCGTACCTTGATCGGTGAGTATTCTCTGTGGTATTCCGTGTTCGCATACGATCCTGGTCGCGAATTCCTTAGCTACAGTGTTAGCTTCTTGGTTCGGAATAGGTATTGCCTTGCTGAACTTGGTTAGACAATCTTGAAACGTAAGGATATATTTATTTCCTTGTTCTGTTTCCGTCAGTGGTCCTACGATATCCAATGCACATTTCTCAAACGGTTGATTGGGAGTGTCGGTTATGACCATTGGTGCCTTCGTCTTCTTGCTGAGTTTATTCTTCTGGCAATTCTCGCATCTCGAAATGTGTTCCTCGACTTCCTTCCGTAATCCAGGCCAATCGTGCTTCAATCGGATTCGTTCGATCGTTCGATTAACTCCTTGATGTGCTCCTAATGGCGTATCGTGGTACTCATAGATGATCCTGTTCCGATCTTCCTCGGAATATTCTTGTTCTCGGTTGTTCAATTCTTCCTCTTCTTTCCGCTGACTTCTGGTCACTGCGTACATGCGACTCAAGGCATCTGCGTTAGTATTTGCCTTCCCTGCCTTGTACTCGATCTCATAGTCGTATTCTTCCAGCTTCAGTCGCCATCTCATGAGTCGTGATCCTGGATCCTTGACTCCGAATAACCATGTGAGTGGTTTGTGATCTGTAACAATCTTAAATCTGGTACCATATACATACGGTCTGAAATGATTAACTGCCCAGACTATGGCCAATAGTTCCTTTTCTGTGGTGCTGTAATTGCCTTCTGCCGAATTGAGAGTTCGACTTGCGTATGCTATTGGCAAGTCACTTCCTATTATTCCTTGCGACAGGACAGCTCCGATAGCCTTGTCGGATGCGTCTGTCGTCACGATGAACGGTTGCTCGAAATCTGGATATTGTAGAATTGGTGCGGTCGTCAACGTCTTCTTCAAATTTTCAAAAGCTTCTTGTTCCCTCGAAGTCCATCCAAATTTCACCTCTTTCTTTAGCAAATGTGTAATCGGTTTTGCTAAACTCGAGAAATTCTGTATAAATCGTCTGTAATATCCGGCCAAACCCAGAAATCCTTGAACATCTTTTACAGTCTTTGGAATTGGAAATTCTTCTACTGCTCGGATCTTCTCTGGATCTGCTTTTATCCCATCTCTAGTGATGACGTGTCCCAAGAAGTTGACCTCTTTCCTCAGAAACTCACACTTGTCAGGTTGTAGCTTCAATGAATTCTGTCGTAAGCGTTCCAGTACCTCTTCCAGTCGTTTGTTATGTTCCTGCAAACTAGGAGCATGTATGACAATATCATCGAGATAGACATAACACCTAAGGCCTTGTATTCCTGAAAGTACAGTATTCATTAACCGTTGAAACGTAGCAGGTGCATTCTTCAGTCCAAAAGGCATGCGATTGTATTCGTAGTGACCATGTGAAGTGGAAAATGCCGTCTTGCACTTATCCCCCTCTTCCATTGGAATTTGGTGAAATCCTGATGCTAGATCTAGTGTAGAGAAATATTTTGCCTTACCCAACTGGTCCAATATCTCGGTAATATTAGGCAGTGGAAAGGAGTCTCCTACAGTAACCTCGTTCACCTTACGGAAGTCAACTACGACTCTCATCTTCGTTTTTCCTGATGCGTCTGCCTTCTTCGGTACTACTAGCAGTGGTGCATTCCACTGGCTTTTGCTCTGTCTGACTATCCCGTCGGCAAGCATTTTATCTACCTGCTCGTTTATCTCCTGCTTGTGTTTTTCTGGAAGTCTATAAGGTCTTACATTTATTGACGCAATATCTGGATTTTTAGTAATTCTGTGACTAGCTGCGTTCGTGTAACCCAGATAGTCTCCTTCTAAGTGAAATACATCATGAAATTCTTCACAAATATCTAGTAAGCTTTCTTTTTCTTCTCGATTCAGATGACTCGTACGTAGGTTGTCTCTCAGCTGTTGCATTCGGCTCGCGTTACTCGGTGTCATTGCTCGACATGCATAAACTTGCGTCATATCTGTGTGCTCTTGGCCTAGTGCTGCTATTTGTACACACGGCTGTTCCAGTTCTACATCATAATCGTTTGTATTCAAAATGCTGACTTTGCACTCACCGTCGACTGCGTTGGTGATGCAACTCCCCATGTATACTCCTGGCTGTAACTCGATTCCTTCGACGATACCTTCCGTGTCGTCGTGTGTCTTTGCACGGACTATCTTCTCCCTTCTTCGTTCAAGCGATATGTGAGCTCCTGTGGCTCCTAAATTCCATGTCGTTCCGTACAATCTTGCGTATTTTCCAGATCTGAGCTCGACGTCATGCTTCTCGAGGAAGTCGCCTCCTAAGAGACCGTCTGCTTCTAGTGGAAAATCGTCTTTAACTGCGTAAAAAGGGTGCGATATGTGCCTATCACCAACCCTTATATTTAACCTGACCTTACATAAGGTCGCAACCGGTGTTCCGCCTATTCCTCTGAGCGTGATCACACCGTCTTCAGCCATTACTTCGCCGTCAATTTTTCCAACCTTTACTAAGCTTACCTCAGCTCCTGAATCTAATAGCATTGTTCCGTGTCTCGTTTTGAATTCATCTGCCTTGATCGTTGCATGGTTTTTCTGTTTAGATCCGTTTATTAGGCAATTTACTGGTACGACGCGATACGGTTGTCTGTCCGCCGCGCCTGCTCCTCGTTTCCCGAATTCTCTTCGTCTCGCCTGCTGGCGTCCCTAGAATGACCTGGTTGGACCCGTTCCTCTCTTCTAGGAGGTCCCTGATTTCTTCCATAGCCTCGCCTATTTTCTTCGGCTAATTTGGCTCTGCAATCTCGAATAAAATGCCCTGGTTTTCTACAAAAATGACAAATTACCTCAACTCTTCTCACGTATCTGCTTGGTGTCGGCAATCTCTGCGGATAACTGGATCCTGTCTTCGCTGAGCGACACTCTCGTGCAAGGTGTCCTGGCTTTCCACAGTTATAGCAATTATTTCCTCTGTTACCTTCTCTGCTGTTGCGCGGTTGATTGTGTTCCCGATCCGATCCACGAATAGGGCCTAAATCTCGTTCTTCTTCTATCGCAAGTGATATGGCTTCCCTAAGATTTTCACACTGTCGGCTCTTGACCAATATCTTCAGCTTGTCGTTCAAACCTCTGATGAAGATATTGACAGCTTGTTTTCTGACCTGGCGTTCCAGCGTCGGTTTCGAATCCTCTTCTGCGGCTTCCTTCATCGTCACTTCGATTACCTGTGCAGTTAGTTTCTCGACTCGTGCTCCATATGACTTCGCGTCCTCGTTGTGACGTTGTCTACAGCTGCTGAATTCCACTTGTAACGAAGCTAATGTCCGTGTATCGATGCTCATCGACTTCAGCTCTTCCTCCAGTGCCTTCCAGGTGTCAATTGTTTTGTATTCTAAAGCTCGTGCCGGAGCACCTTTGATCCGCGTGCTCAAAACAGCCTTCAGTAGGTTTTGCGTATCTGCAGGTCGTATTATTTCACGTGCATATTTACAAGAGCGTATAAAATCACAAACTTTTCCTCGGTCACTGCTATCGAAGATCTCGATGTCCTTCAACACTTGTCTCATGGTAACGGTATTTTCTGCCATGTTAGTTAGAGGTTGATTATTTCTTTCACGATGCCTGCTTTCGGTGCCACGATCACTATTCTTCTGATTCACTCGCTCGATACTTGATTCACTTGTACGATTCGACGATCCCTGCCGCTGCCACCAGTTGTTGTAATTGGGATCCTGAGATCCTTTATACAACTACGATTTGTTTAAGGATCCGTTGTCAAATTAGGAGTTGGAACTCGGTCGTACAAAGTGATTCAAGTTTATTAATGTATGAAGAGTTTACAAAAGGTGATTTACTACGTCTAACTGAGATCTGGCATAACCTGCCCTAATATCGGTCTTGATGTTCTGACGATGAGTATTATAATCATCGCTTATTTATTACGTATAAGGAGGTCGCCTTGTTTCTGCAATTGTTGTTAGTTGCGTCAAGCCTCGCACTTGCACATTCCAGAGTATTGCCAAAGTGTGTCTCAAAACATCTGGATTGCAACACCTTGATACTCTGGTTGCAACAATGCCATACGACGTACCATCACAGGTCACGATCGGAAGCGATGGAATAGAAGACATCGGCGGAAATTGCGGCGTACATATCTGCAGATGAGCTTACGTCATTTCAACAAGTAGAATAACCATTTAGTGCTTCTCTCAGCTGCCGCCAATTGTTAAATAACAAATAAATGAACAATGGATCTTTGCTACGCAAAAGTTGAAACGGGATCGTGTTTCACTATCGAAAGACAACATTGGTGAATTTTTTCATATTTTTTCGGACATGCGTGTCGATTTTGATATCAGCAGCTATTGTTAATTAATTAATTAATTAATTTATAAACAAACAATGGAACTTTGCTACGCACAAGTTGAAACGGGATCGTGTTTCACTATCGAAAGACAACATTGGTGAATTTTTTCATATTTTTTCGGACATGCGTGTCGATTTTGATATCAGCAGCTATTGTTAATTAATTAATTAATTAATTCATAAATAAACAATGGAACCTTGCTACGCAAAAGTTGAAACGGGATCGTGTTTCACTATCGAAAGACAACATTGGTGAATTTTTTCATATTTTTTCGGACATGCGTGTCGATTTTGATATCAGCAGCTATTGTTAATTAATTAATTAATTAATTCATAAATAAACAATGGAACCTTGCTACGCAAAAGTTGAAACGGGATCGTGTTTCACTATCGAAAAACAGCCTCCGTGAATTTTTTCATATTTTTTCGGACATGCGTTTAACAATTTATGTCCCGGGGCCCCGACGACACCCATCTTCCCTGGATTTTCGCCTGTGGCTGCTAACTCTGGCTGCTAGCTTCAGCGTCACAGAAAATAAATACAACAGTATAATAAGAGCACGAAAGACTATAATTACTCATAATTCAAAATCAGGCTCTTCAAAGATGGATATGCCTAAAGACATAGAGTTCCCTGATGAACTTGATTTGATTGAGAAACTCGATGACAGCATTCAACCAGAAATCATTATGAGCGCACGCAAGTGTCAGCAACTGAAATCCAGCAGAAACTCCAAATCCGACTCACAGCTCGCTCTGAAGAAATCAGGTAGGAACGAACCTTACGGTACTGCAATAGATGTTTCTACAGAGAGCAGTGATGACAGTGAGGCTCAATCTTCAAACGCGAATTTGAAAAAAAGAAAATCTCAATTGAAAGCACAAACCAGTGTTCACAGTCACAGTCACAAAAGACGCAGAAGGCAGATGACCGTAGCTGAAGCTATTTTGGAATCAGTAAAAATTAAAGAAGAAGCCAAAAGTAGAAGACACCAAGACAAACTGAAAATTTTGAAGAAAGTGCATCGCTCCCGTGGAGATTATATGATTCAGGATAGCGTCAGTGAGGATACGGACTCACCGTAGCTATTTTCAGTTGCAGGTCCGCAGTCTTGGAGTTCTATAAGCTAAAAAGTTTTTACTCACTCCTTTAATATCGTACTACCTACCTTTTTTTACACATTTATTGTGTCTCTTATTAGTAATATCGTACTACCTACCTTTTTTTTACACATTTACTGTGTCTCATATTAGTATCATTAGTATCATTAGTATTCTCAATTGTTATTGAGCTACAACTTCTGGCATCAGCTGGTTTATCTTAGTGTTGTAGTTTTTAGATTATGGTATATGATTCAGGATAGCGTCAGTGAGGGTACGGACTCATCATAGCTATTTTCAGTTGCAGGTCTGCAGTCTTGAAGTTCTATAAGCTAAAGAGTTTTTACTCGTTCCTTTAATATCGTACTACCTACCTTTTTTTTTACACATGTATTGTGTCTCATATTAGTATCATTAGTATTCTCCAGTGTTGCGAGTCACTAATTACATTTGTAATGGAATTACTCATTTAATTACCCATTACTTTGGTAATGTGTAATTAAACCGAGTTTAATTACCCATTACTTTGGTAATGTATAATTAAATCGAGTTTAATTACACATTACCAAAGTAATGTGTAATTAAATAAATTTTAATTACACATTACATTTATATATATATATATATTTATTTGGGGGTCGGTGGAATTTTGTCCGTGCCGCCCCCTGGATTAGTTCGAAATAAATTCAGAAAAACGTGGTCCAAATGTGAGCTTTCTAGCTCAACGGGAAACCGTGCCGGTAAGCCCGTACTTTTTCCCGTTTGAATAACATAGGATTTTTCATCGAATGAATGTTGTTGGCCCGCCACCGCGATCTTGCAAAGAAACGACGATCAGACGTTACATTCATAGTTCGGTAACATTCGCACGCTTCTGTTTCCATTGCATCGCCTGTATAGCTTAGCTACATACAGCACACCAGCCACGTCTGATCAACAATAACGGCGTAGCGGCGGCTGAGCCATTCTCGTATCTGCCCTCGTATTGGCTTACTTTGGCTTACTTTAAACTACTCCTACCTGAAAACGGCTTAGCTTTCGACATTTTAGGATGAATAATTTTGGTCTTAGATTTTTACAAGGAATCCACCGGTGTAAGGAAAGTACCGCATTCTGAATCACCCTGTATAGTGACGGAATGATAGATTTTTCCGATGAACGATAGGCTTGTATAAAAAAATGCATTCATTCGATGAAAAATCCTATGTTATTCAAACGGGAAAAAGTACGGGCTTACCGGCACGGTTTCCCGTTGAGCTAGAAAGCTCACATTTGGCCCACGTTTTTTTGAATTTATTTCGAACTAATCCAGGGGGCGGCACGGACAAAATTCCACCGACCCCCAAATAAGATATTAGACCGGTTCAAAAAAATCGACTATTCTTTTTCTTTCAATTTTTGCATTGAAATACTTTCGGGGGGCTGAAAAAAGATGCCTGTTAAAAGCGGAGCTCTTAATATTAAGATTTAGAGGTCGCTCATCGCGGATTTCTATTTTCCATTTGAATAGCATAGGAAATTTTTTTTTTTTTTTTTAATAATTTTGTAGCTTACAAACCAATGAACAAATCCAAATGACTCAAACATATTTTCATAGGAAATTGAATACTCTACAAAAAGCTTCTCTTATCATTTTTTGATAAATTGACTCGTTCCAAAGTTATTCAAGCTCAAATTTCAACTTATAGTTGAGTAAACTATTTTTTTTTCTGATTTTTTTTCCACAATGATAGGTACATTTTTTAGAGTGTTCAATCCCCTATCAAAATATGTAAGAGTCATTTGGATTTGTTGATTGGTTTGTGAGCTACGAAATTCTGAAGAAAAAAAAAATAAAATTCCTATGCTATTTAAATGGAAAATAGAAATCCGCGATGAGCGACCTCTAAATCTTAATATTAAGAGCTCCGCTTTTAACAGGCATCTTTTTTCACCTCCCCGAAAGTGTTTCAATGCGAAAATTGAAAAAAAAAGAATAGTCGATTTTTTTTGAACCGGTCTAATATATATATATTAGGGTGGTCCAAAAAAAAAAAGTTTTTTCCTTATCATCTCAAAAGTTTCGTTTAGGTATAAAACAAATTCTCCTAAAAGGGCAGCTCGATATCTCAACTCTACGAGGAGCTCAACGATTTTCCGTTTTCCCATCTAAATAACACATGAAAAATTTATTTTTTCGTTTTTTCTGCATAAAACTCCGAAAAAAAATGTTATTCCAATTTTGATGCACATATTCTTGTAGGTAATTCAATTCTCTACAAAAAAGGTCTCATAAGGTTTTCTTGTAATCTCAACAGGTTAAAAGTTATCAGGCTTTAAACCCCTGTAACTCAATTAACAGGACTAATAAATTTGGCCCCAAAAATGAAGAGCGAAAACAATATCTGTTACAAGTAGTTGCTGATCGTAGAAAAAAATATCCTAATTGTAACAAAAATAATTATTTTTAATTAAAAGCGTAATATTATTTTAAAAATATTGTAATTACTAATCCATAAGTAGACTGTGAATTTGTGATTGTATGAATAAATATTTGCGACAGTTAGAGATTATTTTTAGACAGTAAGAAATCATTCCACATTTGAAGAAATTTGAAAATCGTTCTGAAATTATATCTGGTTAAATGTAATTGAGTTGCAGCGGTTTAAAGCCGGATAACTTTTAACCTGTTGAGATCACAAGAAAACCTTATGAGACCTTTTTTGTAGAAAATTGAATTCCCTACAAGAATATGCGCATCAAAATTGGAATAACATTTTTTTTCGGAGTTTTATGCAGAAAAAACGAAAAAATAAATTTTTCATGTGTTATTTAGATGGGAAAACAGAAAATCGTTGAGCTCCTCGTAGAGTTGAGATATCCAGCTGCCCTTTTAGGAGAATTTGTTTTATACCCAAACGAAACTTTTGAGATGATAAGACTTTTAAAAAAACAAAAAAATGTTTTTTTTGGACCACCCTAATATATATATATCAATATATATATATTGATATATATATATATATATTAATGTAATGTGTAATTAAATAAAGTTTAATTACACATTACTAAAGTAATGTGTAGTTAAACTGGATTTAATTACACATTACTTTGGTAATGTGTAATTAAACTTTATTTAATTACACATTACTTTAGTAATGTGTAATTAAACTTGATTTAATTACACATTACTTTGGTAATGTGTAATTAAACTCGATTTAATTACACATTATCAAAGTAATGTGTAATTAAACTCGATTTAATTACACATTACCAAAGTAATGTGTAATTAAACTCGATTTAATTACACATTACCAAAGTAATGTGTAATTAAATGAAAATTCAATTACACATTACGAAAGTAATGAGTAATTAAAAAAAATTTAATTACAATTTTCACAACACTGGTATTCTCAATTGTTATTGAGCTACAACTTCTGGTATCAGCTGGTCTATCTTAGTGCTGCAGTTTTTAGATTCACAGTAAAAAATAAGATAGATACACCTATTTTATTTTGTAACTGCTTTCCTTATTTTAATATTATGCGAATAATACTTACCTTTACGTTCTGGTCCATTAGTTTGTAATAATTGAGGCCCTGTAAGAAGTTCAAAAACAAACTTAAATAGTCGTACCTTTATCTTTTCTGTGATAGTAGAGAAACTTGAATTTCAGTTCCTAACAATGTCCTTATTGTATACTGTTCACACAAAAGATGTGTAGCTTTAAGAATGACAATTAAACTTTAAGTTGTAAAAATGGGTGTTCAATAACTATATGTACTACTATGTTTAATATCGTTCAAATGCTGTGATTTATGGTAAATATTAATTGTGATAAAATTAAAGAAAGTTTTGCTTAATTTGATCTCTTTTTTCGGCTCCTGCCCTTCGCAATGCTATATCTGCGATGTTTGCATTGTTGTTGCGAGGTGGAGCAACCAGCTCTACGGCGTCATTTCCAGCAGCCGCCAAGTCATATTCATCCTCATTATCAATACACAAGTTGTGTAAGACACAGCAACTAATAATAAACTGAGACATCTTTGTCACTCTGTGCATATCGACTAATAGGGCTAACTGCCGGAATCGTGCCTTCAAAAGTCAAAATGAATTTTCAATGAGGACCCTAGTCGCAGAAAACTTGTAGTTAAACCTTCTTTCCTCATGTGTCATGTGCCCAAAATCTTTGTAGGGTACCAAAAGCCAGGGTCGAAGAGCGTAGGCTCCATCCCCAAGTAAATGATATTGGTCCTCACATATTTCTGGCAATTCAGGATTTATGTCAGAGAATTGAAGGATTCGTGCATCGTGCATTTTCCCTGGAACCCCTGTAAATACGTCAATAAAGCGTTTGTCCGCATCACATATGGCCTGCAAAGTTAGTGATGGCCAGTCATGCCGGTTGACATATGTATATTTCATCTTCCCTGCAGGCGTTCGGCAAGGAATATGTGACCCATCTATGCAACCAATAACGTCGGCAAATCCAGAAATCTGAAACATTTAAACACAATATGTACGTCGAATGGATATCTAAGTATTTCAACCGTGTATGCACATTCTAGAAATCAGAATATTGAGCCATATTAGTTTCATCTCCATCAATCTGTTGTCCGAAACATGTTCTACCTGTTCGAATTTTGCAGCAACCTCTTGTTTATCATCCGGGAATCTTATAACCTTCGAAGCGATATATAACAAATATTTCATCACTCGTATGTGTTGTCTGAAGCAGGTCACCAATGCTATCCCAAAACGATCTGCCACATCTCTGAGGCAGCATTTGTTTCCAGCAAACCTGTGGATCGTGACATTTCGTTTATAGCGTTTATTTGGACTAAAAAAATATTAAAAAATATTTATATATAGTATATGTATTTGAATATTCTTCAAGTCTGAATAAACGAAATGTCACGATCCACAGGCTTGCTATTGTAATGTTCAGTGCTAACCAGAGAAATGATAAAATGTCTTCTTCCGCAGATTTAAATTTTGAGCCACCGAGATTTTTTCCGGAAGGATGAAATTCGGATTCTTCGTAGTCCTGGATCAGTCGGTTTGTCATTTCTCTTCCAACTCGAAACGTTTGCCTAAACTGTGGAGATACCAGATGTGAATTATTCATTGATATACATTAGGGTGCTTCAAAAAAAAAAATCTAATTTTTTTTTCAACTCTTACCCCCCCCCCCCCCCCCCCAAATGTTCGAGGTGGATGAGAAAAAAATCCTCGCGAAAGTCGGTCGCTGTAGCTCAACTCTAAGAGGTCGCAATTTTCATTTTAGTTTCCTATTCATTTAACATGGGAATTTTCGGTTTTTTATTCAAAGTGAAATTACATCTATTCATTTTAATTTTTTTTTAATCAACCATTGTATATTCAGAAAGCTGGTTTTTCAAGCTTTCCAAATCTATATAATAAGAGTCGATTACCTTCATTAGAAGATTAAATAAAATCATTTAAAATCTAGAGATTTTAAACTAAAATGAAAATTGCGACCTCTTAGAGTTGAGCTACAACGACCGACTTTCGCGAGGATTTTTTTCTCATCCACCTCGAACATTTGGGGGGGGGGGGTAAGAGTTGAGAAAAAAAATTAGATTTTTTTTTTTTTGAAGCACCCTAATATACATATATACTTATTCTTTAATAATTTTTACATTGAAGACACATTTGAAAAAAAAGAAAATTACCTCTTCGTCAGTGTAGTCATGAACAGTTTTTTCAATGTAATCCCGAACCCTAGGCTTATTTCTTTTAAGCGTTGCATTTACATCATCATCATCATCGCTCGATGACGATGAATCCAAAAAATCCATCACGTCTTCTAGATTCCGTATACTATCTCTCTGTTCTTCTTCTGCCAGTAACCACATATATTCGTCATCATCACTCGATGATGACGAGGACGATTCAAAAATTGCCGCTTCCATCTACTTCGTTTTCTTAACATTTAAATTTATATTATGACGCGAAATCGAGCACGCGCGCTGCGCCCTCAAGCGTCACAATGCAGAACTGAAAGTTCCTGCAGGACGATGCAAAACGCTGCAGCGAAAACTGTACGAGTGGAAAACGCTTTAATACAAGTCAGCTGAGAAAGGGAGAGACGAAACTCGTATACTGGGTGACCAGAAGATTGCTGCTGTTAAGATAAGATCTATTACTTTAAATAGCAATTAAGTTAGCTAGCTCAAAGTTCAGCTATGTCGCAAGACGGAGACTCTATGTCAGGCGTCGACGTGAGTCTCGAATTGTTACGCAGGCAAGAGGACTTAGTTCCTCGAATTCAGAATTCAATTACTAATTTAAATAAATTAGGTAAGAAAAATATAACCCTAGGGGTCGCGCAGGCTAGACTCAATCTCCTAGAAGGTTATTATAAGAAGTTCGGTCTTAATCACGAGAAACTGGTAGAATTGCGCGATCAAGACCTCGCGAAAGATGCTTATTTCACGCAAGACAGAATGTCAACAATCGATGAAGCTTATGCCAATGCAAGTGCTCATATACTCGATCTTATTGCGACCTTAACGCCGAAGCAGCCAACGGCCGCTGCTTCACTAAATGACTCCACCGGCCCTGTTGTTCACACTCCAAAACTACCGCGTTTAGAATTAAAGCGATTTGAAGGAAACTATGCCGATTGGAGAGAATTTCGCGATATATTTAAGAACATGGTTACGCGAAACGCGTCGCTCACCGATATCGAAAGACTGCAATACCTGAAAAACGTTCTGGACGGTGAAGCGGCGAAAACGATAGCGAACATCTCCATTACAGAGGAAAACTTTCGTCGCGCGTGGGTAGCTTTAGAAACAAAATATGAAAGCTTGCGTACTCTAGTCTCTACTCATATAGCCGAATTCTATAATATAAAACCCGCATCAATCGAATCTGCGAAAGAGCTCAGCCGGATCCTCCAAACTGCGACGCAAGCGCTTAACGCTCTCGAAGCTCTCGGTCGAGCCGCAGACTGGGACGATGTTATCGTTTATCATCTATCCAGTCGCTTGGATCCAGTGTCTCGTCGCGACTGGGAGATTTCACTAGGCGGAAATACTGACCCACCAACCTTCGCCGCATTCGAGACCTTTATGCACGCCAGAATTCGAGCACTCGAAGTCATTTCCCCGGTAAAAACGAATACGCCTCAAAAAAAAACCGCCTGTAATAATGTCACCAAGACCAGCTCGAGTCAAGGAACCTCGAATCCCAAAGGGTCAACATGCGGTTACTGTAAGGGACAACACTACGTGGGTAGTTGTCCAGACTTCCGCGCTCTCGAAATCGAAGGAAGAAACGCGTTCGTCACGACAAATAGATTATGCTACAATTGTCTGGGTTATCATGTGACTCGGAAATGCCAATCGAAAAAGTCATGTCTTAAATGCAATCGCCGCGACCACACCTTATTAAATCGCTCCAGTCCCCAGCCAGGAGCCTCGCCAACACCCACCCCCGGTTCAGCCGGCCCCGCGAGCCTGCCGAACACGAACAGGCCGGAAGGGTCACACCCCAACGTGAACCATGTTGTCCCGCCAGAAACCGAACGGATCCGGAATGAAACGCGCGCGAGTACCTCGTCCATCATCAACACTCATCTTATTCACCGAATTGACAATGATGCTCCGGTACTACTCGCAACGGCTCGAGTACTAGTTCAAACCAAAACTGGGAAAAACGCGAGCGTACGCGCACTCGTTGATCAAGGATCGCAAGGATCCTTGATATCTGAACGGCTCGCGCAACGTCTGAAGATGGAGAGAAACTCGAAGCCATATCACGTATACGTAGCAGGACATAGGGAACCCTGCCGCCCAAAGGGGTTCGTCAATCTTACATTGATCTCAATGAATAACGCAGATTACCGCCTGTCCTTCCGCGCCGCGATTCTTCCGAAACTAACGCAATACCAACCCGTATTAGAACAAAAGGAGACAAACTGGACACACCTGGAGAACCTTGAACTAGCAGATCCGGAATTTAACGACGTCGATCGCATCGATTTATTAATAGGAGCCGAGGTGTACAGCGAAATAATCGAACCCGGACTCCGCCGAGGAAAATTAGGAACCCCAATCGCACAGCAAACGATCTCGGCTGGATAGTGTCCGGCCCCGCAAAGATGAACCCACAGCGCTTCGCGAGTCGTACCTTCGCGCATAGCAGTATCCAAGAATCGGATCTGATTGAAGTAGTCAGACAGTTCTGGGAACAGGAAGAAGTTGCGAAGGTACACTAAACGTAATGGATTCTGATCCGGACGAGTTGGACAATTCTAGAAACAGCCAATCGGCGCTCTGGATTAAAAAAATCCAGAGCGCCGATTGGCTGTTTCTAGAATTGTCCAACTCGTCCGGATCAGAATCCATTACGTTTAGTGTACCCTCCGAAAATAAGGAAGAAGCAGAGAGCGAAGCGCATTACGTACAAACACACGCGCGGGATAACCTCGGACTTTATGTCCTCCGCTTACCCTTTCGCGACGGTCTGAAAGATAAATTGGGGACTTCAAAACCCGCCGCAACAGCCGTTCTCTTCCGAATAGAACGTCAATTCGAAAAGGATCCTGAACTAGGAAACGGCTACAGAGCATTCATGGCAGAGTATGAGGCGCTAAACCACATGACTTCCGAAGGATCGGTACGCCGCGCAGAGAGCTCCGCCTCATACGTATTACCGCACCATGGAGTCATTCGCACCTCGAGCGAGACAACAAAAATTCGAGTCGTTTTCAACGGATCACAAAAAACGGATAGTGGCTTGTCACTCAATGACGTCTTGTTAACCGGGCCAAACCTCTTGCCCGACATACGGGATATAATCCTAAGATGGCGGGAGCCTCGAATAGTCTTCTCCGCAGACGTGGAGAAGATGTACCGTCAAATACGGATTCACCCGGAAGACTGCGAGTATCAACAAATACTATGGAGGACTTCCCCTCAGCAGGAGATCCGAACGTACACACTCCTAACCCTGACCTACGGGCTAAACTGTGCACCCTTTCTAGCCAACAGAACCGTGCGACAATTGGCTAAGGACGAACGATACCGCTACCCAGTGGCTGCGTCCGTAATTCCAAGAGACGTGTACATGGACGACGTCACCTCAGGAGACAACGACTTAGAATCCGCCCTCGTAAAACTGCATCAGTTGATCGGATTGTTCAAGGCGGGTGGCTTCACGCTAAGAAAAATAAACTCCAACTCAGAAGAACTGCTGGCAAGCATACCCCGAAGACTTCTGGCAACCGCCACGCCCATCACGTGGCAATTCGAGCAAGCATCCCAACTATTGGGTCTTGCTTGGAATCCAAAAAGGGATTCCTTCAGCTTCGCAGTCCAGGATAAGCCAATTCCTGCAATCACGAAAAGGTCAGTGCTAGCTACATCCGCAAAACTCTTTGACCCCCTAGGCTGGCTAGCGCCGGTCACGATCTTGTCAAAAATATTTCTGCAGTCTCTCTGGCTACCCGAGTCGAAATTTTAGCCCTCCTTTGAATGCACTTGAACCTATTTTTCTTTGTAATGCACAAGCCGCCACCCTCCGTTGAACCTCCCAGGCCCTATTTTCAAAATTCAGTGCTATCGGTAACCCTCCTTTCACTCCACTTCACCCTGCATTAACTCTCCCAAACCTCCTTTGGACCTCGAATGTATGACAGACATTACCCTACGTAGCCTACTTTGGATCCGAAGTTTTTTGTCTTAAGCCTACGTAGCCTCCTTTGAATCCAAAACAGGCCGAGGACAATTTAGACTGAAGACTTGGGATCGAAAGGAGGCTGCGTAGGGTTGACGCAAGAGACGTTGGATTCAAAGTAGGCTGGGTAGGGTCAGGACATGATATTTTGGATCCAAAGGAGGGTACGTAGGGTCAAGTCAATGAGATACATATTTTGATATGAGAAATGCAGTTTTGATTAAAATCAATAATATTCATATGGATGGTTTTTCGAATGCGCGAAACACTTTCGAACGTCATGGTCATAGATTTACTTGTGACTCTGGGTTATGTTAATATAATATACCTTGAGATAACACTTTCACAGGGTATTCAAGTTTTAAAATCAAACCGCCTAGCTGTAGCTACGGTTATGAAATTCCGAACACAGCACTGAAAATGCAAAAAAATTTTAAATTCGCATTCTGCAGAATAAATACATACCTGTTTTGATTTTAAACTTACTATTCACATCAGAATTCTTGACGATTCTACATAGGGTTGCTGCCATTCTCTCACCCTGCGTACCAAACGTCAAGAAATCGATTGATTAAGTGATTCCGAACTCAAATCGGGTATTCCTGCGAAAAAATGCGAATTTTGATAAGTACTTACTGCATTTTTTGGTACTGCCTGTAGCTCGCAGCGATCAGCAATATCTTTAACGGAAAGATATGTGAAGAACCAGTCATCTATACATATATTGTCAGGTGTTGTGATATAAATGATGAAGGGACACAGCCTGAATCAATTAAATTTTTATTCGATTTCCAATCCCCTACCGATTGGGATGGCTTCATTTTATAAAAATTACCTATTGCTATTCGCAAATAAGTACATTTAATTGTAAAGATTCATCCAAAATTATACATATGAGGGGAAAGCGTAAAAGATCAGAAAAATGGAATGAATATGGCGCAGACTATAGTTAGATCGCAACAACACATCAATATGAGTACATATATAAATAAATCACACAAAGCAACTTGTATACAATCATGCAACGTGAGGAGATATAAACAATAGATGATAATAGTATAGATTCTGGAAAAACCAGTTTTCATAATAACTTCACAAAAGACGTGATAATATTTTACTCCAATTCCATGGTATTAATCGGCGTTCCTATGTACAATTCATTATCAATAGAGATGGAGACGCAGCTTGATTTTAATGCTGCTACAGATATGAGTGATGTATGATTAGTTCTATGGCATTGATGTAAATATGATAGCTCATAATGTACTCCATCATCTCCAGTTACTTGCAACGAATTGTTTTTATCAATCTGAGTAATAACAGCATAATGGTGACCTTCGCAGAAACACTCTTTTCTGCAGTCGCAGAAAGTGATTTTTAAAAAATTGAGCACTGTGCCCAAGATTTCCTGGCCATTTGGTTTATTGTAAAGCACGTAAGAGGACGACGTTCTCAAGTTTCTTGTGTAGGTTTCACTGATAATTAATTTACCATCTTTTAAAAGCCGAGTATAATTTTGAACATTACCCAACGGAAGATGAGAGTTGACAATTGCCTGTTCGAGAAAATCGGGCAATATGTTGTATCTCTTATACATACCAACACTGTAACAACCCTCGAACACTCGTTGACAAATCTTTACTTGACCTTTGACATCGATGGCAAAATCGCGAATAGGACCTGGTTGTAGTTGATCTAATTCGATCTTCATTTTCAGTAAATATGTGTGTGCAGATGCAATTTGAGATTCGACGTTAGAAGTACCGTGAATAAGACTCAACAATTTTCCATTCAAATCCTCATACGGAAAACAGGAATACACCCACAATGGGCCAAGTCGTTCTACACAGACCGGCAAATGCGACAATTGATGGATGTTTATTGTACAAAATTGCAGGCCGTACAAATTTTCAAATTCTCGTATAAATTTCACCAATAGATTCTTTGCAGTTTCAAGCTGCAGCCTTGTGATACTGTTAGAGTTAAGAAGCGCTATTGAACTGACGAGAAGGGCATAGTGTTCAAAATAATCAGGTCTCATGATTCCTCTGAGGACTGGCAACGAATAGTAAAAGAACCACATTCTCAGTTCAGAAGCTTTCCAGTGACAAATGTCTTCTACCGAACGAGGCATGCGGTGTACAAATTTAGGAGGTTTTATTTGCAGTAACTTTTCATTGATAATAGCTGATACAGAAGAAAGCGAGAATGGGCAGCTACTGAATGATGAATCGAACCACAGACTCAATAATCTTTTAACAACACCACAAAATATGCCATGCATGTAATCAATTGCAACTCCCTCAATGAAATCAGGCATAAGTTTAGCAAATGCACAAGGTCCTTTGACTCCGTTCACCGGTCTACCATCCAAAAGTGCTTGTCTTGCGTTTTGATTAGTTTCAGCAGTCGTTCTCATTTGAGGTGCAGTTTCGTGCTTGTATACATGAGATGTGCCCCCAGTAGGGTGAGTAAAGGACTCGCCTGGGTTTTTGCAATTTGGGCATCCGAAGTTGCCATTATAAGCTGTTATATTAAGGAATTGTGCTTTGGCTGGTAAATCGCATGTTCCAGCCAAAAGGATACCTCTAATATCAACAACTTGTCCATCAGACAAAGTACATGGTGTGCCTCTGAACAATTTTTCGAATTCGGGACGCATTGCATAAATAAATTGATTGGCTTCTGGCTTTTTATTTCCGCACCATAAAGCAGCGAGCATCGTATTCTCTCTCTTAATTCGATTTTTGTAAGGCAACTCGTTAACAGTGAGATATACCGGCCACATACTGATTTTTGACGATTTAAAGACGGGTACACCATCAGTGTACCACGTCAGAGAAATGTTGTTCGGATTTGACAGGAACCCTTCATCTACGTATCGCGAGTACAGGCTTCCATTGTAAATGTCACACACTGGTGTACCGCCTGCCACACCTTGGTGGTGATGACGATGTTGTAAAAGCTCGTAAAAACCTTGTCGATTGAACATTTGTTTCAACTGTTTCAAGAAAGGCATTTCGATGAAATAAGAGACGTTTCTCCTCGCATTACACGTGCTGCATATCGTGTTTTCTGACTGAAGGGAGGACAGGCAAGTTGAACAATAAAAGTGTTTGTTGAAATTTTTTTCAGATGCAGAAAAATATTTTCGAAACTTGTAGAGACTATTCGATTTCAACCCTTGTGCCAAACAGTGAAAATTAATCACAGTGATTATATCTGATAGGCAAGTCCCGGTAATATTATGTTTTAGGAGAAGTGACAAGATTAGCAGCATACTTTCTGCAATCGTGATTGGTGCACCAGCATACAATGGACGATTGTTGTCATTTCGGTGTGGTGGTCGAGGCTGTTCTCTAGCATCATCACGATCGACCTGTTCATTATCACTCTCGTCTTCGGTTGCCTCGATTTCCTCTTCTTCGTCCGTGTCGTCTGAAGTGCTGTAGTTCTCGTTATTTTGATCATCACTATCTTCTCTGGTTGCCTCATCTTCTTGCTCCTCATCGTCTGTACCACTGTTCTCGTTATTTTGCTCATCACTTTCACCTGCCAAATTTTCTTCGTTTTTCATGGTCGAACCGATATTCTGATCAACCATCTCATCTTCGAGGATATCATTGCTGGTATTTCTTTGACCTGGTATTTCATCGGCCCTGGATAAATTTGAAGAGACGTGCGATGAATATGGCGAATATAATAAAAATATGAAATCATATATGTCATAATTACACCTAGCTTTATTGGTCTTTAGAGCATCTGAATTTTATTACCTCACTCGTGGAAAAGCCCTTCTAGAGGTTCGGTCCTCAGCCTCGGAATCAGAGCTAGTATCAATTGCACCCGCCAAATGTACAATACCATGTTATGGAATGGGGTCATCAATAGGTAGAGTAACATCTCTTACATCACTGAAAGAATATATGGATTAAGTATATGATGCGCAATACAACAGTTTCCAGTCGTTTTATATATGGTTTGAGTTATAGTCACAGTGCGAATTACAATTGGTCGATAAATGATATATTTAAATCATATGCCATCTGAATATAATAGATCACATATATTATATACATATGAAACATTGCATTTTAATTTCGCTAATGTGTGAGCAGAAGGTCTCATGTGAAAAAATTGTTTTCAGATAAATAGAAGAAAAAGGCAATATTCATTTCGTTAGGTATTATTGTTCAAAACTTGGAGTTTAGTCTCAGGACTTTTTAATTGTTAATGGATGGGTTTATCAACAACGTATAACATCTAATTCATGGAATAACTTCAGTCAGCAAATGAAGTTATTCATTGTAGGTGAAACCAGCCATAAATGATATACCTATTATTTGATTTTGTTTTACCCAACAACCCAATTTTATGTGGTTCATATAAAATTTGTAAATAACTATATATATCTTTACAATATCAAATATCAGATTCTTGAACCATAAAATATTCTTCTGCTAATATTTGACCCTGAACGTCCGAGGTATAATTCATTATTTATTAAATTAGTATAGAAACAATTTTGCTGTTTTTTTCCAAACAAATGTTCCATATCTTGTAACGTAATTTGTACGAGTATGCATGCGGATATGTATAGAATTGATCAATGCTAACTCCCGCCAGCATTGATCTTGCATAGTTCTTTTTGTTTTTTCTTTTCTGGTCAAAAACTATTTCTCGATCGAAAAAACAAAAAAGAATGGAATAATTGCGCGCACGAGATACTCGCATGTTATCCTAACCTTGCTTCATAGAAACGAGGGACTTTATCAGTCTGACTTTGAGAAGGTCCAGCCTCTACTTCATTCTCCGCGATCCTCTTTTTTTTGTTGAGATCTTTCAGGTAATAATATTTCCCTATTCGAGAAAGATCGATGTAAGGTTTTTTACTCATGCTGCGTGTACGTCTCAACAATGCAACGACTGTTCTCGTAAAAACTGGATCGTCTTATATCACCACCTACATTAATGCATAATTCAATAAAGTTAAATTGATTATCTCACTTGTAAAATATTCCGTCGAAATATATCTAGAATTTTCCTTACAAAAGCATATGAAGATTCGAAGACCTATTTGTCTCGTCCTCGTCTTGTTAGGCAAACGTAAACAAGCAACCGCCGCCGCCTTCTCGTTTAAAAGAAAAATACTTGAACTTACCGTTCACCGCTTAAAAATAAGCCCGACCATTGGTCATCTTCTTCTCGTTCATAACTTTTGATTTGCCGTCCCGATGGAAGCTATTTGTGATTGGTCGGTGTTAGTACGTAGTTACGCAGACAGAGCGTGCCAGAACCACACGTGGTCCCACTGTATGGCGCTGGCGTAGGCTCTTGGCGTTCATCAGCTGTCAACCACACATCGCGTACGCGGCACGTGATTATTTCGTTTCCAACTAATTTGATAAATAATCGTGTTTACAACGTTCAACGTTAATATTATGGCAACGAAAGTGAAAGGGCTATACGCTCTTGTGGTGTACCAAAAATCGCAAAATAAATCTGCAGTTAAAGGTACAACTGGTTCGCAAGTTTCTGATACGTTTTACGACGTTCTAGAACTCTCTTTGATTCCAAAAAACCACCGTAAGGAGGGTGACATGACGAGAGTTACGTGGGAGGATAGTGCAACGAAAAAAAAATCTTGTCACTACGTGACTATCAAAAAAATCAGTGGTAAGTACGCAATAGAAAGGCCGGTATCATACATAACCTCTTCATCATACTATCATATATAACCTCTTTCATGACCACGTGAATTGTTCTTTAGATGATAGGGACAAACTGTTGCACATGCATGCGGTTGATGCTTCAACGGGAGAAATCGCAAGCAAAGAAACAAAAATTTTCACCGCAGAAGTCCACAAAAACAAAAAAGATAAACAATTAATGAAGAAAGCTGAAAAAACAGCACGGAACATAGCTCAAAACAAAATTGAGAAAACAATTTTAACTGATTGTAATATTTGGACGAATATGCAATCGAAGGAGTCGGTGGTGCCACCGAGCATTAAGAATACAGTACATACAGTGTGTACATCTTCAGCTTCAGATGAAGTATCAATTTCTAAACGTACAACTGTGGGGAAATCTTCAAGTAAAAAAACTCCATCTTTGGATGATGTCTCTCCAGTTCATCAACTTCCTGATTCTCCTATATCTCCAACGTCTATCGCATTAGATGGAGAAGAAGTCGAAGGCAGATTTGCAAAATTTTGGTCAACGATGAAGGACCTCGCTGCGGTTGGTGAGTTGATTGAAATGACTGCTGTGAATATACACAGAGAGAAATCATCACGTAGACTAGAAAGTACGTTGCTACCATAATGAAAATGTTTGATATATGGTAGTAATGCAACTTTTCGGTTCAGTAAATGACTCCTCTGTGTGTAGCAAATCTGAGAATTTTCGTTCGTTTCATGTAGCTTTTTCTTATGTACAGCTACACCAGAAAATATTTCATTCCTAGCTTCTGTGGTGGAAGCACTGAAGGCCCCGACCAGTTTTCCGCCAGACAAAATTTCAGGTTGCAATGTCCAAAAGCCAACCTGCGAGGTACAGATATTCATTATATTGGTTCTATTTGAGTAATGTTTTTACACATGGCGCCAAGATTTTATACCAGCCATTTTATCACTAGAGTTTTGTCGTCATGACTTTTGGGTGACTCAGCCCCCTCAAGAATCCTTTTTCTTAGTGACATTATGTAGGGGAAAGTGTTGTACCTTGGGACACTTTTTTGATTTTTGCTTATAAGATGGAAATTTTTGAACATTTTGACTTGTCATTGATATCATTTTGAAGAACAACCTTTTCATGACAAACCCTACTGGGATTCATTCTTTCGTTGAAAGTAGTTTTTTGGTCAGGAATTTTTGAAATTTTTTTGGAACATGCACCAAGGTACAACACCATCATGTACCTTGAAACATACCCTCTTGTACCTTGAAACGCCATCCGCGGAGTGAAATTTATGACAGATTGTTATTTGTGAATTGAACGAATAATTAACATTTCGGTTTATACATTTTTTGGCGGGGGGGAGGGGGGGGGGGGGGGGGGGGGAGGGGAGGGATTTTTTTTTTTTTTTTTTACTTTTTTTTTCAACTTTTTTCGCGTTTTCCTTCATGGCGTGATGATCTACAGTCGAAAAACCAGAAAAATATCTAATTGTACATAAGAACAGTGTCTCGAGGTACGCGATGCTTGTGTGTCTCAAGGTACAAGAGGGTACACGTTTTTAGAAGTAAGGTGTGCATATTTGGAGCTTGTGTTTATATTCAACATATATTTTACGGTATACTTACAAGGTGTATATGTATCTAATCCTCGAAAGAGATCTCCCGGAAATTCATTATTACGACTTTGAAAAATCGCTAACGAAATCACAAAACTCTTGGATTCTGACGCCCAAATCTTTCAATCGATATAAACGCCGATGTGACGGAGAAAATGATGCGAATTTCGATTAATAGTTCACTGTACGCTGCTATTGATAACAAACTATGGTGATTTTTCTAAAGGTGTCACTACAATTACAAAATCGAGGACGTGTTTCAAGGTACACTATGTTCAAGGTACAACACTTTCCCCTAATAGTTTTGGATGTTTGTTTAGAAGCATTTCAGATTGTTGTTGATAATAGGTGACCAACTGCAGTCTTGTACAGATGTTTCATTTCGTATTTCAGGTTCCAGATCAGTACCAAATTCCCGGCAAGAACAAGGTAAATCCCATATTTGTGTACATCGCTCTCAACTCTATTTCGACCAAACGCGAAACTTTACATTTCACAAAACTGACATGGTGATAAAATGCTTAAATTAGCTGAAAAATATATATGAATATATGGGGTTGCGTAATAAAGTTAAGAATCATATATCATCGTTTGGTGTACTCACTGAAATTTGATCAACTCACTTAAATTATCAGAATTATACATTTTGACATGTATATACTTTTACAATAACATGTGGGTGTGCGGTGCTCCAGTGACGATGATTTATGGGGATGATAAACCTAACGACAAGATTTTTCATTTCTTTGCGTCAATGTACTCTTAATATTGTAAATACTTGAAGGCATGATTATGCGAAATATATTTTAGGTGCCAATTTTCGAAGGTGTAGATTTTTATCTCCACGAAAACCTGAAAAGCGCTATACAGCAGAAGTCTTACATCAATAACAAAATTACGATGAAACAAGAAAAAAGTTGGCAGCTGTTGGTGAGATATTGTCTGACCGAGGTGTATGGAAGTAATCTGGGTCAATACTCAGCGAAAGGGGCCAAAGAAGGACGCCGCCCGGCGATTAACCCTGAATTATACAGGGGTCTTCTGTGTGAGTATTGTGTCCCCTACTGCGCACCTTTATTGATATCAATTTTGTATTGCAAATGGGTTTATTTTTCCTAATCTCCAGTGAAAATTTTATCAATCTTTGCATTTTGACCTCTTCATGGTGCTTTTATATTTCTCTATGTGTCCCTGCTACCCCGAATTTTCCAATTTAATCTCTACGTCCACCCTTCTTTATGTTTTTTTCCCAATATCTGTATTTTTTTTTTTTTTTTTTGTTCTATGGGTTCGAATTTCTGACATTGTTTTATTTTTTTTTTACTATCTCTCGTCGTTTAGACTGGTCCAGACAATGGTATGCAGATGATATCGATGAAATTGATTTTGTAAACCTCATAAATAAAACAGCGTACAATAAGCGGAAGGCACACAAACAGAAAGACAGCAAAAAGTTTTTGGAACAGTCATTGGACCAACAGAATAATGAAGAACAAGAAGTGAGCGACCGAGATGTTCCTAAGCCATCGAAAGACAACAGAAAACAAATGCCTAAAAAAAAACGAAATGACCCTGAGAAGCTAGCTGGTAAGCAGCCTTTAGAACAATTGGACAAACAGCCGCCCAAAAAGGCCACCGAGCAGTGCTCGGAACCAGTACCTAAAACGCAGCACACTGAGCAAGGCATCAAGCAGCAGTCAGAAGTGGTACCACAACAGCAGCAAGCCCAACAACTCAGCAAGCAGGAATTGAAAGCCGCAGATGAGCAGCAGCACTCTAAACAGTCCGTCGCAAAGGACTGTGATCCTTTACCGAACCAATATTCGGTAAACTCAAAGCCAACATTGCAGCAACCGTCGACAGGAGCTTTTTCTCAAACTGTCAATGAGAGTATTTTGCATCCATTAAGCCATGTAAACTATCACCAATATCCTGCATACCATAACCAATACTCGTGGAATCAGCAAAATGGATCTTCATCGCACTTTCAATATCCACAGGTTCCAAACATGTATTATCCTTATCAATACGGTGCAAGCGTCGAGAATAATCAAAACATTCAAAATGTTCAGCCTCCACCGAGCTCTGAAAATTTTCAAAATGCCAGTAATGGTCAAGTTTTATCTCAATCTCTCACTCGATTCCATTCCACAATGGACTGCCAAGAGATATAGTAACGTCACACTACATACGTATCATTTTCTTGGGGAGTTTCCACGCCAAAGATAACTTCATTCTGAGAATGAAAATGGGATTCCCAATATACGTATATCTCAATATTTTTTTAGATTTAATGTACTATTTCTTCAAGTTACTTATTGTTAGTTGTAAGAGTTTTCACTATTGGGTCATAATATAAAAAAGATTTAAAAAAAAAAAAAAAGCAAGCGTCGATAATTAATCGATGAAAATGTATTTTCTGGTATAAGATGCGATTGATATTATTCATTTTTTGAAAGTTGCTTGAGCCATTTACGTATAGAATACAAACTATGGAATGAGGTGATAATTTCTAGTCGGAAGTGATACTCCACAGTTATTCCAGTGTAGAAAAGATATTGAGGACATTCCATAATTCTCATATACCTGCCAAAGAACTCCGTTTTAAGAATGAAAATGGGATTCCCAATATACGTATATCTCAATATTTTATTCGATTCAATGTACTATTTCTTCAAGTTACTTATTGTTAGTTGTAAGAGTTTTTACGATAGAGTCACGTGTGAAAAAAATTAAAAAAAAAAAAAAAGGAAGGGTCAATAATCTTCTCATCAATATATGTATCTTCATACATTAGGGCGCTCCTTATTTAGATCATATTTGAATTTTAATGCTCCCCGCGTCTAAAACGATTCAATGTATCTAAAAAAAAAAAGGTGTAAAATTGTAGACCTCTACTACCACATCATCGTACTGTGTCACCGAGCAATTTAAAGGCCATAGGGGGATAAGCGGGTAACATGGCACTTGCGAATATCCTAATAGTATTTCATGGATAAGTGAAATATTAAGATCCTGAAAGTTTCAGACCTCAATCTCAATTGGTTTCTGAGAAAAAAAAAAGATGTATATTTTAGGAATATTTTGTTTTTTTCCTTTTTACTTGGTTTTGAGGAAAATTGGTTTTTGATAAACAAAAAAAAAAAAAATAGATACATATGTATATTTTGTAAATTTTTTTTCTTCTGTCCAAAACCAATTGAGATTGAGGTCTGAAACTGTCAGGATCTTAGTATTTTAATAGTACCTACTTATCCATGAAATATCATTAAGATATTTCCAAAAGGCACTGTTATCCTGCTTATCCTTCTATGACCTTTCAATTGTTCGGTGGCACGAGTCAATGTTGTAGCAGAGGTTTGCAATTTTACACAGATTTTTTTATTTTTTTTTATACATGGAATTGTTCGGGGGGGGGGGGGGGGGGGAGGCAACATTAAAATTCGAATATGACCTAAATAAGGGATACCCTATATTTTATATATATATATATATAATATATATATATTAATACTTATACTTATATTACATTAAATAAAACGAATTCCATTGCTCATGTACGAAGTAATTGTAATCAGTAATCACTAATCACAATAACCATCATTAATCCTGTTCCTGGATCCCAGGTGGCCTAAACCGAGATAACGCTGAATTAGGGTGTAGAGGGTGTGCAAGACACGCGGAATAGGCCCAAAGGAGGGTTAGGAGGGTACGCACGGCAACTGAAGTAGGCTCAAAGGAGGGTTAGGAGGGTACGCCAGCAACTCCAATAGGCTGAAAGGAGGGTTAGGAGGGTACGCACGGCAACTGAAATAGGCTGAAAGGAGGGTTAGGAGGGTACGCACGGCAACTGAAATAGGCTCAAAGGAGGGTTAGGAGGGTACGCCAGCAACTCCAATAGGCTGAAAGGAGGGTTAGGAGGGTACGCACGGCAGCTGAAATAGGCTCAAAGGAGGGTTAGGAGGGTTGCAAGACACTTGAAATAGGCTCAAAGGAGGGTTAGGAGGGTATGCACGGCACCCGGAGTAGGCCCAAAGGAGGGTTTGGAGGGTTGCAAGGCACCTGAAATAGGTCGAAAGGAGGGTTAGGAGGGTCGACGTGAGCGTTTATACGAGGTTCAACTGGGTTGAAAGGAGGTTCTGTTACACCCTCCAAGACCTCCTTTGAATGAAAATGTTCAATTTCTGCCACTTTTGCAGGTTCAAGTGGAGTCTGACATTAAACGTACCGAATCTGTCGTAACCTCCTTTGACTCCTCGATACTCCCAAGATTTGACAGACTCTCGACGAACTACGAGGTTTAAAGGAGGTTCAAAGCAGGCCTGAAATTTCGACTCGGGTACTTCCGCTTAGCTGGGATGAACCGCTGCCACCCTCCAAAGCTCAGGAATGGTCACGCTTCTACAGCGACCTTCCAACAATCACCCAGATAGAGATCCCACGCTGGACGCAGAATAGCCCGACGAACCAGTCAATCACCTTGCACGGATTTGCAGATGCCTCTCAGAACGCATATGCCGCGGTAATCTTCATCCGAGTTCAATGCGAGGATGAAACAATAACCGTGTCCCTACTAGGGCTGTAAGGTTTAACCGGTTTAACCGGCCAAGGTGGTTAACTTTAATAATTAACCGATGGTTTAACCGGTTGACCGGTTAACCGGTTAACCGGCTAAGGTGGTTAAGCTGGTTAATGAGATTAAAGGTTTAACCGGTTAACCAGGTTAAGGGTTTAACCGGCCATCAAGTGAATTGACTAATCACTGTCCATCTAGTTTTTTCTTGTTTCATATATACTGTAACGAATAGATAAAAATAATCAGGCTTAAGAATAATAATTCGATGAAAATGTGAATTTAGGCTATTCCTGATTTTTTCATACTAATTATTCTATTTGCGATGCAGAAATATTAATTCATTTCATGGCCGGTTAAACCCTTAACCTGGTTAACCGGTTAAACCTTCATTCTCATTAACCAGCTTAACCACCTTAGCCGGTTAACCGGTTAACCGGTTAAACCATCGGTTAATTATTACAGTTAACCACCTTAGCCGGTTAAACCGGTTAAACCTTACAGCCCTAGTATATAGGTTAGGGTGGTCGTTAAAAATTAAATTTCATCAGACGCCCCTTGAAAAGTTTCCTTTTCGTCTAAAAACATGCGTACAATTTTTTTTTTTTTTTTTTTGATGAAAAGAACACGTGCCGCAAGACGATCAAACATTTTGTTTTTCAACCTGCAGTTTTTTGGATATGTCTTAAATAATGTGTAGATTTGACGAACAACCCATCGAAATTTCAAAATTTCAAATTATTATCTTTTTTCGATGGGTTTTTCGTCAAATCTGCACATTAGGTAAGACATTTCCAAAAAACTGCAGGTTAAAAAACAAAATCTATGATCGCCTTGCGGCACGTGTTCTTTTCATTAAAAAAAAAAAAAAAAATTGCACGCGTGTTTTTAGACAAAAAGAAAACTTTTCGGGGGGCGTCTGATGAAATTTAATTTTTAACGACCACCCTAATATAGGTAGTATATGGGTAGTACTAGGTATATGAGCACATATATATAGTATATATGTATATAATATATATATATATATATATATTAGGGTGGTCGTTAATATAGCTATTTCGGAATTAGATTCATTCATACCCTTCATTCGAAAGTAAAAAAAAAAAAAAAAAATTTTGACCCCAAATTAAACCCTTTATCTCAATTAGAAAGGGTGCCTGTAAAGGCTTACTTTTTTGTATTGATTTTACATTACTTTCGGCTACTTTTTTACAAAATAAATATTTCGGCACCTCTTAAACGTCTTAAAAATCCATCGATCATACAGATAGTTCATAAAAACAACAAAGAAAAATACAAAAAAAAAAAAAATACAAAAAAAAAATAAAAAAATACAAAAAAAAATACAAAAATACAAAAAAGTAAGCCTTTACAGGCACCCTTTCTAATTGAGATAAAGGGTTCAATTTGGGGTCAAAATTTTTTTTTTTTTTTTTACTTTCGAATGAAGGGTATGAATGAATCTAATTCAGAAATAGCTATATTAACGACCACCCTAATATATATATATATATATATGCATATATTGTAACTTTACGGATAGTGAGCGTCACTGAAGGTGACGCGAACCGGTTGGTTATTGTGTTTTCTTTACTCGATTTTTATTTTTGTTTGAGACTTCTACTATTAATTATTAGCCGTGCCTATTACGGACTTGAACTACCGTGTAGCTGAAGCCGCCTCCCCACAGACCTGAGTACGATAACGCACTAAGGCTGCACTCTACCCTCTTAACTGTTAAATGTTAATTTAATGAAGTTAATTTATTCCCAAATAATAGCTGTGCCAGACCTGGGTAGATCGGAGATCCACCAAGGCTGTATCTAGCTTTCTGTTAGATTTAAACTATAACCTGGAAATGGCGGAGGAAGGGGTTTGACATCTGATTAAATTGCTTTTTTGTAATGTTCAAGAATCTATTTATTTAATTGACTAAAACTACGGTTGCAACCCTAACCTATATTTACACGTTGCCTATGTCTTACTTACTTTAATACAATCTTTTACTATGTCTTTGCTATTCTTTTCCTAATCAAGTTACCATTTACTTTATCTCTGATTGTTCTATAATTTGTTTAATAATATCCCAACAACTGAAAAAGAATTGAATCGAATTGACAATTCTCAAAACGGTCCAATTCGATTTTTGAATCCCAGCAATCGTATTGAAACGTATAGAAAGATTGTTGTTCGTATAAATTCGAATAGAAAAGAGTAGATATCCAACAAATAAACTTGTTGTAAATGTCCAACTAAAATATCTTTTTTTTTTTTTTATCACCATCATTATTTTAAGCATTTCGCAATTTAGTACATTTCAGTACGACTACAGAGAGCCTTAAGCCTTTACGTACAAGTAACGATCATTACTTTTCATCATGGAATCCGAGAAATCGCGACGAAGTTGCGATTTTGAGGTTAGAGTGATGAAAAATAATTGGTTATTAACGTACATATTACACATTTAGATTTATCGATTTTTATAAAGTCACGATCTGACTACCCTGCTTCAAAAAAATTATTCAAACCAATAGAAGATTTTGTATGGGTCGTAATCGGATTTCTGTTTAAGTTATTTCCTATTGAAAGGCCCTTTTCCAATTCATATTTCCAATCCGTTTGTATCGGTGTTACCCAATTAACTTCCTCATTTTGTATATAGGATTCTATCGGTTTCAATCGTTTCTTCTAGCACGAAAAGAAAAAAAAAAAAAAAAAATCATATTGAGATTTTTTCACCAATAGTTGTTTGTTTCCTTAGCGGTAGAGCACAGTGAATATTTCAGGGTGTTAGAAATTATTTATTCACAGACTGAATAGATTTTTATTCATGTCGGTCACCCATCCAAGTTCTGGTCGCAGTTGGAGTTGCTTAACTTCGTTGAGCATCTGATGTCCGGTGTCGATCTGGCTCTAATCGTCGACTGTTGCGATTTCGAACACTTTTCGACTCGATACGTAAACTTTGATTCGTGAGGATTTACCTCGGGATTTATATCAATATGTATGTAACTAACTGTTGACCCGTGGTGGGTCAATTTTCAGTAAAATAAAAATAAATGATTAAATCTAGTGATAAATTCTGTCACCATATGGCATTCAAGTTACAGTTAATTATGAGTGTTAACGACGTCGTCGCCGGGAGTTGTCTTCGTAGAACATACGCTTTCGTTATCTGTGACCTGGAGCACCGCTACGTTGGTTTCGTCCTCAAGGTCGACCGCATCATAGTTTTCGTCCTCCAGGTCGACCGCTACGTAGTTTCCGTCCTCCAGGTCCACCGCACCATAGTTTCCGTCTTCCAGGTCCACCGCACCGTAGTTTTCGTACTCCAGGTCCACTGCACCGTAGTTTTTGTCCTCTAGGTCCACCGCACCGTAGTTTCCGTCCTCCAGGTCCACCTCACCATAGTTTCCGTCTTCCAGGTCCACCGCACCGTAGTTTTCGTCCTCCAGGTCGACCGATTGCAAGTAATTATTGATGAACAATTGATGTTGTACACACGACGTTGATAATTCATGCATCATAATTAAGTAAATTGTTAACTACGGTGAGGTGGACCTGGAGGACGAAAACTACGATGCGGTGGACCTGGAGGACGAAAACTACGGTGCGGGGGACTTGGAAGACGGAAACTACGATGCGGTGGACCTGGAGGACAAAAACTACGGTGCGGTGGACCTGGAGTACGAAAACTACGGTGCTGTGGACCTGGAAGACGGAAACTATGGTGCGGTGGACCTCGAGCATGAAGACTACGTAGCGGTGGACCTAGAGGACGAAAACTACGGTGCCCCGGGAAAAAATGATCAGGCATGATCATGCCTGTTCATGTATGATCAGGCATGAAATTAGACATGGTCAGGCCTGTTTATGTATGATCAGGCCTGAAATTAGACATGATCATGTCTGTTCATGTCTGATCATGCCTGATGCCAGACCTGAACCTGTCTGTTCATGCATGAACAGGCATAATCATGTCTGAATCGCTAAATACGTTAAGGCCTGTTCATGCATGATCATGTCTGTTCATGTCTGATCATGCCTGATGCCAGACCTGATCCTGTCTGTTCATGCATGAACAGGCATGATCATGCCTGAATTGCTAAATACGTCAAGGCCTGTTCATGCATGACCATGCCTGTTCATGTATGATTATGTCTGATGCCAGACCTGAACCTGTCTGTTCATGCATGAACAGGCATGATCATGTCTGAATCGCTGAATACGTTAAGGCCTGTTCATGCATGATCATGTCTGTTCATGCATGAACAGGCATGATCATGCCTGAATTGCTAAATACGTCAAGGCCTGTTCATGCATGACCATGCCTGTTCATGTATGATTACGTCTGATGCCAGACCTGATCCTGTCTGTTCATGCATGAACAGGCATGATCATGTCTGAATCGCTGAATACGTTAAGGCCTGTTCATGCATGACCATGCCTGTTCATGTATGATTATGTCTGAAGCCAGACCTGATCCTGTCTGTTCATGCATGAACAGGCATGATCATGTCTGAATCGCTAAATACGTTAAGGCCTGTTCATGCATGGTCATGCCTGTTAATGTATGATTTTGTCTGATGCCAGACCTGATCCTGTCTGCTCATGCATGAACAGGCATGATCATGTCTGAGGCGCTGAATACGTTAAGGCCTGTTCATGCATGACCATGCCTGGAAGGTTTAAAACCTCCAGCTCTGATCAGGCCTGATACGTTGGTACATGTCTGACTAAACATGAACAGACATGATCATGTCTGATATTATAAATTGATTCAAACATGATCATGCATGACCATGTCTGTTCATGTCTGATATTTTGGATTATCTATACTTCAATAGATATACTTCAAATAAGTAATTTTTTTTTTTTTTTTTGCTGAAAAAAGTGGAACGGTCATCTTGCCTCACATTCCCTAAAATACAAAAATAATCTTAGAATCGTTAGATCATCATAATCAATAAAGGGCATCGTAAGGATTGATAAAAACTTCGTGACGAATACCATATATATACTGCACATTCTAAAAGTTTCAATTATCAAATACGTGAAGTAGCGAAGTGGTATAAGCTTCGACTGATACGCAGAAGGACCTGGGTTCGAATCCCAGTACTAAACAGTGAAAAAATTTTAATCCACAAAAAAAAGTTGATGATCAGAAATAACCATAATTTCCGATCACTGCGACATATAAAAGATATAAAAACGATAGTTCATATAATTTTTTAATTCAATCAACTGTTTTTTTTCTTCAATCGCCCGGGAAAAAATGATCAGGCCTGATCAGACATGAACAGGCATGAGTCTTCAGACCTGATCAGACATGAAAAATGACCGGGACTGAACAGGCCTGATCAGACATGAACAGACCTGATCAGGCCTGTTCAGTCCCGGTCATTTTTCATGTCTGATCAGGTCTGAAGACTCATGCCTGTTCATGTCTGATCAGGCCTGATCATTTTTTCCCGGGGCGGTGGACCTGGAAGACGGAAACTACGATGCGGTGGACCTGGAGGACAAAAACTACGGTGCGGTGGACCTAAAGCATGAAAATTACGTAGCGGTGGACCTGGAGGACGCAAACTACGGTGCGTTGTACCTGGTTACAGATAACGAAGGCGTATGTTGTATGAAGACAACTCCCGGCGACGACGTCGTTAACACTCATAACTGTTGTATTTTTCATGCGAAGCGGTCGAATTTTTTTCATAATAGTGAAGGCTTTATTATTTTTAATATAATATACACCGATATAAAAACCCTATTACCGTATTTACACGTAAATAAGCCGCACCTTTTTTGTTCTTTAATGTCAGAAATATATTGTAAAATCGGGTTTTGGGAGGATTTCGGAACGAAAAAAGGTGCGGCTTATCTACGTGTAAATACGGTATTTCCGATAAGATTTCTTTTTAGGTCTGTATCAGCATTTCACAATTTCCTAAGTCGCAGAATAATGGAAATATGATTGAGTCCGATAAAACTTGAAATCCGATTGAGAGCCATTAATTCCAATTCATTTTCTATCGGCCGCCGAAAGCTACACCGATTGCCCCAATCAAATCCGATTCAATTCTAATTGGTTTCTATTGGATTTTATTGTTTTCTATCGCTTTTTTTAACCAGGGTAGGTATTTCAAGCGACGAATCAAAACGAATTCATTCGTAAATATTTTTATCTGAGAATTGATGCGAATTGAATTTGGTTTCATTTTCATTCTAAATGGAGAATTAAATCGGATTCACCTCTATCGAGAATTGTTTCGAATTTGAGTTTCTTTGAACGGATTCAGATATACGTATTAAAACGAATAGAACTTACTACTAGAAAAGATCCGAATAAAAAACCATCGATCTGAATTCAGCAGTAGAAATTGAATCGAATAGACGAATTAATTCGAATAGAGGTTTGCCATGACCTAATTTTTAAAAAGTATTGAAACGAATAGACCGAAGAGTTGCCGAAGAGATAGTATAGATACGTGTAAGACCGTATTCATTTTTCTGAAGATAGGGTGGAATGGTTCGAATATGAACGAATTCGCGAATTGAGAAGGATTCGATCTCATAGGTACAACTTACGTTCTATACGGAAATTTACAAAAATGGGATTCGTAAGTGGAGTTGTCTATACGGTTGAATTCTTTTTCAGTTGTTGGGATTCTTTGACGTATTTTCTGTTAGCTGATGCTCTTAACTTTCGATAATTGTTTTTCTGAGTGAAATTGAATTTATAAATTATATTGATATGAATAGATGATTCTAACGGTTCATCAGAGCTCTATGCTCGTAATGACCAGCAAGTAACTGTGAGTCTATCTGGTGTCTACCCTAGAATAGCTAGTGAGTTGATGCGCGGTGAGTCAACCCGGTCGCTTTGCCGAAGATTGCTAATGAGCTGAGCGGCGTCACGCCTTTTATACTTGTCGTGACGTCACTCAGCTCGTCGTTGTGCGAAGCTTCGAGACTCTTCCAGTCGTTTCGCTCGACCGTTGCTGATTTAAATGTAAACGCACAGGCATGGGTAGCCTGGCACGTTACAATATATATTATATATTTATATATATATATATATTAGGGTGGTCCTTATTTGGGGGTCGGTGGAATTTTGTCCGTGCCACCCCCTGGATTAGTTCGAAATAAATTCAGAAAAACGTGGGCCAAATGTGAGCTTTCTAGCTCAACGGGAAACCGTGCCGGTAAGCCCGTACTTTTTCCCGTTTGAATAACATAGGATTTTTCATCGAATGAATGCATTTTTTTATACAAACCTATCGTTCATCGGAAAAATCTATAATTCCGTCACTATATAGTATTATAGTGTGTAAGTTAGTGCAAATTTTTTAGGTCACCCGAAATCATATTCCACAGCGTAACTGCACATACAAGACGACGATTTCAAAAGGTTACAACCCGAGTCGAAATTTAGCGCCTACTTTAATACTCATAGCATCCAACTCAACCTCTCTAGATCCTATTTAGACCTCAAACTCTTATTTTGAACCCACAAGTCCTCAAGAGTCGAAATTTAGCGCCTACTTTGATACTCATAGCATCCAACTCAACGTCTCTAGATCTTATTTAGACCTCAAACTCCTATTTTGAACCTACAAGTCCTCCATAGTCGAAATTTAGCGCCTGCTTTGATACTCATAGTATCCAACTCATAACGTCTCTACAGATCCTGTTTAGACTTCAAACTCCTATTATCAACCTACAACTCTGTAGTCGAAATTCAGCGCCCGCTTGAGTACTCATAGCGCACAAATGAACGTCTTTTCAATCCGTAATAATAATTTAGCGCCTATTTTGATACTCATAAAGTCCGATCACCATGCAGCCGTGCATCGCTACGCGGCAGGGCGCAGTGAGGGTTTTGCGAGGTTCTCGTGAGATCCTCATTTGACCCTAAAATGCTGCATTTGTCTGGTAACTACGAGTTTTAGGCGCTAAAGAGGGTTTCAATTCCCATACAAAATAAACCTCTCTAGACCCTCAAAAACCTCCCAACGGTGAAATTTTGAGGTTCTAATGAGGCGTTAAATTTCGACTCGGGAACTATATTCATCCGAAAAGGCTCGTATCATTTTTTGATAATGATTTCACGGACAAAATTTAAATTTAAGGTAGTACGATCGCAGTAGCTAGTCAATGAAAAGACTATGATTATAAAAATCGCAAAAAGCGATATAATAATAAATTTAGGTATGGTAATAATAAAAGTAGGAAGCGATACGATTTTAGCACTATGTATCATGCCCATGTGTGAAATTATACGACACGAAATGTGTTATCTTAATAGTCAGATTTGACTCACATTTTCCAACCGGCCACGAAATCGGCCGATGCATGCAATAATTAGTCAATACAATCGACGATTTCTGATCGAAATGTCCGGTGACTGTTGTAAGTAGGTTTGTTAATGACTCAATACGCTGTATCTAAAGTAGTTATTATTAGTATTTTATTATTCGGTACAATAGGTAATACATGAGTGACCGGTATCGGCCATCTTGACTTAGCCACTGTTGTTGGCGTCCTTTACTCTAACGCCACAGCCTTCTAAGCAATGTAGATGGCAGCACTATCCAACAGTGACCCTAATTTTTTACGGGACGTACGTAATCGTTACATATTTTTCATCATTTAACACTTTTATTTTTTGTTGTGTCTAATCGCGAAAGGTCTATATTTCTGTCTCAACCTCGTGTCAACGCGGATTTCTGATATGGCGTAGGGCTAAATATCTTAATTTCACACATTAATTATTATTATAATTGGTCGGTGACGCGCTCTGAAATTTTGCAGGCGTTCTCCTATATGCTTCTGCTACAGCATATAAAAAAAAAAATAGATTTTTTATCTAATAGTGAGGTACGTGATCGTACTACCTTAAATTCAAATTCAATTTCAATTTTTAATGATTCTCGGTGACTGTTTGGAAATTTTGAGTCATTTGTAGTTAGTTATTTTTTGGGAACGATAAAAACCAATCGATTTCATATTTATGCTATTTATTTGTCAATATAACAAATATTAATATTTTATTTAAATTTTTATTCAAATTCAAATTTTGTCCGTGAAATCATCATCAAAAAATGATACGAGCCTTTTCGGATGGATATAGTTGTAACTTTTTGAAATCGTCGTCTTATGTGTGCAGTTACTCTGTGGAATATGATTTCGGGTGACCTCAAAAATTTGCACTAACTTACACACTATAATACTATATAGTGACGGAATTATAGATTTTTCCGATGAACGATAGGCTTGTAAAAAAAATCGCATTCATTCGATGAAAAATCCTATGTTATTCAAACGGGAAAAAGTACGGGCTTACCGGCACGGTTTCCCGTTGAGCTAGAAAGCTCACATTTGGCCCACGTTTTTCTGAATTTATTTCGAACTAATCCAGGGGGCGGCACGGACAAAATTCCACCGACCCCCAAATAAGGACCACCCTAATATATATATATTAGGGTGTGTCAAAAAAAAAAAACGAAATTCGAATTTATTTTTTTGACCGCTGAATGTGTGTATCCTAATCTCGAAATACACCTCGCAAACGGAATCCGCCGAGAAAAATTCTCACGATGTGCTAATCGATATTTATCGATAAAACTAGACATCGATTGAGCGACCTCTTAGGATGGTTTTTCCGCGCATTCCTTTTGCGTGGTGCATTGTGAGGAATAAATCTAAGGTTTAAGCCTTGGGGAGGCGAAAAAACATGAAATTTGAGAAAATTTTTAAAAATTTTTTTGTAATTATTTTCGCAATTTTTTTTTTTTCTCAAATTTCATGTTTTTTCGCCTCCCCAAAGCTTAAACCTTAGATTTAACCCTCACAATGCACCACGCAAAAGGAATGCGCGGAAAAACCATCCTAAGAGGTCGCTCAATCGATATCTAGTTTTATCGATAAATATCGATTGGCACATCGTGAGAATTTTTTCGGCGGATTCCGTTTGTGAGGTGTATTTCGAGATTAGGATACACACATTCAGCGGTCAAAAAAATAAATTCGAATTTCGTTTTTTTTTTTGACACACCCTAATATATATATATATATATTGTAACGAATCAGGCAACCCATGCCTGACCGTTAGCATTCAAACATCAGCTGTTGCGAACATCGAGAACAGTCTAGAACGATCGACAGCAGCGACGAGCTGAGTGACGTCACGACTAATATAAAAGTCGAGGCGCCGCTCAGCTCACCAGCTATTCTAGGGTAGACACCAGATAGACTCACAGTTACTTGCTGGTCATCACGAGCATAGAGCTCTGATGAACCGTTAGAATCATCTATTCATATCAATATAATTTATAAATTCAATTTCACTCAGAAAATCAATTATCGAAAGTTAAGAGCATCAGCTAACAGAAAATACGTCAAAGAATATTATTAAACAAATTATAGAACAATCAGAGATAAGGTAAATGATAATTTAACTAGGAAAAGAATAGCAAAGACATAATAAAAGATTGTATTAAAGTAAGTAAGACATAGGCAACGTGTAAATATAGGTTAGGGTTGCAACCGTAGTTTAGTTAATTAAATAAATAGATTTTTGAACGTTACAAAAAAGCAATTTAATCAGATGTCAAACCCCTTCCTCCGCCATTTCCAGGTTATAGTTTAAATCTAACAGAAAGCTAGATACAGCCTTGGTGGATCTCCGATCTACCCAGGTCTGGCACAGCTATTATTTGGGAATAAATTAACTTCATTAAATTAACATTTAACAGTTAAGAGGGTAGAGTGCAGCCTTAGTGCGTTATCGTACTCAGGTCTGTGGGGAGGCGGCTTCAGCTACACGGTAGTTCAAGTCCGTAATAGGCACGGCTAATAATTAATAGTATAAGTCTCAAACAAAAATAAAAATCGAGTAAAGAAAACACAATAACCAACCGGTTCGCGTCACCTTCAGTGACGCTCACTATCCGTAAAGTTACATTTGGCGCCCAACGTGGGGCTTCTCTATTCAAATTTTAGCTAGAAAAATTGCTTGAAATATCTAGAGTCATTTATTTATTAACTTAACTTCGTTGCATCAAATTAGAATCAAAATTATTGCTAGTAGAGTCAATTGTGGATTATGTCAAAGTCCGGTGTCACAACCAGGCAAATGGCGGACAAGGGATCTGGCATCAGTTCGGCTACAGAGCCAGGGTTAGGTGATAGGAATCAAGGACGTCATAATAAAGACAAAGATACAGCAAATTTAGATAAAACGTTAATTGAAATAGAAAAAGAAAAAGATACAGAGCGTCGAAGGCCGGTGGTCGTCGAGCAATCCTCGGTGATAGAAGCACTGGAAAAAATTCATAAAAAGATAGATGAGAAATATGCCAAATTAGAAAGAACAATCGTCGAAACAAAAGCAGTAAATACAGATAACATATTATCATGCGAAGATAATTTCAGAAAAAGGCTCGAAGAGCAATCTTTAAAATATAAAAAACAATTAGAGATATTAGATAAAAAATTAGAAGCTACGAGCGATAGGTTCGAAGAAAAATCAATAGAGTGTCAAAAAGAATACCATGAAGAGCATGGAAGCATAAGAGAAGAGTTTGGCGAGAGTCTGAATTGTTTGGATAATAAGATCGAAAGAAATCAAAAATTAAGTTTGGAAAGAATCATAGATATCGAGAAAAAACATGATAATTTCAAGATAAGCGTGAACGCGGAAATTAGAAAAGTAAAATCGACAAATCCAAATCAAAGTTGTGAATACAATAACTTAATTTCCAAGCACATCAGACTACCGCAATTCTCTGGAAAAGGTTGGGAAAGACCAGCGAATTATATAAAAGAAATAGAAGAATACTTTACCTTTATAGACGCCAGACAGGATGATATTTGCTTAAAACTATTAGGGCAAAGTCTCACGTTAGATGCAAAGGATTGGTGGATCGCGCGTCGCGACGTAATTCATTCCTGGGGAGAGTTTAAAAAACGATTTTTGAACAGATATTGGGGCGTAGAGACACAACGGGAATTACGAAGGGATATCGAATTTGGATATTATATTCCGGACGTGAGGGTAACGTGGTCAGAGTATGCAAATAGAAAATTCGCATCAGCTGTGGGATTAAATCCAGCGTTGTCCGAGCAAGAGATCGTTCGCAACCTTACACGGCACTTTGACGAGCCGGTTGTTGAAGCTGCTAAATGCCGCGGTATTTGCGACATCGACGCACTGTTGGAGTTTTTGGACGAAATGCAATTCGGGGGTAGATCAAACGCGCCTAGACAAAAACCGACGTACACGAACAAACAGTATCCAACCGTCAACCGTTCAACTGAAAACCGAGACAAACAGGTGTCATGGCGTAACGACATGACAAGCCAAAGCTTCAAACCTGCAAACGATAATCATGAAACGCGTCAAAAACATGGACAAATCGAGCATGTCAACAATAGGTCGAATTGGACAACTAGTCATATAAAGGCGACCGTTGTAAAC
This sequence comes from Tenthredo mesomela, assembly GCA_943736025.1. NCBI lineage: Eukaryota > Metazoa > Arthropoda > Insecta > Hymenoptera > Tenthredinidae > Tenthredo > Tenthredo mesomela. The sequence continues at coordinate 12,820,984 of OX031020.1, read as the reverse complement.
ACGGAAGATAACCCGTCGGTAATAGAATCAAATATCGTAAATACGGAAAACTAGGAGGCGCTGTGCTGGAAGAGGAATTGATACCGACACCAGTACAGCGTATCTTAAATATTTCGGCGGTAAATCCGGATAAAGAAAGTTCACAAAATAATTCATTTGAAAATCCGTTTAATTATCTGGTAAAGGAGGATACAGGCGATGGTCAAGCATCCGTGCAATGTCCGGAGGTTCTCCTGCGCGTCGAAGATGTCGAAGTCAAGGCTCTGATCGACACGGGTAGCCACATAACGTGCGTGTCGGGTGGCTGGTACAATCGGCATAAGGCATTTTTTTCGAGCTGCGCAAAATTACCGGTAGTTAACTTTCAAGTACTGGGAGTGTTAGGGGGCAAACCTACACGGATAAAAGAACAATTTTTAGCCAAAGTTGTAATAGGATCGTCATCCGATGAGGTGTGTTTTCTCGTCGTACATGGACTAAAGCAAGACATGATCATTGGAATCGATACGTTACATAGATGGAAGGCTGATTTAGATTTAAAACTAAATAAACTCCAAATTCAAGTAAAAAATAAAACAGATCAAATTGAGATTCATAAAACGACCGGCGTTAACGACGACAAAATAGAAAAGGAGATTATCTCAAGCATTGAGTCGGTTAATAGTCATCAGACTGGACATAATCCTGGATTAACCGATGATGAGATTAACAGCAAATTGTCGGAGTGTCAGGTACTTAAGGGGAGATATCGGTGTGAAAAAAAAAAAATCGATTTTTTTTTTTTTTTGCTTAAATAGATAGTTTTGACCTTTAAGAATATGCCTACAAATTTTAAAAACAATATTCAGCTTAGAAGTAGGGGAAAGCGGGGCAAGTTGGAGACCTTAAGCTTTGGAAGCGTTTTTTTAATCAATCGTGAGTGAAATTTGAAATCTTTCGGTATTTTCGCAAACTATGAGATGTTACAAAAAAAATGGACATTGAATTCGGTTATTTACAAACTGTGTGATTTCGATTTTTCCAAAATGTTGCAGAGTCGTCAACTTGCCCCGACCACGGGGCAAGTTGGCGAATGCTAGATTTCGGTTCAATGGGCTTATAAAAATGTTGTTTTCGTCAAAAAATACTTCAGTTCATTGAAATCCAGAAAGGAAACACACATACGGTTACATTTTTTTATGTCTATGTAGGGGAAAAGTGGCATGAAAGAGCCAAGTTTTGAAAGAGCCGCTTGCATGCAGAAACTATATGATTAAATGGAGGTGGCTCTTTCAAGACTTGGTTCTTTCATACCAATTTATTGATTTATTCATTGATGTATTCAATAAGCTGAAATTGCATATAGCCTAAATACCTACCATATGCAGGGATAGCAAAAAGGGGCAAGTTGTGGATCGTCAACTTGCCCCCACCAACTTGCCCCGTGTGTCGCTATTTTCAAAAAAAAATAACCTCAACCAGTACATTGGTGACAGTTTGGAAATCCTATGATCTGTAGGATCTATATGCCTACATAAATGAAGGATTAATTCACAAGTACGATCTTGCTCACCTGTAGTTCTGTAAAACCGTTTTCCGAACACAAAATATTACATCGCGCAGACCAAAAACCACTATGTCTCTGTGAGAAGCCATATGACTTTGTCATGCAAGTCTACACCAGTTTTATTACTGCGTGGGGGTTTGTTTAACACTACTTGATGACTTAGCTGGCATCATCTTTTGAAATATTCGCGAAACAACGATTTCGTCATCTTGCCCCCATCTCCAACTTGCCCCGCTTTCCCCTATTCGAAATTATTGCCACGAAATCGACCGAAAACGTATCGAGAACGCCGAGCGCTACTCAGCAGCAAACACGCACGAGGGACGCTTGAGTGCTATAAACCGACGTAAGGATGAGGAAATGTTATTTCTGGACGCAAATGAGCTGCTATATGGTCCAGGGATAGCAGACTAATCGGTAAGAACTTGTATCAATATTTAAGTTACATCATTCAATTTTATCCTCTCAAAACTTTAAACGCGTTTTTCTCGAAACCATGTTTTTTGACCTGGTTGACAGCATAACTCTGTCAAATTTTGTCCAATCGACTTCATTCAAAAACGATTCTCTTCAGAAAACTTATCGCTATCGTCGCATGGTAGAATTTTTTTTGAAATTGTTTACTTTTTTTTTCATTCACTATTTACTGCAAAATTTTTGCGTGAAATTCGATTTTTTTTTTAAATGACCGCCATTTTTTTTCCAATCAAAATTTTCAAATTTCCTACGATGCTGCGATAGCTATACTATTATAATTCAATAATCTTTTTGAATTTTTGATTTCAGATGCTTGCTGTGGCATTTATGTTGTCAACCGTCGCGAAGTTTTTTTTTTAGACGCCATTTTGCGACCGCTCCTCTGCTATATAAAATGCACTAAAAAAAAAAAAAATTTCTTTGTATACTTCAATACTTAAATAATGAATACACAAAATCCCAAATAATTTGATCGAGCCGTTTTTTCAAAAAAAATTCCCAAAAAATACCTCATTTTTCAGCCTGTCACACTGATATCTCCCCTTAAAGCTTGTGAGATTAATGATTTTTCAACCTTGTTAAAAAAGTATCGCGACATTTTCTCAAAAATACCCGGTAGAGTCACAATTTATGAACACAGATTAAAAATTTATGAGGATCGACCTTTCGTAAGACGGTCGTATCCAGTGCCAATTATGCACAGAGATAAAGTCAGAGCAGAAATTGATAAAATGTTAAATCTTGGTATCATTGAGCGCTCATGCAGCGAGTATATCAACCCCATAGTGGTGGTAGCTAAAAAATCAGGCGACATTAGATTAGTGTTAGACGCACGTTACATCAACAAGCTAATAGTACCTGATCACGACTGTGCGCAGTCTACTGAGGTGCTATTTCAGAAGTGCGGCAACGCTTCATTCATGTCCAGTCTTGATCTAACCGCCAGTTTTTGGCAAGTTCCATTGCATAAAGATTCCAGAAAATACACAGCGTTCATGTACGAGGGAAAGACATATCAATTCGCGGTGACACCCTACGGATTAAATACTAGTTTGGCAAGTCTAATCCGCACGCTCGACTTAGTTTTAAAAGAAACAGAAAATTTCACAATCAATTTCGTTGATGATATCCTGTGTCTATCTGATTCGTTCCAGTCTCATTTAGCACACCTGGAGTCACTATTCACGGTATTTAGGAAGCATCACATGACTATAAATTTCAACAAATCAAGATTCTTCCGAGATCAAATTGATTTCTTAGGTCATCGGATTACCAAGAATGGAATCCTACCGCAGCCAGAGAAAATAGAGACTATAACTAACTTTCCTGAGCCGAAAAACGTTAAACAATTAAAAGGATTTTTGGGTTTGACCAATTATTATAGTAAATTCACGAGATATTACTCGGATATAACCGCACCATTACTGAGACTTGTGCGAAAGGATGCTAAATGGGAGTGGAACGAAGAAATGATAGCACATTTCAATCGAGTAAAACAGACTTTTTGTAAGGAGATGATCATTCATCATCCAGTTCCAGAAAAAGGATATTATTTGCAATGCGATGCTAGTAATTTTGCTATCGGTGCCGTATTGTATCAGCTAAACTACGCGAACGAGGAACTAATTGTAGGCTTTGCGAGTCGCACGCTAAAAGGAGCGGAATTAAATTATTTTACGTCTGAGAAAGAGCTTCTGGCGATCGTCTTTGCGTTGGAGAAGTTCCGGACATTTATAATCGGAGCTCAGTTAACTATCAGAACGGATCATCGCGCACTGACATTCTTGTCGACCTGCAAGTTAGTAAGTTCACGTTTGGCGCGCTGGATACTGTTTATTCAGACATACGATTTCGAAATCGAATACGTGAAGGGGAAGGATAATCTTGTAGCGGACACCCTAAGCCGATATTCACCTGAAAAAGAAAAATCACAAATTAGTAAATTACAAATAGTTGCACCATTAGCAAAAGAAATAACACAAAATTTAAACGATAACTTGAGAAACTTCGGAATGCTTCAAGCAAACGATCCGAGTATAAGAGATCTCGTAGAAAAGGATCTAACGAGAACTAAAAAAAGATTAAAGTTAGAACAAGGTATTTGGTACCATGTTGAACCAGGGGGCAATAAAAGAGCTTATCTCCCAGAAGAATTATTAAAGGGATTAATTATCGAGACACACGAAGCATACGGTCATGTGGGGGCAGGGAAATGCTATAAAATGCTGAAAGAGAATTTTTACTACCCGAAATTTGCGCGTTGCGTTCGAAGAACTCTAGCAAGTTGCGATTGATGTCAGCGATGTAAAGTACCGAATTTATACAGCTATGCGAGAATGCAGAACATAACACCCAGCAAAGTTGGAGAACTAGTTTCTATTGACTTCTTAGGCCCGTTACCCTCAAGCAAAGGAAACTATAAATGGTTGTTAGTTACCATAGATGCATTCAGCAAATTCGTACACTTGTATCCACTCAAAACTGCCGACGCGCGCTCCACAATCTGGTGCATCTTCGATGAGTACATACCTGAGTTGGGTAAGCCGAACAAAATTCAGTTCGACCATGGAACACAGTTCACGTCAGCACAATGGTTAAATAAACTAGAGGAAGAAGGAATCACTCCTATATTTTCATCGATAAGACACCCACAAGGGAATATGGTCGAAAGAGTAAATCGAGAATTGGGAAGATTTTTCAGAACATTCCTTACCGACAAACATACCTCATGGGTTAAATGGTTAAAAGTTATTGAAAGCTGCGTGAACGAAGTGCACCATGAGTCGACTGGATTTTGTCCGTGCGAAATTCAACTCGGCGAGCCACCCAGTAGATTCTGGAAACAATGGTTTAAAATAGATCAAAACGATATTGCACAAGAATTAAAATTAAATTTAGTTAAGGAAAATATAATAAGGAATGGAAATAGCAGAGCCAACAGATTCAATTCGAACCATAAATTAACGGAATTTAAAGTAAACGATTTGGTATTGGTGCGAGCGCTTAACGTCTCGGATTCAAAAAACAAAATAATGGCCAAATTCCTAGCATTATATGAAGGTCCGTACAGAATTTGTAACCGTGTTGGCGAAGCTACATTCATTTTAGAAAACATAAACACACGAAAAGAGCGTGGTAGATTCCACACAAACATGCTAAAGCGGTACATATTACCCGATATTTGAAAAATAAACGAACATTAGCAACAAGGGGCACTGACTGTCATCGTTTGCAACGGTTGTGTTTGAATTGCTAACATACCAAGGACAGATGATACGAAGAAGATGGTATAAAAGCTCGAGGTCGCTTATGAGTCATCACAGTCGTTCACCATGTCAGATTACGGATACATTAGCGTCCAAGACAAAGGAGTGCAAACCGTTGGAGATGACATCCAGATCACTGAAAATGATAAAGTTTTATTAAGTTCGGGAAGATTCAAATCAGGAACGGGACGATACGTCATCGGTAGGGGATACCAGACTGCAGCTTACCTGATGGATCCTACGAGGTTGCAGCGTCGACGCAGGGTAGCGCATCCCGAAGTAACGGAGACCGCCGAGCTTGAAAATGCACTTACCGATCCGCTGACCATCAGCAAGGCACCAAGTCCGAGCGCAACTGCAGCAGCCGCAGAACCATCGGTCACTGCAGATGTAAATAACAACCTAATATTGAAAATCTGCATACCAAGAATAAAAATCCCGTTCATCGAGGAGAAGAAAATAATCAAGAGAAAGGGCGAGCAAAACGGTGAGGTACACCAAAAATCAAACATACCTTCCGTAACTAAGATCCAAAAAGTATCAAGCAGCAATCCACGGCTGAAGAATTTCAAAATACCACGGTTAAGCCAGACATCGACTGAGACTGCAACCACATCCACCAGCACAAGCCAACCGGCGCACGCAGCAAGCAGTAGCCGCGATAAAACAACCGGCTGCAAGCGACCGCGGGTTGCAGATTTCGATCGCCGCAAGGACCGAAAACCGGAGGATCTTATTAAAATGTTACGAATCTTCGGTATAAAATCTTATAAACCAAGCTCTGGGCCAGAAGGTAGGCCCGTCAGTCACCCATTTTTCGGCCCAATCGTTCAAGCCAACGAGTGGGTCTGACGCTCGTCCCGAAACTTGTCCCACTCGCGGTCCGCGCGTACGAATTTACAATAAAATCTTATAAACCAAGCTCTGGGCTAGAAGGTCGGCCCGTCAGTCACCCAATTCTCGGCCCAATCGTACAAACCAACGAGTGGGTCCGACGCTCCTCCCGAAGCTCGACCCATTCGCAACCTACGTAATTGTAATTTTGAAAGAAATAAAAATTGAACGCTAAAAAATATTACCACCTTTTTTATAACCGGGATATCGTCCGGAAAATCGTCGTATTTTGTAGAATTGAAAAAAAATCGATCACGGCGCTATTTTGAGTTGTCACGAATTCGTAATCATTAACAGCTCGATAATAGTATATTATGTGGCATGCCCGTAAACCAAGTGTTTTTCGGCGAGAATAATGATTTCAGGACGAGCTAAAGGCGAGCCGGAAGCGAGTCCTGAAATCATTATTCGAGTCAAAAACGGTTTACGGGTGCGCCCCATACTGTGTTTTTTTCGAAATAGGCATGAAAAGTCACTTTGACGCCTGTTGAGATTCACTAGACGAAGACTGAGGTTATGGTGCGATCTGTCGCGCACTTCGAACCGCGCATCGAAACTGCCGTATAAAGACTTTATACGGCAGCTTTGGAATGCGCACTTCGAACTGCGCATCCAGACTGCCGTATAAAGACTTTATATGGCAGTTCTGAAACCAACTGTATAAAGTGACACTTTGTGGATCGAAAACAGGCGTCAAAAAGTGACTTTTCAATGCCTATGCCGAAAAAACTTATTTTTTTCAATCAAAGCAGTGTTCTAGACTTAGAACCATCATAATTGTATGAAATCGCTCATGAAATCGAAGGGGGTCAAGGTTTTTGATTCATTGGGACCACATGGAATTCTTTATATGAAGCTGTGCTATAGATAGAAAAACATTAGAATTATATCCAATAGGTAGTTTGGTGTAGTGGTTAGGGCGTGCGACTAGTAATATAAGCGAGCGAGCGGACGTGGGTTCAAATCCCGGTTAGGAGAAATATATCGGCGGCGGTTTTTTCAGCGAAAATACGTTTACATTTACAAGCGGTGAATCATAAATCAGCAACGTTGACGTTACAACGCTCGTCGTTAATTTTTTTTAACACGTTTTGTCGTTGAAATAATATATAAACAAAACGGCCAGTTTGGAGAAAGGATTGGCAAGACACTCGGCCCACTATTGACCCATGGCTGGTGGCATTGTGTATGCCAATGTTTCGCCACATTTGGGCCCAGCACGGTCGAGGGCTGGGCCAATGGTACATACCCACATGGGTAAGTAATTTCCCAGAAATGGAAATATGGGTTAAAACAAGCTTGGCCCAAGGATTGGCAGAACATGCGGCCCGAGGGGTAAATCACCGGGGAGATTTGGTGTACATGGAACAAGAAATGTCTGGGAGATGTGAGGAGATGTGAGGAGATGTAAGGAGATGTAAGGAGATGTAAGGAGATGTAAGGAGATGTGGGGGAGATGTAGGAGATCTGGGGGAGGTGTGGGTGAGATGTCGGGGAGATGTGGGTGAGATGTGAGAGATGTCGGAAAATATCGGAAGTATTCGAGAATTGTTGAAATGATATAGAAGACGATATACAGGGTGATTTTTTTTAATCGCCCCAGGCTATTATCTCCGAAACTAAGCAAGATACGGGAAAACACCTCAGACAAAACTTATAGGATATCGAGGGGGAAGGGATATGGTGCAATCATATCTTTTGTAGGTAGAGGCGCTGAGCTATGGTGAAGGTCAACTTGGTTTTTTTAAATGGAATGGTAAAGTTTTCTTCACAGAATCTGAAAGATCATCAGATTCTGCATCAAAAACACCTGACCAGATAATCTCTAAAATTGATGGTTTATGAGATAAGAGCTGGGCAACTTGAGTCAAAACAGGAAGTCCAAATCACCTGAATACTGTTCTTAAGTTTTATCGAAACTGTCTGAGATACTTTTCTACTTGGAGTTGTCAAGATTAGATATCACGGTCAAAGAAGTTGAGGTCAATAAATTTTGTCAATAATGTTATCGTCATTACTGTCATTTCTGGGTTCAATCAGTTTGTACCAACTTGTAATTTTTATCTTCCATAAAAAAGTATCTCAAACATTTTCGAGAAAACTTAAGAACAGTATTCAGGTAATTTAGACTTCCTCTTTTGACTCAACTTGCCCAGCTCTTATCTCATAAACCATCAAGTTTAGAAAATATCTGGCCAGGTGTTTTTGATGCAGAATCTGATGCTCTTTCAGATTCTGTGAAGAAAACTTTACCATTCCATTTAAAAAAACCAAGTTGACCATTACCACAGCTCAGCGCCTCCACCTACAAAAGATATGATTGCACCATATTCTTTCCCCCTCGATATCCTATAAGTTTTGTCTAAGGTGTTTTCCCGTATTTTGCTTGGTTTCGGAGATATCAGCCTGGGGCGATTAAAAAAAATCACCCTGTAGTATAATATAAACAATATAGTATAATATATAGTTGGTGGTGAACACGCGGGACGCGTTGAGACGAGTCAATTAAGTGGCTGTCCATGTGCGCGCACGTATTGTTAACGCTTCGACCTGTTCTCTTGTTGTTAAAAGTAAACATTATTGAAGATTAAATAAACCGTCGAATAAAATGGCAACAACTGTGGACGACTTTTTCGAAACGATCGAGAGCGAATTAGAAGTAGTTATTCCTTTACATATAAAAAAACAACTAACGCTACACGGCTTCGCTAATAATTTGTCGCTAGAAAATATCTCCGATGCTGATGTATCAGAAATTGAGCGATTTACCAAAACTGAACTGCAACTTGTTTTGCCAAAAGAAGAAATACCGGATTACCTAGGTATATTCAACAATAATATGAAAAATTTCTTATTTTTTGGTGGTGAGAAAAAACTACTGTGGAAGATACAGGAACACGTTAAAAACCGGCAAAAAAGCAAACCTAAATTAAAGCCGAGTTCAAAGACCAGTCATATGAAAATTAGTGACTCTGCGAAAAATATTACCCCTGAAATGGCTCTCGAAAACTTGGGCAATGAAAGGCGTTGTTTGAGTAAGTTAGTGAAAAAAAATATCGAAGAATGTATCCCTCTTCTGGATGAAAATAAGCAGTCAGTTGTCCTCTCAAAAATTGACGAGATCAACTACAATTGCCAGATCGATGAAGATTCCAATGTCTATTGTAATATCACCTGCCCATTGTGCGACATAAAACTGAAGGTAAAAATTAGATTCACTACTTCTATGAAAAATATAGTTTTTGATTGGTATAAATCCTGTTTCCGTAACCATGAAATTGAAAGTAAAATATTTTATAACGAGCCTCATACTTATTTTTTTTTCTTTCAATTTCAATATGAATAAGTCGTGGAAAAAATATTTCTTCATTCTATCACGTGTATTTATTTTAGACTTTGTCGGAAATTGTACACTGTAATTTCATGAAACATCGATTTCATTTGTCACTGGAATAAAATCAAATACAATGTACTGTAGGGTAAAGTGCGGAGAGATGCCGCACTTTTTGAAGAAAATTCATAACTTCTACAAAAATAGATATTAACAAACGTATTTAATAGTGACGTATTCTTCAAACTATGTACTAGAATGTGGCAAGAACAAAAAATTGATAAACTTTTATGTTCATATAAAATAAACGTCAACAAAAAACAGTGAAAAGCGGCGTCTCTCCCAAACCCTATGGGAGAGATGCCGCAGTAGTGCGGGAGGAATGCCGTACGGTTTCAAATGCCTTTTTCGGGCATCTAGTCTTCCAAAATTGTTGCACAACTGCCCGGAAAATTATTGCACTTTTTACATCTGATCCAGTCGTCGGTTTTCTTCATTTTATGATAATTTTTCCAACATTCGCCACAGGAATCTTCTCTCGCATTTTGTGACTCTGTTTCTTGTTTCCTGGACTAACTAGATAATAAAAAGGGAAAAAAAGAAGAAAAATGAAAAAAAAAAATTTTCTTTTAAATGAGAAGGTATATGCGGCATCTATCCCGAATCGCAGAAAGAGACGCTGTGGTGAATTGTTCAATAAGAATACTGATTTTCGCTTCGCGAATGGAACGTACATCTCAAATTGGGCTGTAAGAACTCAGTAAAACCATAACATTTATGAAAACTGTAACGAGGATAGTGAAACTTGCATAAATAGACTTCCCGCGTGAAATTTCAACGAGGAAAATTCGTACGTACCATCTTCTGCCCGCTATTATTTTCTTCTGCTTGCGAATTCGATCGCAATGTCGATTTTCGTCTGCTTCATTACTCTAATACTAAACATAAATCGCCATTGCAACACCATTTGTAGGCAAATCTCAGATATATGAGAAATGCGGCATCTCTCCCACTGCGGCATCTCTCCGCACTTTACCCTATAAGAAGACAAATATGACTTGGGATGAAATACCGGATTTATCTCATATTATATTTTCATATGGGGCATTCCGTGTCAACTCGACTATCTCAAAACCCTTATAATTTTTGTTTCGTCTGAAATTAATTTACGTAACAATAGCACTCGAAAATCAATGTTTCTTTTGCTTTGACAAATAGGGGAAGGTAGGGCAAAACGGATCGGGAGGGCAAAACGGACCGAGAGGGCAAAACGGACCGTGAGGGCAAAACGCATGAAAAATTCCTTCAAATTATTATAAAAAATTGAATGATTCATCGTGAAGGTAACTCTCGAACTTTGTAATTTTTTGAGGAAGGTCTCAGTCAATCAAGTCGAGTTGATTTTTATTTTTTAGTCGTTTGCGATGACTTGATTGAGTTTGACTCGACTTGATTAACTGAGACCTACCTCAAAAAATTACTAAGTTCGAGGGTTACCTCTACGGTGAATTATTCCATTTTTTATAATAATATAAAAGGAATTTTTCACGCGGTCCGTTTTGCCCTACCTTCCCCTACTTCAAAAGTTATGATCGTTTCAAACATACTTTCAACATAATTTGGACCCGTTTATAAAATCTGAGAAAATTCTCGAAGAAACTACCTCGAATTTTCAATTTTCGGTCCACAGTTCATGATGGGATGAGATTTCCTTGCTTCTCGACACACTCGCTATATTTATGATTCAATAAAGTCGCGCGCATACCACGCAATTTTTGAGAATTTTTTGTGTCGATCGAGTTAACATGGAATGCCTCTTATAATTCTTGTGTCATATAGAAATCGAAATAACCGAGATCGTAAAAACAAAAATTTGCATAGAATATGATGCCAAAACAATTAGAAAACATAAATCAGCAATAAGAACGTAACAATGTTGATCACTCGTTTCACATTAATTTTATTTCTAATTACCGATTATAAACTTTTATGAACCGGATGTATACAATCAACACCTCCAGTTATTATTTCTTTTTTTTCGAGGTACAAAAATACCGAAAAGGTCCTAACACGAGTACGCGATGGCTCATAGGAAACTTTAAGCAACATTTTCTTAAGCACGGAAAAGATAGAAACACAGAAGAAAAGAAGAGGTCAAAAAACAACTCAAAATCAGCTAAAACCTCGGCTGCATCGGCTAACACAATCTATAACTACATGGAGTCCACGTCATCGCAATCCCACACTTCACATCCACCAGTTGTACCCGATGATCCACTCCCCTCAACAAGCAATAACTTGTGCCTACCTCCACTTGTTAAAATTACAGTAGTAAGAAAAAGTTCGACTAACGAGGAACGAGAAATTGCGCCTGCTAAAAAGTCTCAAACTGCGATACGTGAAATAAGCGAGCCATCTTCCGAAATTGACAATCCCTCGGACGATCCGGATTTTCCCGAGGGCGGGGTAAATGATAGTTTAGAAACAATTTGCCCTGCCACTTGCGAAACATCCTCGGATAATTTAGCGGAAAATATTACCGGCAAAGATTCTCCTAAGTCTAAATGGAAGCAAGAAAAATATTCAAGACGACTAAGAGAAAGTAGGAAACGCGAGAAACAATTAGCAAATCAACCGTTGATATCTAATTATTTGGTGCAAGTTACTCAAATTTCAAAATTGATTCAGGAAAATAAAGAACTCAAAAATCGATTATTATACGAACTACCGGTAATGTTACCAGAAAACAAAAATTTTGATAGATCACGTGGTGCGAACGAAAAAATTCAGTCCCTGTTGACGTTATTTGCTAAATCTGCAGCATTGAATGAGAATAAAATTAAAAACAATAATTTCGAGCCTGATCTAATACAATTTTGCTTATACTTATACATAATCGGTGGGAAATTAATTTACGAAACACTACACGCAAATTTGCAAAAGGTAATTCCGTCCTTGAGTACCATACAGAGACAGATTAATAATTCAAATTCTATCAGAGAAGGATCTTTAAGATTTGTCGAGTTGAATGATTTCTTGATGAAGCGAAACCTACCCAAAGTCGTATGGGTCAGTGAAGACGCCACCAGTATCACTGGTCGGATACAATACTGTGCCCAAACTGATTCGATTGTCGGTTTCGTGAGTCCATTTAATAATGAAGGTTTGCCAAAACCTGATAATTTTCCCGCCGATTCTGTTCAGAATATTCAAAAATATTTTCGTGAAAGTGAACGGGCTAGATACGCATACGTCGTAATGGCACAATCCCCGATCGAAAAAAGTCCCTCGTTTTGCGTGAATGTATTTGGAACAGATAACCGTTTTTCACATCAAGATGTCGCCCGCAGGTGGATTACGATGAAAAACGAGGCTGAACGTTTTGGCATACAAATTTTAGGTTTTTCTTCTGATGGCGACAGGCGACTAATGAAAACAATGCGAAATTTTTCTAAATTTCAGTGCCCGAACGAAAATCAAGAATGGAAGTGGTTTCAGATGGATTTAGATGACGGTGACATATGCGTTCAAGACACGGTACACGTCGGCACAAAAATGAGAACGAGACTTTTGAATGAGTCGATAGATTTGCAATTAGGAGACTATAAAGCAACCGCGACTCACTTGAAAGATTTAATTGATAGATCTTCTAAAGATAAACACCTCCTAACTCCATCTGACTAGTGTTGCCGCGAGACGAGACGAGACGAGAATTTCTCTTCTCTCGTCTTGTCTCGACATTGTCGAGACGAGAGATCATACCGTCTCGTCTCGAATATCGAGAAAAAATTGGTCTCTCGTCTCGAATTTTTCTCGACCTTAAGATTCGTCTCTCGTCTCGTCTCGAATTTTCTCGACTGACCGTGATGGAAAATGTCGGCATAAAATCTTAATATCGATTTATTTTTTATTTTGGTGCTTTATATCTTCGATTGTACCGCATGTACCTGTTATACTGCAATCTTCGTTTTCCGAATAATTGCCCATTTTTATTTCCCATAGATAAAATGCTTATATTATACCAAAAGAACTCAGTTAATTCGCATGATTAATCATATCGATAGGCCGAGACTCTCGACACTCTCGCCGTGTCTTTCTCGTCTCGTCTCGACTTGGACGGCCGAGAGAAAATCGCTCTCTCGTCTCGTCTCTCGACTCTTCATTCTCGTCTCGTCTCGTTTTTCTCGTCTCTCGCGGCAACACTACATCTGACCTTAAACCGGATGACAAAATGAATTTTAGAGCCGCAGAGAAAATTACGTCGCCCTTAGTTGAAAAAGCTTTAAGAGATGTCATTAATCATCCTGACGGAACGATTGCATTTTTAAAATTAACACGATTGCTATTGCAAGCCTACCTAAACAAAAACGAGACACCATGTACGCGTATTTATAATATGTGGTATAGTGTATTCTTCCTACGGATTTGGCGCGACTGGCTACATGAAACTGAGAATCTTTCTGTGGTTAAAAATTTCGTTAGCCTTAATTGTTATTTATGTTTTGAATTGAACGCTCATGCTATTATAAAGCTAGTTCGACTGTACAGAGATAGTCCCGATCTTTCAAAAGAGTGTAGGGGAAAGCGGGGCAAGTTGGAGACGGGGGCAAGATGACGAAATCGTTGTTTCGCGAATATTTCAAAAGATGATGCCACACTGTAAAAAATTTATCTATGAAATTTAATAGAAATGTGTGTGAAGCAATTAACACATACAGATGTAATTGAAATTTCAAATACATAATTGAATGAAAACTAAGAAACATAGTTCTAAAAATTCGAAACATTACTATGAAATTTTATGAACACAATAACATTAAACTTCATTTATGAATTGCTTTTAAATTCCAAAGGGAAATTGTATATAAATTTTCAAATATCATGTTGTAGAAAATTAATACTATTTGTACATGAAAACTCAAAATAACTATGCGAAATTTTAGTCTTATGTTGTTGACAATTTATACTTTTTCTACATGAAAATTCTGAATAACTATTAGGAACTTCATAATTCTTTTTGAAAATTAATGCTATTTATACATGATTATTCAAAGCGTTTTATGAAAAAGCTCATAATCTTGTATTGTGGAAAACTAATAGTATTTGTACACGAATATTCGAAGTATGTATATGGAATTTCATAATCATGCGTTGTGAAAAATTAATACTATTTGTAAATGAATATTCAAAGTTAATCTTCGAAAAATCTTATAATCTATACTTATTTACTGTTGGGACACTTGGGTACATGCCAAATATAAACACTTGATTGAAAATTGAAAATTTATTGTTAAATAATGATAATCATTTTTAGGACAAAATTACACATGTTCACTTTTATCACGCGTTTTTAATCTCATTAACACATAGTAGGTATACAGCATTATACCGTATGAGGTGTTTTTCATTTATATCACTATCAAATGTGGTATCATATTTGTCTCATACATGGGTAAATAAATACGTAGCTATATTTCAATAGCAATGGACTAATAATGAATAGTTTTAAATATTGCAAATTGCAAATATGTGAACCTAATAATATATATATTCGTTATTGTATCGACATGCAAAATTGCTCTTATTAAAAAAAAAATATATATATATTGTAACGGATCAGGCGACCTAGGCCTGACCGTTAACAATTCGAACGCCAACCGTTGCGAGCGTCGAACGATCTAGAACATTCGACGAGAGCGACAAGTCGCGTGACGTCATAGCAAGTATATAAATCGAGACACAGCTCTCAGCAGGAGCAATCTTCGGCAAAGCGACCGGGTTGACTCACCGCGCATCTATTAAATAGCAATTCCATGGTATAGCACCTGATTGACTCACTACGCTCTTATTGTTCGGACACTAAAGGCATAGCGCCTAGTGATCCTTTAGCTTCATTTCGTAAAAGATTCTATCGTTCAATTATATACAATTTCAAATATAAAATTAAAAGCAAGACATATAAATCAAATCGAACAAAATAGTTAAATAAAACAAATTAGATTCGTTAGCTTCAAAATTAACGGAATTTTCCTTATAAAACGACGAGCCTGTCAAATATCGCCTAGCGATACTATTAAATCTACGATACAAAAAGTTAGTAAGTAAGCAACATTGTAAATATAGAATAATCATTGGTTGCAACCGTAAGTTAGGATAAAATAAAATAAATCGAATTTCTTGGTTTAACTAAAAGTAAGTTATTCTATGCAGATCCCTTATCCGCCATTTCCAGGTTTTTCTTCATCCATATAACCAATCAAAGCTAGATACAGCCTTAGTGTGTCTCTGACGCACTCAGGTCTGGCACAGCAGGTTGTATTGTTTAGAAAATTTGGGAATAAACTAACTTTAACATAACTGAAATCAAAAGGTTAGGTGGGTAAAGTGCAGCCTTAGCGCGTTTACGTGTTCAGGTCTGTGGGGAGGCGGCTTTAGTTGCACGGCGACTCAAGTCCGTAATAGGGAACCTTAAATTATTGATATAAAGGTCTAGAACATATAAAATCGAGCAAAGAACTCACAATTACACTCGGTTCGCGATACCGATGGTATCGCTCAAGAACCGAAACGTAACAATATATATACACATATATATATATAACATATATACAATAGGGTGGTCCAAAAAAAAAGTTTTTTTCCTATCATCTCAAAAGTTTCTTTTAGGTATAAAACAAATTCTCCTAAAAGCGCAGCTCGATATCTCAACTCTACGAGACGCTCAACGATTTTTTTTTTTTTTTTTTTCAAGCATGATAACTTTTTATTTGTAAGGATTACGAGAAAAATATTTCAGAGCTTTTTTGTATAGAATTAAATTTCCTACGAAAATATGTACATCAAAATTGAAATAAATTTTTTTTCAGAGTCTTACGTGAGAAAAACAAAAAAAAAATTTTTACGTGTTATTTACTACTAGGGGCTCTGCCCCTGCGCGCTTCGCGCGCCAACCCCGCTCGTCGCTCGCTTCGCTCGCTCCGAGGGCACTCGGCGCTCCGCGCCTCGTCTGTTCGGCGCTTCGCGCCTCACTTAATCGCGAGGAACAGTCAGTGCCGTGTGAACATGACTTATCACCCTACACGGAAAAGGTTTTGGGACTGCTGCAGCGCCAAACGGCAGACGGTGGGCTTCCCGTATCTGAGTAAAGGCGCCGTCTCTGCGACGGAACGCCACGTTCTCTCGCGAGAACTCTGCAGTCTTTGAGACATTGGGCTGCGATACGTTGGACGTAATAATACGGGAGTCCAACGTCTCGCAGACTGCAGCGTTCTCGCGAGGGAACGCAGCGTTCCGTCGCAGAGACGGCGCCTGTCTTTGGATACGGGTCCTCACCGTTCTGCCGCTTGGCGCTGAGGCATTCCCGAAACCTTTTCCGTGTAGGCTAGGTAGCACCCCCCCGCCCCTTCTCCTCCTCCGCCCATCGGTGGAAGTTTTTTGAGACGTGAAATTTTCCAACAGATGAAATACAATTTTAACATGGTGCAAGTGGTGCAAGAAAAAAAAAACGCAAATATAATTTTGGACCCGCACGCAAAGATTTAAACCCGACTGGTTACGGTTCCGCACACGACTCAGTCAGGTGCTATCGAAAAATAGCGAATCCTGGTGCAGCACCACACTGAGTACTGTTTAGAACACGACTTATTACTGTGCCCACACGACTCATTCATGTACGCACACGAATGGTTTGAATTCTAAACAGTGCTCAGTGTGGTGCTGCACCAGTATGCGCTATTTTTCGCTAGCACCTGACTGAGTCGTGTGCAGAACCGTAACCAGTCGGGTTTATATCTTTCCATGCGGTTGCCGCCCGCGATTCTGCTGCCTCTGAAATATTGCCGCCCCAGGCTATAGCCTAGTTAGCCTGTGCCTAAATACGGCGCTGGCTACACGGAAAAGCAACATTTAACACAACGTATTTATCATATTTTTATTATTTTTTCAACTGATTGAATTCATTTTGCATAACTTATATAGCCTATGTTACTCGGGAAAACCTAAAGAACAATTTGGTGTAAGGTTCATCCAAATCGGTCCACTGGTTCTCGAGTTTAGCGGTAACAAACATACAAACATACAAAGCCTTTTATATATGTAGTAGATATGGAAAAACGGAAAATCGTTGAGCGTCTCGTAGAGTTGAGATATCGAGCTGCGCTTTTAGGAGAATTCGTTCTATACCTGAAAGAAACTTTTGAGATGATAAGACGTAGAAAAAAAAATGTTTTTTTTTTTACCACCCTAATATATAATATAAGAGAAAGAAAAAATAAAATGAGTTGATACCTTCGTTTGAATTTTCACCTCTATTGCATGCGAATACAAATGAATATTGAACGATATCAACATTATTACTATTATTATCATTATTATTATTATGCCTTATAAAAAATTACCAACTAAGTTTACATTGCACTGATGTATGACTATAAAAATTGCCTCGTCTCTCTCTTTCTATCATCTTTGTCTCTCCATCATTCACACGCACATACATATAATCGTTCATTTGATATCGGCACACAACGTTATTTTCTATAATTCCTTTACACTCTACGTTATATGGATATAGAATATAAAAAATCTTATAAAAAAGGCAGAAAATAGGTGAATTTTACCCTAATATATAATATAAGAGAAAGAAAAAATAAAATGAGTTGATACCTTCGTTTGAATTTTCACCTCTATTGCATGTGAATACAAATGAATATTGAACGATATCAACATTATTACTATTATTATCATTATTATTATTATGCCTTATAAAAAAATACCAACTATAAGTTTACATTGCACTGATGTATGACTATAACAATTGCCTCATCTCTCTCTTTCTATCATCTTTGTCTCTCCATCATTCACACGCACACACATAGGTATATTTAAATCGTTCATTTAATATCGGCACAAAACGTTATTTTCTATAATTCCTTTATGCTCTATGGTATATGGATATGTGGATATGGAATATAGAAAATCTTATAAAAATAGCAGACAATAGGTGAATTTTACTTCAAGATTCCCGACAACTGGCGCAACTTGTCGTACAAGGTCTTAACGACTGGACTATAAGTACAGGCACGTCGTTTACCTCCTTTTTTCAGTTTACTGCCTTTGGTCGCAGGGTTGATGTCCAGTAAAACTCTGAAATCACAATAAATATATATAACAAGAAGACAATTAAATCAAATCTGGGCAAAAAAGATTATAAACCATGGTGGTTACCTTTGAATGAATTCGAACGTTTTTGCTAATTCAACAGGATAACTCAATCCGAATATATAGTAGGATAAGAAAGTTATCAAGATTCCCTCCAAGATGTCTTTGGGCGAAAAACATACTCTTTTTTCGATTACTATTGCACACGTGGCCGTTGGATCAAACAAAGATTGTCCTTTTATCAAAAGAACGGGTGAAGCATTTTTCACGATTTCGTGAACTTCGTCATCAGTAAAATGTTCGAGCTGTAGACAAAACATATTTTTAATAAATAACATTGCAAAGTATTCATAGTGTATTGATAGTGTCATAATTGATTATGAAAAAAATTGACTTGCATCGACAATTTTATGTAAAAAATCGCATTCTTCCTTTAAATATAACGTCAACAAGGGGAAAATCGCTAACACTAACGCAGAAGCGTTTTCTAAATCGGTGGACGCTCTTGCTGAATCTTGCAGTACATTACTTATTTTTTGAACCTGAGAATTGTCGGTGTTTTTGTTCCCCTTTCGAGGAAGACAGTATTGTTTCATGAAATCATGTACCACCAAATTTTGTTTTAAATTGTCGCGCCAAATATCATTCACAGGCTTCCCAAGTAATATGGACGCGTGCTGCAATATATATTCAGTTTCCATTAAAAGTGGCCATTCAAGCAATACATCTTTTATATCACTTGTTCCTCTATGATTGATAGCGACCCTTTGTGTTGGATACGTTTCCTCAATCATCGCTTTAATTTTCGCAGTATCTCTTTCAGTCAGTAAAGCTGCTTCTTCGGATAAATTTTTTTTTTTTTTTCATTCTGAGACTGCTCATTTTCAGTTGGTGGCAAAGAAGGCTCATAATCGGCGCAACCATACTCATCCAACTTGAGAGTATTACGAGATGTATTTTTACTTTTTTTGGTGTTACCACTATTATTTTCTTTCTCATTTCCCCCTTGCCTATCTCTCTCAGAGCTACTTTTCTGACTTCGATAATAATTTACCCGATTGTATATTTGTGTTATCAATTTTTCCTCGCCACTTCCTACAATCGAATCGCCAATTTTGTCCAGAAATGAATCTGGATATTTTTTCACGATTTTTTTTGCAGCTTTCACTACAGCTGTTCGTGAATCATCTTTTACTTCGTCCACTAAATATTCTGCTATTCCCTGAACCATCGTACGTCGATCAAAAGCTTGCGGAATCCTTCCTTTCTCACAAGCGTCCAACAGACGTTTCGGGAATTTCTCCCATGGAAATGGGTCTACCACTTTTGAAGTGCTCGATACTCTAGCATCCTCTGATTGTTCCTGGCGTGGTTGATTCTCGCCCTGAGCAATAGTCTGCAATGAAGTCCCTGCTGATAGCAATTCTATATCAAAATAGGCACCTCTTATTGTATCAATGGAAAATCACAGGTGTTAAGTTATCAATCGTATTTTTCGCTGTTTTTAAAATTACGCAAATTTGTTTGTTTGACATTTTTGGGACAGAGTTGAAGTTATTATTTCACATAAAAACTTGGAAGAGAAAAAAATGATAATTGAAATGGGAGTAAAATAAAGAATTCAGCCTGAATACGGCACTCTTAATTAAGGCTGTGACCTTTTCTCATATTGACCAAATTCAGAGATTATTCATACCTTGTTCAACATCGATTACATTTACGAGCATATCCAACATTGAGGAGTTTAATTGTGGTGGTTCGTCCAAGTCTTTTGGCATCCATTGAGAATTTTTCTCGAATATCATTACGGTCATTAAACCGATTTTACTATCAACATATGCATTCATGGTATCAGTATCGGGAATCTCGGTTCCATCTTCTTCTAAAACTACAGTAAAAGTCTGGGCACTGTGAGAACGGGCACTGTCAAAAACTGGGCACTGTGAAAACTGAGATGTGGGCACTGTGAACAAAATTCGCTTCTGATTGGGCACGGCCCTGGTGCCTTCACCTGATTGGTCAGAGCTATCAGAGAAATTAGGTTAGGTCGTTTACAGTGCCCGTTTCACCCGGTCCCGACATTTCACAGTGCCCCGACTATTACTGTACATGTTGACACATTTTCATGGAAATTTTTTCTTTTAAACATATACTTTGGTATGGTGGGGTCGAAAAAAAAATCTGGACAAACTAGTCTGATATATGTATTGTAGATAGAATTATAATAATATTAATTCCTCAATTCATTTTCTCATAATATCCTGTTACTTCTTTTATATTTCACACGTATGTACCATGTATCTCTGTTCAGAATCTGGTAGTTCGAATCGTTTTTTTGCAGATTCTATAAGGTCTTCTATGGTATTTACTGGTATCAGTATTTTGCGACTACGGTCTTTCGCAACAACCTTAAATAACGGCATCTTTCTGAAATGATAAAATAAAACAAAGAACAGGAGAGTGGAACGTAAAAGAACACGCATTGAACAAAAAATTCATAACAACTGGATAAGAATTTGAAAGGGTTTTGCATCATCTTACGAATCCGTGGACGTGGGCAATTAAAAAAAAAAGTACTGTCACTTTATTGGTTTGTGGCTTTATCGTTTAAATGGTTCAATTTATTGGGTTGATACAATCATCTTAAAGAATTGTGTAGTGACTCTATCGTTCGAAACCTATTAATTCATACCATATGTGAATTTATCGGACCAGTCGAACCAAATTTTTAAGTCTTCTAACTGAAGCTCACCTCTATATAGAGAGTGCAATCTCCAGATAGACCGAAAAAAACGGAAGTGCATCATAATTATTTTTTTTCAAGTAAAAATTCCTTCAGCCCGGGTTTGAACCGGGACTTCCGTTTTTTTCGGTCTATCTGGAGATTGCACTCTCTATATAGAGGTGAGCTTCAGTTAGAAGACTTAAAAATTTGGTTCGACTGGTCCGATAAATTCATATATGGTACATCTTAAAGAATGTTGACAATGAACCGAAACACATGTGTACCTAAATTTCAACGAAATTTTATGGATGAGGCAGGGGCAGGGGGGGTATTTTTACTATTCTTATGATGCTATATCTTTTTGTCCGGTCCTTATTTTTTCTATATGGGGAATTCCACGTCAACTCGATGAACCAAAAACATTGACCCTCTTTGATTTTTTCAGCGAATTGTTATATAATAGTTCTTGGTTAAAATAAATGTCTTCGATTTTTGTCAAATTTTTATCCAGCCGTTTTTGATCTGTGAATTTTTGAAAACTCGGAACAGCAGTCTGATCGAATTTTTTGAATAAATTTTCAAAAATACTATGGCCAACGACGAACATTTTCCGGTTTAAAAAAAAAAAAATAGACAGATTTTTTTTTTCTATTTTTGTTCTATTTTCTCTACTTTTTTGCCATCAACATTCGTTCATTCAAAACTTCGATTGATGATTTATTGATGTAGATAGGAAACAGCGAAAGAAAACGGAAATCAGTTCAACAATGAAACAAAATCGTGGTCAAACAAAAAAAAAAAAAAGCATAGGAAAAAATAGATGAAAAAAAAATTGCGTTTTTTCTCGCTGTTTCCTATTTGAAATAAATCACCAATTAGAGTCTTGAAAGGAAGAATGTTTGTGTAAAAAACAATTAGAAAAAAAAGGAAAAAGAATAGAAAAAAAAGGAAAAAGAATAGAAAAAAAATCTGTCGACTTTTTTTACAACCGGAAAATGTTCGTCGTTGGCCATAGTATTTTTGAGAATTTATTCGAAAAAATCGATCACGGCGCTGTTTCGAGTTTTCAAAAATCTACAACTTAAAAACGACTTGATACTAAAATTTGAAAAAAATCAGAGACACGTCTTAAACCAAGAACTATCATAGAAAAATTCGCTGAAAAAAACGGAAGGGTCAATATTTTTGGTTCATCGAGTTGACGTGGAATTCATGAGTTTTCTGCGCTGACAAATTTTATATTTGATTAAACAGTTATTCCATGATGTAATTTAACTCCCATCATGGCGCCCAATTGATAAATCCAAAGTGACGAATGATTCGGCAAGTCTTGAGCGTTCAAACATTCGTATACTTTAGAAGGTCGCAATTCATAAAAGCGCGTTATTGGATGGAAAATGGTAATAGATTTCTCCACAATAAAATTAATATTTTGACAATTATCAGCTAATATAAGCACAATTTTGCCGATTTCAACCTTGTATTGATATGCTGCTTGTCTAAGAACTACAGCGTTTCCGTTTTTGTAGGTGGTACCTTTAATAACAACCGAAGAGCATTGTTGCAGCTCTGAAGGTAGTGTATTAGGAATGACTTCCCGCAATGAATCTGCATACATGCTGGGATGAAATGGAGCCTCATTTTGGATAGAAATAGCATATCTTAAATTGGATCCCATTCTAAGCAGACTTTGAAAGAGTTCATGCTTTTCACTTAACGAATGTGTAACGTTCAGAAAATTATGACAAGCTCGTATTACTCTCTTAAAAAAAGTATGCTTACTCTCAAATCTCAGCGTCCAAGCTTTGATTAATGGTCCAAATTTCATAAATAGTTCAGGATAATGTGAAAGAAAATGATGTTTCGGACGCACATTGATCGATGGAAACAGTATTACTCTCAAACTTAAATATGAATCAATCGTATCTTGTAGATAAGGTAAATTACATGTATTCATTTGAGGAGCGCACACTAATTCCATAATTTCTATTAATAGAAGTATAGCTGACCACGTAAGATCGTTGGGATCCTTGATTTTATCATAAATAAGCAAAGGAAAGAGTTTCAGAAAACACCAAATCTGATATGCTCCTCCTATAATCCTGTAGCTTGTAAATGTGAATTTCGTCGGTTTGTCTCGTGAATCTTGCGTAGAATATTTAAACGAGTTGATCCTATCATTTAACTCAGCAACCGTGAACCATCCTTTTTTAATTAAGTTTTTGATGTAAAGACAAACATCGTACGCAATGACACCTTCCATAAGATCGTGACCCAAGCATGGAGGTAACCCAGGAGAACAAACATGAAAACTTTTTAATGTGTTGAATATGGAACTGAATTTAATACCGCAATGATCTTTCAATTCGTTATCGGATACTTCTTTTAAAGATTCTTCATATGATTTTACCGTTCTGCTGGGATATTCTTTGCGACTGTATTCTTCACTATTGGATTGCTCAACACATTTGTTTTTATTAAGATTACTAGTAGCTCGTTTTGCACTATTACATTTCTTATTGTGCAAGACTGTAGTTTTTTTGGAAATTTTTCTGTTTTGTTTTGCGTTACTGACACTTTTTAATGGTATCTTATTTACTTTGGCTCGTTTGTCACGTTTAAATAAGCAATACCGACAATAATACGGAGCACTACTAAAATTTTCAACGAATCCACCTAACGAGTGACTGCCTAAATTATCCCCAGCGATAAAAACTAGTCCACCTTTTCGATAATTATTAGAAGATATCTCAATACCTTTGTTCTCTAATATCTTGAGATCATCTACAATCCGGCCATAGACTTTCATGTGATCGAAATGATCCTCTCTGCATAAAGCAATTAACTGAATAGAGGTAATGTGAGTCCGGATGTAATCAGGTAGGTTCCCCAAAGACATATACACCGCTAAAATTTTATATTTTTTTTTAGCGGCTCCTAACGGGTTCGCAATTTCGAAACTGTCTTGATACAATATTATTTTTAGTGCATCAGGGTTTGTTTTAAAAAAAAAATTTTCAGAAAAAACGGAACCATCTGTGAAGTCGCGTAGTAAATTTTCCGAAACTGGAGCTTTCTCATCGATATAATTTTCCAAAGATTTATCTTTCAACATGGCATTTAATGTTTCGATAATCGATACATAATGGAAAAAAATTTCTTTACCATTCACAATTTTAATAACTACTCGTTCTGGTGGGATATATGAATTATGTTTTTTGTAAAATTCTTTTCTTTTGTATATGCTTTTGAGTAAATTATTACTTTTAAGAAAAGTATCTGCATCACAAACCTTGGTTAGTATATGATTGATAATGTTAGTTGAGATATTTTCCTGCAAAAGGCACTCCCTCAGATTTTTGAGAATTATTTCTTGACTTTGACCGTAAATATTATTCATTTCTAATACAAGATATTGAATAGTACTTGCAGGAACGAGAAATTGACTTTCGAGCTTCAAATATAAATTCGCTAAATTTAACAAGAACCGATTGTCTGTATCGTCAGAATCTGTAGGAATTGCGGTATCAATCTCTCCGATTGAATTGTCACCGTCATGAAATGTATCTACTTCTTGCTTATTATTCTCATGACAGCATTTCTCATCGATCTTGATCTCTAATGTTATTTGATTTTCGTGAACGTTACGATGACATTTCGATAAGTGTCCAGTGAAAGATTGAACGTTATCATACTTTTTTTCACAATCCTTAACAGGGCATTTTATTCTCAAACCGTTCTTGATATGACATTTTAGGTGTTTAAGGGGGGGGTTTACCCAATCAGTTACCGATTTGTCTATTTTCTCCTAAACGGGGTAATCAATCGACTTGTCCTTTCGGCAGCCGATGTTTGACGAGTAATGAGTTCGAATTGGTACGTTTGATCGGATGAAATCGGGATTTTTTATTTTTCTTCGATCGAAAAGTGTTGGCGTGCCACTTATTGCGACTTATGTCAAAGCCCACGCATCAAACATGTAAAATCGAGCTCTGTCGCCCGATTCTGTGAGGGATTCTGAACAGAACCATCCCAAAACATCTTTGTTTTCGACAACGATTCAGGAGACGCTTGGATTCAACGTTTTTGTGGTAATTTTCGCGATTGTCAGAGGCTGGGGGCGGCCATTGCCGCTACAGCTGCTGATATAACGCGGTGGTTCCCAGAACGCCCGTGAGATGTCGCCACGCGCCCATCTGAACTTCATCCTTTTACTATAGTATAGTATACTTTTACGGTGACATCTCACGGGTGTTCTGGGGACCACCGCATTATATCAGCAGCTGCAGCAGCTGTAGCGGCAATGGCCGCCCCCAGCCTCTGACAATCGCAAAAATTACCACAAAAACGTGTAATCCAAGCGTCTCCTGAATCGTTGTCGAAAACAAAGATGTTTTGGGATGGTTCTGTTCAGAATCCCTCACAGAATCGGGCGACAGAGCTCGATTTTACATGTTTGATGCATGGGCTTTGATATAAATCGCAATAAATGGCACGCCAACACTTTTCGATCGAAAAAAAATAAAAGATCCCGATTTCATCCGATCAAACGTACCAATTCGAACTCATTACTCATCAAACATCGGCTGCCGAAAGGACAAGTCGATTGATTACCCCGTTTAGGAGAAAATAGACAAATCGGTAACTGATTGGGTAAACCCCCCCCTTAAGAAATCGATTATAATTTTCGAAAGTCTGTTTACATAATTCTTCTGAACAAACAAATTGAGCGTTTAAATTTTTCGTAGTAAATATTTTGTTGTACATTGGTTGTTGCTTCACGGAAACATTGTGAGTTCGCATTATGTGCATTCTCAGGCTTGATTCAGTTTTAAAAAATAATTTACACCCGCCATAGCCACAATGGAAATCTCTCGTTAAATTACTGTGATATCGGTAATGCGTCAAGTGATCTCGAAATTTTCTGGTTTGATTCGTACAGAATCGACATAAATACATATTTTCCATTATACATAGAGAAAAAAAATACCTCGTTCCGAGAAAAAGATTCCTTGTTTCTAGAAAAAGATGTCTTGTTTCAAGAAACTGTAGTTTCTTGAATGTTTTTTGATTGAATCAAGGAAATATATTCTTAATTCAGAATAATCTGTTCTTACTTTGAATTAAGAACATATTTTCTGGATTTAATCAAAAAACATTCAAGAAACTATAGAGTTTCTTGAAATAAGAAATCTTTTTCTTGAAACGAGGATTTTTTTTTCTGTGTACCATTGGGGATTGTAATGTAAAAATAATTTTTTCTATAAACAGGAAAGCCTGCAAATATTCAAATTCTATCAAATTTAAATTCACAAGGAGTTAAAAATGTTGACTATTATCTCAAACAGTTGCAAGATTCAAAGTTTCTCGATCACTTCAACATTGTCAACGATTATCTGAAGTCTAGACAATGCTTGCTTGTATGCTCTGAATATTGCCCACGTACTACGAAGAATTTTTTTTTCAAGTTCGTAATTTTATAATGCTACATGAATGTAATATGAGGTACTTACCTTTTTAATTCAATATCCCTTTGTTGTATTAGTCTCTTCAATTATTATATATAGTTATAACTTCACCAGCGAACACTTTCAACGATGCTTCAATGTTAGGACCGATTACTAAGCTTGCATGCCAATACTAGGATGTAAGCGTGGTAAACGTGCGCAGAAGATTCTGCGCAACGAATTCATAAGACGATACATGACATTGCAAAGGACGTATATTAATTTTCAAACGATGTATATGAATTTTCAAATGACGTTTCTGAAATTTCATACATAAACTTTTGAAAGCCCAAAATTGTGTTTAAAATTCACACACGAGTTTTGCTTTTCCAATTTAGCAATGTGAATTTTATACACAGTCAACTAAAAAAAAAGACAAAGATATTGGAAATTCATAATATGTTATATAATATTACACACAGAAAAACCTAAACTTAAATCACGTTTTACTAGACGTGATTCACGTTTAACACTAATACGATGTCTACACAGAGAAAAGATAGTTTCTTTATAGTTAAAGAACGTATATTTGTATATAAGCAAATAAATATTTATTCATAGTTAACGAATATCAGTTGATCCGAATGATGTTGGGTTGAGTGAACTCATCTTGTATTAGTCATTATTTGACTCAACCGAATACTATTCGGATCAACTGATATTTGTTAACTATGAATAAATATTTATTTGCTTATATACAAATATACGTTCTTTAACTATAAAGAAACTCTTTTCTCTGTGTAGTGTCTTTGGATTCGATATAAAAAACGGAATCTACGTATTAGAACGCCTTATTTTACGATTTAAAAAAAAAACGTAATTCACGACGGAGCAAAACGTAATCTACGTTAAAAGAATCGGGAATGATGACAATAATAATAACGTCCATGACGGTCTTCATATCCATAATTCACAACGAAAAACGTCGTCATTTCCGACTCAATTGAACTTTTTTTTGGCGTATTTGTTGTATTTTGTTTTCGAATGAAAATTTCTCGTGGATGTTTAGACTCACACGTGCTATCCTATAATATAAAATTTCTCGTAATTTGATGAAAAACTAATCGTAATTTATGAATTGAAAAACACGAAATAAGGAGAAAATTGTCTTACTCTACTAATACGAAATCGTACGTGAAGGACATTTGATCCTATTTTACGGCAACGCAAAGCGTGATTCACATTTGTCCCTAAAAACGTAAATTACGCTTATGAAAACGTAAATCACGCTCATGAAATCGTAAATTACCACGGGTCAATCGTGATTTAGGTTTAGATTTTTCTGTGTGTAAAATACAAATATAAATTTTCAAACTTTTTCGTTGAACCTCTACATGTATATTATAATATTGAATTACAAGTATAAAATTTATAATTTTTTCCTCGAAAATTGACACATGTATCATAATATTTAAATACTAATATAAATTTTCAAACTTTTCCGTTGAGAATCTACGTATAAATTATAATATTGAAATACAATTATTGAATTTTTCGACTTTTTCCCCAAAATTGACACATGTATCATAATATTTAATGTATAAATAAATTTTCAAACTTTTTCGCTGAAAATCTACATGTATATTATAATACTGAAATACAAGTGTGAAATTTTAAACTTTTCTATTAAAAGTCGACATATGTATTATAATATTAAAATACAACCACGAAATTTCAACCCTTTTTTATTGAAAATTGATAAATGTATTTTAATATTAAAATACAAACATGAAATTTCAAGCTTTTTCATGTTATATCTAATTCAAACAGCAGGATTTTTAAATTTTTCATTCATTTGCATCTGAAATTCCAAAACATTTCTTACAGTGCAGCTAAGTCATCAAGTAGTGTTAAACAAACCCCCACGCAGTAATAAAACTGGTGTAGACTTGCATGACAAAGTCATATGGCTTCTCACAGAGACATAGTGGTTTTTGGTCTGCGCGATGTGATATTTTGTGTTCGGAAAACGGTTTTACAGAACTACAGGTGAGCAAGATCGTACTTGTGAATTAATCCTTCATTTATGTAGGCATATAGATCCTACAGATCATAGGATTTCCAAACTGTCACCAATGTACTGGTTGAGGTTATTTTTTTTTGAAAATAGCGGCACACGGGGCAAGTTGGTGGGGGCAAGTTGACGATCCACAACTTGCCCCTTTTTGCTATCCCTGCATATGGTAGGTATTTAGGCTATATGCAATTTCAGCTTATTGAATACATCAATGAATAAATCAATGAATTGGTATGAAAGAACCAAGTCTTGAAAGAGCCACCTCCATTTAATCATATAGTTTCTGCATGCAAGCGGCTCTTTCAAAACTTGGCTCTTTCATGCCACTTTTCCCCTACCTATACATAAAAAAATGTAACCGTATGTGTGTTTCCTTTCTGGATTTGAATGAACTGAAGTATTTTTTGACGAAAACAACATTTTTATAAGCCCATTGAGCCGAAATCTAGCATTCGCCAACTTGCCCCGTGGTCGGGGCAAGTTGACGAGTCTGCAACATTTTGGAAAAATCGAAATCACACAGTTTGTAAATAACCGAATTCAATGTCCATTTTTTTTGTAACAGCTAACATCTCATAGTTTTCGAAAATACCGAAAGATTTCAAATTTCACTTACGATTGATTAAAAAAACGCTTCCAAAGCTTAAGGTCTCCAACTTGCCCTGCTTTCCCCTATGTTCACACCATGGCTTTTCAGTTCTCAGCCTTGTGAACAAATTTTTCGGGCAACTCGATCCTTAACATCCACTTTTTCTACGGTTGTAAATTTCAGCGTACAAGATATTCTTAAAAGACTTGATAAAATTCAACACATAAATAACGTCATATCTGATTTGTCGGACAAGATCATTTTTCCTAGGGATGCAAAACATGCGAAAATGGGTAAAAATAACTTTGAAACAGAAGTTGATTTCAATTTTATGACCGATCAGGAGATAGAAAAATGCGTTATGAATGCACTACGCGATGCCAAAAAAGACTGCGAACATCTTAACATTAGGCCTTCTAATGAGGAATGGTGGCAAGAAGTGAAAATTTTTAATACTAATATTGAAAAATATCACACATTGGACGATGAAAACGAAGTCGATCTCCATATTCATAGTAATAGCAATGAAGCTGATATCGCGATGGAGGATCGACTGAACGATTTGGTAGATTCGGATTCTGAGGGAACCAACAGTGGTCCGCCCCCAGATATTGCCGATATTATCGAGTTGGGTGATACGTATGGCGAATTTTTGAATATGCCTGACCTAGGTGATAAACATAAATCGGAACGTCCTTTTCTCAAAATAAAAGTCGGTAATAATATCAAAACGATCCGAAAATCTTCACTGTGCTGGCTTTTTAATGAAAAATCCACCAAATTAAGTGCTGATCGACTCATAAGAGTTCGCGGGAATGCCAATATTGTGAGTAATTCTCGAAAAAATGCCAATACATCCAAGGATATACCAACTGCTATTTCCATTGCCGTAGAAAATTATTATGCGGTGTTCTATGACGATGGATGGTATATTGGGCGTGTAATTGAAGAAGTACGTGAGCAATCGAACGACGAGAATTCAAAATTATATAAAGTCAAATTCTTACGCGAATCTTTCAGCCAATTTCAATGGCCTAAACCAGACGATGTCCAGACAGTTGAAGATTGTTTTATTTTTTTCGGGCCCATAAATATGATTGGCAGTTTACCAATGACAATATCCCGTATACAAAGATCTAGGATAATTCAACAGTATAAAGAAATGAAACGTGACAAGAGGGATGTGTAGGTAAGAAAGAAAAAGTCAGAAGAAATCATACCTACTTGAAGATAGAAAGACGAAGTACAATTATTCAGTAGAGCAACTTATGTTCTGGAATATTATCTTATATTATCTTACATATATTTTATTATCTTATATATATTATCTTATGTTCATTTTAATTTTTGTTAACGTTGACGTTCATATAGTTTCTAACTTTGTTCTCGCTTTTAATATTTTTGTTTTGTACCGAATGTACTAATGCACATGTGTATGAAATATGTATGTATGTATGTATTAGGGTGGTCGTTAATATAGCTATTTCTGAATTAGATTCATTCATACCCTTCATTCGAAAGTAAAAAAAAAAAAAAAAATTTTGACCCCAAATTGAACCCTTTATCTCAATTAGAAAAGGTGCCTGTAAAGGCTTACTTTTTTGTATTTTTGTATTTTTTTTTGTATTTTTGTATTTTTTTTTTGTATCTTTTTTTTTTTTGTATTTTTTTTTGTTGTTTTTATGAACTATCTGTATGATCGATGGATTTTTAAGCCGTTTAAGAGGTCCCGAAATATTTATTTTATAAAAAAGTAGCCGAAAGTAATGGAAAATCAATACAAAAAAGTAAGCCTTTACAGGCACCCTTTCTAATTGAGATAAAGGGTTCAATTTGGGGTCAAAATTTTTTTTTTTTTTTTTACTTTCGAATGAAGGGTATGAATGAATCTAATTCCGAAATAGCTATATTAACGACCACCCTAGTATGTATAGGTATATGTTCTTACCCACTTTTTCCGAGCAATCAAAGGGAAGCAAATAATTGAACTTTCGGTTTAATATTTTATGTAGGTATGCTATTTGTATACTGTATAATAACCACAATAAAGTCACTGATACGTATGTTTGATCTTGTAGCTAACTTTATGTGCGAGAGTTTTTTCATTTACCTAAGCTTATCCATCAACAAGCGTATGTTATTAGTGAAAATTGTTCTAACTCTATGTATATCTGTATATAATAGTGTATTACTTTAAATATTTGAAATGCCTAGAAATTAGAAGGATCCAATAAACACACTAACCTAAGAAACGTATAAAAATAGGAAGAATGTCCGGCCGAAAAAACGTATATTTCACGTATAAACGTATATATACGTGTTTATACGTGAAATATACGTTTTTCCGGCCGGACATTCTTCCCATTTTTATACGTTTATCGGATTTTGTGTTTATTGGGGATGTGATGAGATGGTGGAAAAACAAAAAAAAATGTCGGGAGATGTCGGGAGATGTAAGGAGGTGTGAGGAGATATGGAGGAGATGTGAGGAGATGTGAGGGAGATGTGGGGGATATGGAGGAAATGTGGGGGATATGGAGGAGATGTGGGGAAATGTGGGGAGATGTGTGAAAATGTCGGGAGATGTGAGAAAATGTTGGGAGGTTTTGGGGAAAAGGAGATGTGGTGTACGTATTTTTGTCAGGTGATTTACCCCTCGATGCGGCCCATTCTCGGCCTTATGTTATCATATCCAAGCGTGGCCCACGCTTGGTTGTTTCAGTCTGTTCCAACGCTCGACGACATTTCGGCCAGGCATGGCCGAGACCTGGGCCAATGGTACATGCACGCATGGGTATTTATACAAGCGTCGATAGCGCAGAAAATTGTAACGACAATAATAGAATCAATCAAGATTTAGTAGGGGAGAGTGGGGCACATTCGGACGTGGGGCACATTCGGACAATCGCGATTGACACAAGACCTACTCGGAGTATTCGCACTGCCTGGATGAAAGTTGTCTTCTTGTGGAGTTCATAACGCACCCTAGAGATATCACCACTATACACACACTATAAATGCGAGTAATCGCGAATGTCCGAATGTGCCCCACGTCCGAATGTGCCCCACTCTCCCCTACCAGAATATTTAAATTCGTTGTCTCCGAATAGTCTTCCACCGTACGAATTACGATTACGACAATTTTCGATAATCATGTTGATCAGAAATTTGAGTATCAACGAAGGTTTAGTCAATGGAACGAGATTATTACTACTAGAAGCTGGAACAAATCTATTATTATGTGAACTTCTAACCGCAGATAAAGCAGGAGATATAATATTCTTAAATAGAATTACTTTAGTGTGTGAAGATATATATCCATGTTCTTTCACTCGAAGACAATTCCCCATCAAATTAGCCTTCGCGATTACGATTAACAAATCACAAGGTCAAACCTTTGACAAAATTGGAATTGATTTACGAAAAGATGTTTTTAATCATGGACAACTATATGTAGCTCTATCACGAGTGCGTACATGGCAATCATTGAAAATTTACCTTGGAAGTCAACGAAACAATACAACCGTAAAGAATTATGTTTATAAAGAATTATTTAATTCATAATTAACTGAAGAAATACATATCCCAAAACTACATAAACAAAAAATATGAAAGGCCTTCGCTAATGTCATTTTTTAAATGAATAAATAAATAAATAATTGATTTCATTGAAAAATAGTTGAATGGTTGTATCAATTATTATATATATTGTTATATATACATATATATCCATGTAATTTAATATCCGTACATATATATTTATAAATACAGGTATATGTATTATAGTATGAAACGTATCTCCATGAATCTTATATTAAACATGTGATTTTTATTGTAAAATCTCTGAAAATACGTCACATACGGTAATGGCTGAGGCGCGCGCAGCGCGCCAAATACGCTAGTTATTCAAGAAAAATGGTATAAAAAAAAAATAGAAATAATAATACTCCCTAACAGCACGGAACGTTGCAGCAATGTCTCAGCAACATTGCTAAATTTTATTTCCATTGCATTGCACTACAATGTTGCTGCAAGATCTCTGCAATATAACATTTGCAACATTGCATTGCAATGTTGCCGCAAGGTTGCTGCAATGCAACTATGTTATATTTATATATTCACGCATGTGAAAATACAAGAATTCAATTTTCCATGTATCAATCAAACAGACAAAATAATTACGGACAAAAACGGACACTTATAATTAACTGTAACTTGAATGCCATATGGTGACAGAATTTATCACTAGATTTCATCATTTATTTTTATTTCACTGATAATTAACCCGCCACGGGTCAACAGTTACAGTTACATACATATTGATGTCAATCCTCACGAATCAAAGTTTACCTATTGAGTCTAAAAGTGTTAAAGGTTGTAACAGGCGACGTTGGATCCAGATCGACACCGGACGTCAGTTGATCAACGAAGTTAAGCAATCTCATCGGCGACCAGGATTTGGATGGGTGACCCACATGAATAAAAACGATTAGTCTGCGAATAGAAAATTTCGAACACTCCGGATATTCACTGTGCTCGACCGCTCAAAAAAGAATTAGTTGTGGGTGAAAAAATCTCAATCCGTTTTTTTTTTTTGTTTTTTGTTTTTTTGTGCTAAAAGAAACGAATGGAACCGATAGAATCCTATATACAAAATGAGAAAGTTAATTGGGTAACACCGATACGAACGAATTGGAAATGTAAATTGGAAAAGGGCCTTTCATTAGGAAATAACTTAAACAGAAATCCGATTACGACCCATACAAAACCTTCTATTGGTTTGAATAATTTTTTTCAAGCAGGGAATGTTGCAGGAATATTGCAATGTTATGCAATGAAAAGCGGACATAGAGACATTGCAGCAACATTGCAGGGGCATTGCAGCAACATTGCGCAATATAACTGCAATATTGCCAATATTGCAAAGTTATGTTGCTGCAACGTTGCTGCAACGTCTCGGTGCTGTTAGGGCTAGTACCCGGGGGTACTCCCCAGCGGGTATAAATTGACTACAGGTCGTGTATAAGTGACCTGGCCACGTTTGGCGAGTTTTACAATAAAAATTAAACTACTAGCTTCCACGTAGGAGAGCAATAACATATAAAAAGAATTCATGCAAAAAAAAAAATATATAACTCGTCAAATCAAGTCCTCGCTGGACAATACTAACTAAATTACTAATTTATTAAATATAGGCTACGAGCCGAGTTGATAAAGAATTACTAACGATTTTATACTACTTGACTAATTAAGGATTATTCAGTCTTTGGTAATAATACGACGACTCGCTCGTCTCCGAGAGACGAAGTCTCCCGTTATACAAGTGCTCCGATGAGCTTATTATTTACAAACTATTTACAGATTGTTCCTACAACTAATTTAAACTAACTCTGCGGATAATTTATTGAATTTATTAACTACGAAAGTGAAATAATGAACCCTAAATTCTAACGCGAAGAACAACAAATACTCTCGGCTAAGCCTCGAGCTACGTCTCTCCCCGCAGGAGGAAGAGAGAGCGACAGTGACCGACTCTCACTGTCTCTGTCGTACTCATGTACTCCAGATACGGACTCGGCTAAATTATTAATTACGCGAATAATTACTCCAAAAATAAAGACTCTGTTAGGAATGAGTATCAGCACACACCATTGTAATTACTCATATACACGGTAATACGGACGAAGGTCTATTGTATACATGATGTACCCATATTGTACCTGGATGACTATAAGTTAGTCTATATTTAGCTCTCGGCCTGAGAGCGTCAACATTGAACATTGTAGTCCTACAGGACATTTCCTTATTTATAATAAAGTCGCATATTATAACCAACTATATTCAAACAGACTCGAACTACAAAATCTAAGGCAAAGGGGACACTGGTGACGGCCTACCCTTCGGAGATCGGTTTAATTCGATCCCAAGAATATTAATTAGCCTCGTGGCTGATCTATGGCAAGATGGCGGATAGCCGGTGCCGGATACGAATTATCCTGAGTAAGAATGGCTAACGCTTACCGTCTCCCGCGTGGAAAAAAAATATATGCTGACTTATATCACACATATATGTCGATCATATAACATATATGTCGGCCAAAAACAAATATGTTTGACGAGTTTTACATATATGTGACATATATGTCGACATCTATGAGTAGATATAATGAGGGGGTTCTGGATCAAAACTTCTTTACCGGCCGAGTTGTGATGGTAAGTTACCGACCGTGCGGGGTAAGTTACCGACAGTCTGATGGTAACGATCATCGATCTTTGTTACCGACAATCGGATGGCTGCAATTTGCCGTCGTGCGATGGCGCCACTACCGATTGTTACCGATAGTCCGATGGTAACGATCCGATCATTAGTTACCGATAGTCTGATGGTAACGATTTCCTGTTACCGACAATCTGATGGTTGCGATTTGTCGTCATGCGATGGCGCCACTATGGATTGTCGATCTTTAGTTACCGATAGTCCGATGGTAACGATCCGATCTTTAGTTACCGATAGTCTGATGGCTGCAATTTTTCCTGCAATTTTCCGTCTTGCGATGGCGCCACTAACGATTCGCTTTCGAATCATGGTAACGATTACCGATCTTTTTTTTCTTACCGACAATCGATCCAAGATGGCTGAAATATCTAATTCTTAGCTTATATATATTGTTACGAAGGTGTATTTTCCTCCTCCACTTGTCATTAAATTTCCCTTATATCGCATTCAGTCTAGCAGTCATGAAGATAAATGAATACAAATAAAAGATGTATACAGATAGCTGATCGACGAATATTGTTGTAAATAACAGTCTTGTTTCAGACATTAAAAGAAACGCATGCATTTTCCAATAAACATAAAAGCTAAAATATTTCAATATAATTTCTTTGTAATCGACTTGAATCTTTCTTTCAACTCAGGGACCCATTTCTTTATTACATAATTTCCAGCTCTAAAGCTAAATTTATAACAATATATACGAATTATACTAGCTGAAAATGTTTGAAGAGTGACAGGGTGTTATATATATATATATATATATATGCAATCAATGACGCAAATTATCTGATAATATATATATTTTTATTTGTTATGTCTTAAATCTAACTTATATTCTAAAATGACAATTTTTTTTTCTTAAAACTAACTTAAACCATGTATACATTATATATATATCCAATTTTAACTTAAGCTATATATGTACAACGGGGTGCATCGAGCTTCACGCATATCATCTGAAACATACAGGTATTTTTTGTAATAACCGAACGACATGTAATGAAAATTACGTGTACTTACCTAGCATTATTCGCCTCCTCCACCTTCTCCCCCCGCCTCCACCTCCTCCTTCTTTTCTGCAACCGCCGGCACCTCCTCCTCATCCCAATTTTCATCCAGCGGCGCCTCCTCCGCCACCGGCTGCACCTCCTCCCCATCCCCATTCTCCTCCACCGCCGGCACCTCCCCATCCACCTGCTCATCATCCCACCCCCACTTTAGAGGTTTCACCTCGATCCATATGGGGGTGCCATCATCATATCGGACCGTGATCCAACGCACCCCATCTATCACCTCTTCCTCGTTGTTGTCGCTGTCATACCCATCATCGTCGGAGCTCCAATCCTCATAACGATCCATGTTCTGTAATAGGAGATATCAATTACAAACTATATCCATCGAAATTCAAAGAGAGAAAAAAAACAAAAAACTATGATATCGAAGAATAACGATAGAGTCATTTGGGGTAACTGTGCGCAGTGGGTAAGTGTGCGCACCTGGCTTATCTCCGAACGGAATGAACGGGATTAACGCTATGCTACAGCACATCAGACCGGCCTTGATGAAGAATTAGTTTAGACAAAAAAAAGTGATGCGCTGCGCTGCATTTATTTTTTTTGTTGAAAAAACGAAAACAGGCGATCCCAAGATAGTTTTTTCTCTCACGGCAAATAGTGTGACGCCTAAACCCGGATCAAAATTGAAATAAATTTATTTTATTCATATCAGGAATTCATTTAAGCTTAAGGCTCGGCAAAAATTTCGAAGTTATATTCGGTGCTGGTGAAGTTTTGAGCATCTATATACAATTTGTCTCGCTGGGGTAAGTGTGCGCAGGCTTAATCATTGGTCGAAGACCAGATTATGCCTCAAGTTGAACAAAACGTTCTCAATACAAGAAATGGATCTTCTAGTAACAATTTCGACCAGCCAATGGTAGGGGTTGGGGCAAATAGTGTTCGCAACAGTCAAACTTGGGCTCCCGAAAACGCCTCCATAAGTGACCCTCATGTAGAAGGACATTTATGGAGATTTACAAGTTTTGGTCAGATAACTTGCTTATTTTACTCAAATTTTATTGTTCAGAGCATTCATATTCATAATTGTGCAAAATGCACTCGTATTTCCAGGGTGCGTATACTTACCCCACAGGAGTGCGCACAGTTACCCGCAATACGGGTCAAGTGTGCGCATTCTGAGTTTTCTTAATTAATTTTGTTTTTTTCTCAAGTGTGACGGTTTTTTGTAAAACTACTTTATTTATTCGATAGTCAAATAAATGCTCTATCCAACGAGTATGGGTTGTTTTTTGTAAACCTTGTTTTTTGAGCTTGACAACCCTCCAAAGAGCAAAGTGCGCACAGTTACCCCTAATGACTCTACTTACTTCTTGCTTTAGATTTGGCTGTTGCGATTTCTGTGTGATTTTTCCTCTTTCGACTGGTTGCGGATTGTGTAAAACTCGATGCAAACTCGCACTTTTATACCCAACTAGAAACCCGAAATATGCTCAATATTGGAAGGGGGCTGATCAATGACAAACTCGGAAAATATTTTTTTCGTACGGAGGTACCAAAGATGCCAACCCTCCCAGATGGAAAAAAAACCCCTTGACCAATGGTTGGAAAAGCTTGAATTTTCATGGTATTTGGAAGGTGGATGGGTAGGATGTGGGCATATAAAACCCCAAACCCTAGGGTGGGTGTTAGCAATCGTCTAGTGCCAGTTTGACCGTGAAATTCTACGAAGAAAAAAAAATGGACAACGCTATGTATTGTTACGTTTCGGTTCTTGAGCGATACCACCGGTATCGCGAACCGAGTGTAATTGTGAGTTCTTTGCTCGAATTTTATTTTCTAGACCTTTAAATCAATAATTCAATGTTCCCTATTACGGACTTGAGTCGCCGTGCAACTAAAGCCGCCTCCCCACAGACCTGAACACGTAAACGCGCTAAGGCTGCACTTTACCCACCTAACCTTTTGATTTTAATTTTGTTAAAGTTAGTTTATTCCCAATTTTCTAAACAATAGAACCTGCTGTGCCAGACCTGAGTGCGTCAGAGACACACTAAGGCTGTATCTAGCTTTGGTTAGTTTTATCGATGAAGAAAGACCTGGAAATGGCGGATAAGGGATCTGCATAGAGTAACTTACTTTTTAAATAATCAAGAAATTCGATTTATTTTACTTTACTAAACCTAGCGGTTGCTACCAAATACTTATCCTATATTTACAGTGTTCCTTACTTGCTAACTTTCTATATTGTAGACTAATTTTGATCTCTAAGCGATGTTTGACAGGTTCGTCGTTTTTAAAGGAATTTTCCGTTATTTTACTTTATAATTCGATTTTCTATATTTTGATTAAATAATATATTTTCTTTTATGATAATTTCTTTTATTGATATTTTGGATTTTATTTGATTTCTGTTGAAATTTGCTATTTGAATAGAATAGAATTTATATTGAAATGAAGCTACTAGTTCACAAGGCGCTCTGCCTATTGTGACTGATGAATAAGAGCGTTGCGAGTCAACCCGGTGCTATACCGTAGAATTGCTGTTTAATAGATGCGCGGTGAGTCAACCCGGTCGCTTTGCCGAAGATTGCTGGTGATGAGAGCTGTGTCTCGACTTATATACTGACTATGACGTTACGCGACTTGTCGCTCTCGTCGAATGTTCTGGATCGTTCGACGTTCGAATTGTTAACGGTCAGGCCTAGGTCGCCTGATCCGTTACATTGCCCCCTTCGATCATTGGCACTTCTGACGATCTTCGATTGTCGGCAGGACGATGATCGATTTATCGTTTTTCGGTGTTGGTGCAGTGCGTGGTATAGTCGTGACTGTGACGTGTTCCGTGGATTTAGTTCTGTGCACCCTGGATCTTCGGTGGTGTTCTATAGAAATGCACCTCTGCAGGTGCTCAGCGATCTCCTCCTCTTCAAAAAGAATCCCCGTGCACTGAGATTTTTCTGCGTTGGATTTGATCTACCGAGATCGACATTGGCGTCATTTGCATATATGAGGAAAGGAACTCGAACCCACAGGTACGTCGATCTCGCTCTATTTGGTCTTGTCTTTGTCTTTCGTCTTATTACATCATTGTATCGTCTGTGTCGATGTTATTGTCGTTAATCCTTGTCTCTTGTCTGTTCAGGTATTCGCCGGTGTCCGTCTTCGCGTGTAGTTGTCTTGACAGCTGGTCGTGTGGTACACATCGGTGGTGATTGCATCTCGTGCATTGCCCCCTGGCTCCACATGGTACTGTAAACTTTGATTTTCCATCAGTTTTCTCTTTTTGTGTTCTTTAATCGCGATTATCTGGTTGATAATCGGATTATAAGCTTCGTCATCTTCATATGGTCTA
Source organism: Tenthredo mesomela (assembly GCA_943736025.1). Lineage (NCBI taxonomy): Eukaryota > Metazoa > Arthropoda > Insecta > Hymenoptera > Tenthredinidae > Tenthredo > Tenthredo mesomela. The sequence goes on along the minus strand of OX031020.1, from coordinate 12,780,828 downwards.
ATTTGGGTCGTCAAATCAGGTGTTTTCGTTATATCCAGTGTTGTCCGAAACAGTGTTAGTAATTCGTTTCTTAATCCATTGACTTTCTTTTCTCTTTCAGCTGATTTCCAGTCTTCAATCATCATCCGTTGTGTGCGCGTGGTGTGAAAAGGTGTGCGCGACGGATTTTTATAGACTTCTGCTGGGATTATCTCTAGAGTGCCGTGATGTGACCATGGATTTTCTCGCTGGCTATCTGGATTATTCTTCAATGCGTAGTGCAGTGAAATGGTGTTTTTGTTTGAATCTTTGCGCGAGTTATCTAAATCTATTTCTAACTCATAGTGCGATGAAGTGACGTTTTTGTTTAAATCGGTGCTCTGAGCTATTTTAAAGTCAATTAGACACTTAATGTTATCGTTTAAATCGGTATTGACATTTTTCGGTTTTTGTTCTAATTGAGTGTTTTGACTTAATCCGATTAACGGATTATCCGGATTTGTTTTTATCTTTTCTAAATCTAACTTATTACTATTTCCTATGCTAGCTAGCTGATTGTTTTTCTTTTTATCTAAATCTAAGTTTTCTAATTCTACTAAGTTGACGAAAAATTCGTTTCCTGTTCGAATCTTGTTTGTTTTTATTTTCTCGTTGCCGTGACTTTCGTCATTCGGTTCTTTGTTTTGGTTTTTAAATTCTACCGGCTCTACTGGCTCGATTTTATTTATTTCGACGATTTTGTGTTGACATTCTCTGGGTTTAAACCCGTCAATCTTTTCCGCGGTTTTTACTTTTTCGTTCGACGTTAATATTATTTCTTTTGGTGAATCGAATTTTTCGTCCACTTCGTTTTTTATTTTATCATCTAACTCTGCTAACTGTTTTTTGTAAAGTTTTGATTGTGCTTCCAATCTCTCTCTAAAGCTCATTTCTTTTTCCATTATTTTTTCATTCTCTAATTTTTCTTGAATGCTTTTTTGTTCCATCGACGCTAGATCATCATCTAATTTTTTATTTAATTTATCTAGGAATGACATAAAGTCATCTGACGCTGAATTTGACGTGTCGCTGTCGACATCGTCGTTTGTATTTTCGACAATAAAGAAATTATTCATCTTATTCGCTGTGTTTTTCATTTTGTGTTTATGCCTATCCGGATCCTTGCCCCCTAGTCCCTGATCTACAGTTAGACTGATGCGAGATCCCTTGTCCGCCATTTCCTGGTCGTGACATCGGACTTTGACGTAATCCACAAAAATGACTCTACTAGTAATGAAGTTAAATTAATTAGTGCAACGAAGTTAAGTTAAATTGAATAAATGACTCTAGATATTTTTTAAGTAAGTTTTTTCTTAAATATTGATTATAAAAGCCCCTCAGTTGGGCGCCAAATGTTACGTTTCGGTTCTTGAGCGATACCACCGGTATCGCGAACCGAGTGTAATTGTGAGTTCTTTGCTCGAATTTTATTTTCTAGACCTTTAAATCAATAATTCAATGTTCCCTATTACGGACTTGAGTCGCCGTGCAACTAAAGCCGCCTCCCCACAGACCTGAACACGTAAACGCGCTAAGGCTGCACTTTACCCACCTAACCTTTTGATTTTAATTTTGTTAAAGTTAGTTTATTCCCAATTTTCTAAACAATAGAACCTGCTGTGCCAGACCTGAGTGCGTCAGAGACACACTAAGGCTGTATCTAGCTTTGGTTAGTTTTATCGATGAAGAAAGACCTGGAAATGGCGGATAAGGGATCTGCATAGAGTAACTTACTTTTTAAATAATCAAGAAATTCGATTTATTTTACTTTACTAAACCTAGCGGTTGCTACCAAATACTTATCCTATATTTACAGTGTTCCTTACTTGCTAACTTTCTATATTGTAGACTAATTTTGATCTCTAAGCGATGTTTGACAGGTTCGTCGTTTTTAAAGGAATTTTCCGTTATTTTACTTTATAATTCGATTTTCTATATTTTGATTAAATAATATATTTTCTTTTATGATAATTTCTTTTATTGATATTTTGGATTTTATTTGATTTCTGTTGAAATTTGCTATTTGAATAGAATAGAATTTATATTGAAATGAAGCTACTAGTTCACAAGGCGCTCTGCCTATTGTGACTGATGAATAAGAGCGTTGCGAGTCAACCCGGTGCTATACCGTAGAATTGCTGTTTAATAGATGCGCGGTGAGTCAACCCGGTCGCTTTGCCGAAGATTGCTGGTGATGAGAGCTGTGTCTCGACTTATATACTGACTATGACGTTACGCGACTTGTCGCTCTCGTCGAATGTTCTGGATCGTTCGACGTTCGAATTGCCCTGCTCAAAATCCCAGACAGAAAACCGGACAGGCGGAATTGTATCCGCCTGTATACGTCCGAGTTCTGGTTTTTGTGTACCTGGAAACTTCTGGTCCTGTCCGGAATTTTGACGGTCCAATATTTTCTCGTGTCAGCATTCCTATCGGGTTTTATCTGGAAAGTAACCCCACCCTAGGCATTTTTCCTGTATGGTTCGATCCGGATCCATTTTCAAAAAATTGAAGTTTTTTCTTTTTTTTTTTCTTTTTTTTTTTTTTCTTTTTTTTTTCGTTTTTTTTTTTTTCGTTTTTTTTTTTCGTTTCTTTTTTCGTTTTTTTTTTCTTTTGTTTTTCGTTTTTTTTTTCTTAAGTATATAGATGATATTTTCCGCCTGTATACAGGGTGTTCCAGACCTCGCGACGAATATTTCACAGGGTAAATCTTGATCAAAAATGGGATCGAAATTTCCTCAGCCGATTTTTTTTAAAATGCATATCTTTTCCGTTATAATTAATTCAATTTCAGTCAATGACGCGCGGCTTACGAACGGCCGCACGTCGGTGTGCTTACCGCTCGGTTGTGTGCACTTTTTTTCGTGGCGACAATAGGGCGAGAGACGCGCACACAACCGAGCGTTGATTACACCGACAAACGGCCGTTTATAAGTCGCATGTCATTAGCTGCAATTAAAATAATTATAACGGAAAATCCATGCATCTCCGAAAAAATCGGCTGAGGGAATTTCGATCCCATTTTTGATCAAGATTTACCCTGTGAAATATTCGTCGCGAGGTGTGGAACACCCTGTATATACTCACCAACTCCGATAAGTGGTACTCGCGAGAATATCGAAAGCGGTGGTCGCCGCCTTACGAGAAAATATTGAAGTAATGTACATTAAATGGAAACCGAAAAGGTACGGACAGAGCCCCGATTCCAACTTTGAAAATCTTTGTCCGTATCTATCCGGTTTCGGTCACGCAAATCATAACGTGATTACATTTACATCAAATCTTCAAAGTTGGAATCGGAGGGCTGTCCGTATCCATCCGGTTTCGGTCCCGCAAATCATAACGTGATTATCAATTGATACGGCACGAAATCGGATAGAGCCCCAATTCCAACTTGGAATATTAGCTGTATTGATAATCACATCTTCAATACTCCGGTTATGATTTGCGGGACCGAAACCGGATAGGTATACGGATAGAGCCCCGATTCCAACTTGGAAAATTTCCCGTGTAAAAAAAAAATCGTCCATCTAGATCTACGATAGATCTACGAAGGACGTCTATGACAAGTATGCCTACTGGGACGATCGTAGACGTGAATATAGACATGTCGATTGTGACAAACGTCTACAGCCCGTTTACGTAGATCTGCGTGGATCTACGTAGATCTACATAAACGGGATGTAGATCTACGTAGATCTACGTAGATCTACGTGGATCTACGTAAACGGGCTGTAGACGTTTGTCATAATCGACCTGTCTATATTCACGTCTACGATCGTCCCAGTAGGCATACTTGTCATAGACGTCCTTCGTAGATCTAGATAGACAATATTTTTTTTACACGGGTTGATGTAAATAATCACGTTATGATTTGCGGGACCGAAACCGGATAGGTACGGACAGAGCTCCGATTCCAACTTGGAAAATTTGATGTAAATAATCACTTTATGATTTGCGGGAACGAAACCGGATGGGTACGGACAGAGCCCCAATCCCAACTTGGAAAATTTGATGTAAATAGTCACGTGATGATTTGCGGGACCCAAACCGGATAGATACAGACAGAGCCCCGATTCAAACTTAGAATATTAGCTGAGGTAATGCGCTTGTTCCGGAAACAGTCCAGACAAAACCAGTCTAAAAACCAGATTAATTTTTTCAACCGACAATATGCCGATTGGTCCGGATAAGTTACCCCGTCGCGGATTTTCCGAGCCGGATTGAATGCCGACAAGGCTCGTGCAGAATCCAGACAGGAATTTTCGACCGGATAGGGTACAGACCACAGACAGACAGATACGCGATCTGGTCTTGTCTGGAAACTTGTCCGAAAAGCTATCCGCTCCTGTCGATTTCAGTCTGGGATTTTGAGCAGGGTGTTAACGGTCAGGCCTAGGTCGCCTGATCCGTTACAGTATATGAATCTCGTTGAGATGATGGAGGACGCATACAAGTTACTGTGTACACTACCACCAGAACAGGCAAATGAAGATATTTTTATTCACTGGCGTGACATTGCACATCAAAATATCCGATTTTTGAACAATATTTTAACGCAATCTAAACCGAGTGTGAGTGAAAAACAACGATTGCAACATATAATTTCACTCCTTCAATCGTGGGCGGTGAAATTTGAACGACATCGTGCAACTATTGTTGGTGGTAATATCGGCGATGATATTCATAATCGCGTTCGATGGGATTACATGGAGAGCGCCTTCAAGTGTCGCATACGCACCGGAGCCGTGACAAATCTTCAGCATAAAGATTTGGCAAGATTTTTGGCTGACGCTGGGGTGATAACGATGCAACGTTTGAAAAATGTGCTACGCCAAGAAGGAAGTATCAAGGTGAATGTGGGGGTTTCGTGTAAATTTGAGAACGTCAAAAACGATGAGATCAGTGTGGAAGTTAAGAACTTCAATACACGCAACGCCACGATTCTTCCATCAACGGATTTGGAAACCTGGTTCACCGATAATGTAACGAATCCTCTGCTAACCATGGTGGAGGATTTCGAGCAGCGTGATTCTGGTTGGAGTATGATTGAGATCATAAATGCCGTGATCTGCATCAACCGATACGAGCCTCTTCGCGGTGGACTCTCGACATTCACACCGCTACCTGAGGATATTCAGCGAAAGAAAGCGGTGGTCAACGTGCAAAACGACGATGATAGATGTTTGCTGTGGTCTGTTGCCGCAGCTCTTCACCCCGTAGACGTCAACGCAACCAGAACACGCAGCTATCGACGGTAGGGGAAGATGGCCCAAAGTGGATACCCCGGGCAAAGCGAATTCGGTGAATATCTCGGTGTCTGAAGTCGGCTGCTTATTGTCATATATATTGCATCATCTCACGTCAGAATATCAGTCAAAAACAGTAGCAAATGAGCTGAGACGCGTTGGTGCGAAAGCTACGCAAAAGATTAAACAAAACACTTTGAATTGTTAAAATTTTCCGAAGGTATGTATTGCGATGTATTTCACTCAATTATTGCTCTGGTCTAATTGTCGTATTTTTTATGTTAAACGGCGTCCTTTTCTCGAGAAAAACACCATATGCCGATTTGTTTTTAATCAAATATATTCAAAGAAATTAATCATATTTGTTCTCAATGTGCTGCCGGGCAAAGTGAACCGGGCAAAGTGGATAGATATCCACTCAATGAGAAGAACAAAGATAGCAGAGGCTCAGCAGGAAAATACGAAGACTGCGTGGCCATTGTGTGTAACGAAACCTACTCTGGAATAGGCGGCAAGCCTATTGAAAATTGGATCCAGTGCAATATGTGTAAGCATTAGGGACATGAGAAATGCACTATGTATGGCGAAAAAGGTGCATTCGTTGAAAAAAAACACTGGTATTCACTTTGCCCGGGCTCACGGGCAAAGTGAATAATTTTCCATTTTTTACTTTATGTTATTGTTTCGCTATAGCATTAATAATTTCACAACTTCTATTGATGTTTTGCATAGTTCATTGAACAACTTGAGAAAATCAGTTGTTGTTCACTTAATTTTTTGCTTTTTTCCCAAAAATATCCGCCGCTGAACATTAACCTATCCACTTTGGGCCATCTTCCCCTACATATCAGAGCTAGATTGCACAGGTATCAAATTCCCCGTAACCTTGCATAGTGTAGAAAAATTCGAGAAGTTGAATAATTTGAGTATTAACGTATATGGAATCGAATCGGAAACTTTTCAAAGCAAGAAAGAGTCGACCAATAGTATAATTATCCCGCTATATTTAAGTAAAAATGTAACAGAGAAAAATGTAATCCATCTGCTTATGATTGAGAGTCGGAGCAAACTAGATGATAACGATGGTGGCGATTTAGATAATTTCAAACCACGATTCCACTTTGCTTGGATCAAGAATCTTTCACGTTTGGTTAGCATGCAATTGTCGAATCATAAATGTGCACAATTTTTGTGTGATAGATATTTGTGTCACTTTAACGTACGGAATGCCTATGAAAATCATAGACAAGATTGCACGCGGTTAAATAAAGTGCGGATGGAATTCCCCAAGGAGAACACTTTGAGATTTTCCAATTTTAAAAATCAGGGCACTGTGCCGTTCGTCGTATATGCCGATCTTGAATGCATGATGAAACCTGGGGTGAAAGAATCTCAAGAGCATATTCCACATAGTGCGGCGTATTATACACATTGCGTGTACGACGATACATTATCGGAATACAAGGGCTACCGTGGATCTGATTGCATTAAATGGTTGATTGAGGAGCTTCGCGAATTATCCATAAAAGTAGAGTCGCGTATAAAAAATGTAATTCCAATGGAGCTGTTGAATCAAACGCAACGCGATCGTCACATGCGGGCGAAAAATTGTTATATCTGTGAGAAGCCGTTTTCGCCTGAGGAAAAAAAATGTCGCGATCACTGTCATTTCACGGGTAAATATCGCGGAGCCGCACACAATCGATGCAATCTGAATTTTCAAGAGTCGCACACGATTCCCGTGGTTTTTCACAATTTATCGGGCTACGATTCTCACTTTATCATCAAATCTCTGGCCACAACCTTTCCCGGTGATATTTCATTGCTACCCATCAATAAGGAAAAATACATATCATTCACAAAGAAAATCGATGGTACTATGATTAGTTTGAGATTCATAGATTCACTCCGATTCATGGCTAGCAGTATAGAGAAATTAGCATCGTACGTCGACGATGCTGATAAGAAAATAACGCGGAAATTTTACAGCGATCGGGATGAATTCAGTTTGATGATTCGTAAAGGTGTCTTTCCGTACGAGTATATTGATTCTTGGGAAAAACTTAACGAAAAATGATAAGTATCCCTTCATAATACTCGTGATGCCGACATTCTTATTCTGATCAATCTCGTGTCCATTCAACTCGTAACGCATATCGCCAAACATGTGACACACGGCCATATTGACCAATTCTGTACCTGCACTAACAGCGGTGCCGTCTGATTTTGTAAGCCGACCGTAGATGTGGAGTGAACTTTTGCTGGGTAATACACACGCATCTTGATTCTGTACAGATATTCGAATCTCATCGTTATTTCTGAATGTAGATGCAGCATACGGTTGATGCGCGTGTATTTCACAGTGGGCAATCGACTCGTCGAAGGTCACAGGTGTTTGAATTTTTATCATTTTTGTGATGGACATACGCAGATAAAGCAATGGATTCTTATTTTCCACCACAACGAAGTCGAAGTCCTAGGCTCCGGAGAAACTGAGCGTTCTGATGTGTCACTCGAATCGGAGCTGCTCGACGACTGATGATGCTCGGACATGTTATCGAGCTTTTATAACTACTACCAGATTTTCTTGTCCTCTCAAACACAATGCCCATATTATCTCAAAGATTTCACGTGTAATCGTATAGTTACAGTTTCTCTACGAAAATTGATTAATTTGCCGTCCTGATCGACTATTCTCAATTGTATATCGTGTATTGACCGTACGGTGATTGGATGATAAATGACATTTGTCGGCACTTCCACGATCTTATATCCGGGTGGTACGGTTGGGAAAAATTGATGAATCGTATGCACCCGATGTTCATTTATATACGCACCGGTGGTAATATTACACTCAACTCGCAAGGCGTTGACTTTGAGTATGCGAACGGGTAACTGGGATTTATGGGTAATACCACTTTCAAGCTTTTTTGGGGTAAAACCGAGCAATCGGCCGATGGAATCTTTTGGTTCAAAGTTCACAGAATGATTGCATCTAATTTCACTGAGTAACTCATTGTTATTAGCCTTTAGACTGAGATTTATATCCTTAGGTAGTGCCCTTTTCAAATAATTTGCGATATCCTCAATTTCATAGCTCCCGGTGGGTATTGTAATCACAGTGTCTGGTTCTATATAAAACTTATTACACCCTTCATCTATATTGGGGATTGCATTGAATGTCAGAAGCTCTATGAGTCCGAGAACATACGTCTTTGTTGGGGATAACTCGATCGGCGGAAAATATTGAGTCCTCAACACCGACGATTCTCCGGAAAGTGTCAACGTGAACGAATCAGCCATGACTAATATCACATCGGCGATTCGCATACATTTTATAGTTGTCCGCTGAGAAACTTGAGGCACAGATGACCGCAAATTATTGTGTTATATTCTTGATATCTCTTATGATTATATTTTACGCTACCAACACCGAGATATTTCATTAGATCTCTAGGTGGTTGTAAATCGCCAAAACTATCGAAATACACCGCATCGTTGCCATTTTTCGTGTACGCAACCCAATGCGTCCCCGGACCGTTTTTATCGTCGAGATTGATAATTGCAGATTCACGCTTTCTAGGTCCTGAACTGGGTAAATCATTTCGCATAAAAACACCCCGGAAATGTGGAATTTTCATCGTTTTTGCATAGTTGAGCAAATCAGCATCTGTGAGGGCTCGGTGTGGTAGCTTTATTAGTTTTTTGCAGGCTTCAAATACAGCCCCATACCCTTCTTATATGGTTTGAGGTATAAGCCCTTCCCCAACGCAATCGCTTCCATTGTCGCGTTGTGACGCTTGGATTCTTGTAATTGATGTTTATTTGCTTTAGCCTCATTGACAACCTTTGCTATACCCGCAGCACCACCGGCTAAAGCACCTGTGGCACTAAGGGCTGCAAATATTGGGATGAGAAACGGTAATAAACCGCCAATTTTCTGGGGGACAGGTAGAATACGAGGCACGCGTACTTTTCCTTTAGACACGGCCGAACGGGCACCCGCCAAAGCCGACTCAATAGCTTTAGGGCCCGACTTCATAGATTTCTTTGCTGCTTGTATAATAAAGTTCAATGTTTTTTTTTTTTTCTTGTTCTTGAGTGATGTTTGCGTCTTGACCCTCCTCATGCCCATACCTAGTTTGGATTTTGCTTTCATGGTGTTGGTGACCGCCCAGGCGACAGCTTTTTCAGCTGTACTTGCGTCTTTGGCTAAAACCCGATTCCAAGCCCTCTCGGCAAGCACTTTATCAGCCTCCCGGGTAGAAATCAATCTAGCTGCCACTAGTTCCCAGCCAGTGGTTAGATAGCCTCGGCCAGATGGGATTTCTATCCAGTGGCTGTCCAGCCTTTGGACAGCCATCACCAAAGCAAAACCTCATCCAGCCACTAGGCAGTGACTGGCTAGTAATTTTGGGATACATTTGACGCTGTTCAGTTGGGAAATGCTATCCAATGGCTGTCCAGCCTCTGGACAGCCATTACCAAAGCAAAACCTCATCCAGCGACTAGGCAGTGACTGGCTAGTAATTTTGGGATACACTTGACGCTGTTCAGTTGGGAAATGCTATCCAGTGGCTGTCCAGCCTCTGGACAGCCATTCCCAAAGCAAAACCTCATCCAGCCACTAGGCAGTGACTGGCTAGTAATTTTGGGATACACTTGACGCTGTTCAGTTGGGAAATGCTATCCAGTGGCTGTCCAGCCTCTGGACAGCCATTACCAAAGCAAAACCTCATCCAGCCACTAGGCAGTGACTGGCTAGTAATTTTATGGGGAACATGTGACGCTGTTCAGTTGGGAGATGCTATCCAGTGACTGTCCAGCCTTTGAACAGCCATTGCCAAAGCAAAACCCTATCCAGTCACTAGGCAGTGACTGGATAGTAATTATGGGACACAGGTGGCCCTTGTTAGTTGGGAGATGCTATCCAGTGGCTGTCTAGAGTCTGGACAGCCATTACCAAAGCAAAACCTTATCTAGCCACTACGTAATGACTGGCTAGTAATTAAGATCATCTGCGATGAAACTAATAGATGAAAACAAAATGTACGAAGTCATCCAAGTGGCAGTGGCGCAGTGAGCAACGTTACAGGTTCATAATCCAAAGGTCCAGGGTTCGAAACTTCATAAAGGTAAAAAAAAAAAAAAAAAAAAATCGCAATGTGTTCCAGGTGATGAAATCAACAGCATCAAAGCTCATCAGAAAAAAAAAAAAAAAAAAAAAAAAAAAACGAAAACATAGCAAGAAAAAAAATTTCAAATCTGAGTAACATTCATTTTTAGAATCTAGCCACTACCTAGCTAGGCTAGGTAGCCATTGTCTAACCTCGGCTAGATGGTGACTGCTGAACGTCAGCTGGGTGGTGTTGTCTAGCCTTAGCTAGATGGTGGCTGCCTGCCTTGGCTGGACAGTCACTACATCGCCTAAGCGTTACATTACTAGATGGCCACCAGTTGAAAACGGCTAGATAGATCTAGCCGAAGCTGGATAGTGGCTGGATGGCGGCGAGTCTGAATTTCTACCCGGGCTTATGACGCTCCGCAATATTATCGTGATTTTTGGAGTATGCGATATCGTGTTGCTTGCATGCAGCGTCTAGAGCATTGATACCACGATCACCGCGAGCTAACCTCTTAGCTAATTTTGTACCAGGTCCGCAGTATTGATAACCGGGAACATGCAATTCGACGGGGAGATTGTTGATGATTTTATTTATTAGCCCACAACCACTCCTTTTTCTACGTGTGTGTCCAACCATGGTTCACCATGAACTAACACGAATTCTATAAAAGCGTGTATTTTATACGTTGTGACGTTGCAGATTAGCTGCCGTCACTAGAGCCTTCTGGCATATATTTTGTTCGTAATACCGAGAGAGAGAGAGAATATCGCCGTCTAGACCCTCGGGATACAAGTGACACACCTGTTTTATAAGCAATAGAATTAGACTAATTTGAAGAATTTTTCTGTTAATGTACCGCGAGAGAAAGAGAGAGAGAGAGCAGATGCAGAAGATGACAGCTTCCGAACTTCCGCTACAAGAACTTCCGCTCCGGAGATGCTACCGACGGTATGCAGTCCAGTACAGCGCAGTACTCAGGATAGTACCGCAACATCTACGGGGAGGGATGAAGACCTTGGAGAATTATCGCTAGGGAGTGAACAGGGTCCCCATAAGACCTCCTGCCAGCCGATGCATCTCGTCACCCAGCATCTGACTGTTACGTCGAGTGCAGTCAGCTTATATCGCCCGATCCAGCAATCAGAAGACGACGTCACGCAGAGTCCATACCTGGACGAGTGACGTAACGTATCGCCAGAGGACCTCCTACGTAAAGGTGGACGAGTATCGCGTCCTACGTGCTCTGTCAGGTCACGAAGAGGTGGCGACTCAGATGAGACACCTAGACCTGGCAGAAGTCTACAGTCGGTCATCTATCGCAGGGATTACCGCTGTGGAGGACATCCCGAGGGATGGATATCGCCTGGATCGGAAAAGCTCAACGAGAACCAAGGTCACACCCTCCCGCCAGCCATCTCGCAGCTGAGATACCGCAGAACGGTGGTTCTGTCGCTGTGAAGCGCGTGAAGTAACGCCTGACGCCCGGCAATAAGATTACGCTTCGAACTGGTCAACTGACGAGTTGACTGTTCGAACTTTGTCGCTCGCAGGACCAATCAGACGATTAATTGGTCCTGATAGGTTCCCCACCTTGACCTACCTCACTGGGAGCCAGCTCGCCAAATTGTCTACGGAGAATCTTCACTTCTACGTCCCGCTTGTCGCCATAAAGACGTGCTAATATTCGCTCTCTCGCCTTAGTTAACCAATTATTAGTTTTCGCTCTTAGAGTAATCAGTTAAGTTAAGTTAAAGTTAAGTTAGTGTGTGCCAAAAGAAGCTCACCACTAAGGTAAGGTCTTTATGATCAATAATTGCTAGAAACATCCACAAAAGCTACCGCTGAACTCTTATTTGATTTGAATTCAGTAAAAGCACTTCATAGTTGCCTTCAGCCATTTTGATTATCTTTACGCTTGGTTATATTTCGCTAATTAGTCTAATATCGCTGCTTAATTTGCTTATGATTTGCTAACGTTTATTTGATTGCTTATTCTGATCTACATTCTCGCTGAGACGGTTCTGCATCTTATATTTCGCTATCTTTGATTTATTATGATATATTTGAGTAATACGTAGTATAATATCGCATGGTGTGTCGCTTGTAATCCAACTCCCCGAGGGTTGGCTGACGTAGAAAGTCATAGCATTAAGTTGTTCATTTCTTGTTCTAAGTTGTTCTATTTCTAGTTCTATTTTATTCTATTATTCTGATTTATTTTAAATATCTCCGCTATCTTGGGGAATACCCTCGCTATCTCCGAAAATCTGCGCTATCTTTGAATATCTTTGCTAGCTCTGATTATCTTTGTTTATTTGATTAATTTGCTATCTTGATTCTTGTCTAATATCTAAGTAACTTCTTATCTAATATCGATTAATAGCTCGTTTAATTACCGCCGTAGAGTCGCTATAAAAAGAGAATACATCTCAATTAATTAATTTGAGGCTGATTAAGCGAGGTATTATGGTCACCTGTATCTTCTAGAATTAATAATTTCCCTTGTATTTGCGAATTTAGTTTACCGTATTTGTCGAGTCGTTTATATTAGTTATTGCGTTAATTATCTTTGAATAATTATTATAAATACCGCTAGCTCGCCGCTATTAGAAAATTTGCCGAGAGTATCGTATCGCTCGGTGATACGCAGCCTGAAAAGTAGAGTACCTTGCATTGTATCGCTTCTACGGCGTTAGCTAGCTAACCGGCGTGTTTATGTTTTTTATGTTACCGCTGAGACGCAATAAGACTCACTAATATTATATTCTTTGTTCCGCATTATTCCAACGCTGTCTATCTCTTGAATATTATTCTGTACTATTATTTTGAAAACTATCTCTATGTAAATTGAATATCTGTCATTCTCTCTGAACTCGGTCATTTGTGTTTGATCACTTTTATATTATAATATCTAAGGAACAATATACGAAATCCCCGGATTTCATCGAAGGAATTTTATATCTGGTGTTCTATATTTTATTTGACTAATTGTTAAGGTGAATCCACCCACTCTACCCTTATCGCAGAAAATCTGAGTTAGCTGACGCTTTAAGGCCGTCGTTCCGGCAGTTTAGTAGTATCTTTGAATATCGCATTTGTTAGTAGATTTTTGTGAAAAACGACACATCAGTGTCTGGCGCCCAACTCTCTATATCTTAGTCTTTTGTCAAATTATCTTTATCAAGGAACGCCGTAGGGTGCGGAGTTAGAGCTCTGGAAAACTCCGTTACAACGTGAATATATTAGTTCTCATCGAAACGTTTGTCAGGCATCATGAAATTTCAAGATCAAACGATCAAACTACCCATCGCCAATTTTGATAATTTGGTCGAGCGAAAAAAGAAGAAGGGGAAACGGCACGGGGCCCTACTACCAAATAGTGTGAGGGCTGTCTTTTGCGGACCTTCGAATTGCGGCAAAACTAATGCCCTTCTCACACTACTGACCCATGCGAATGGTCTACGATTTGAGAATGTGTACGTCTATTCAAAATCCCTCAATCAGCCAAAGTATGAGTTCTTGAAGAGGTTGTTGGAACCGGTGAAGGGGCTGGGTTATTTTCCGTTTGATGAGCACAAGGAGGTTGTAGCACCGAAAGATGCACATCCCAACTCTATTATGATTTTCGATGACGTGGTCTGTGAGAAGCAAGATAATATCAGAGCCTATTTCTGTATGGGGCGGCACAGGGATGTCGATAGTTTTTATCTTTGTCAAACGTATGCCCGAATTCCGAAACATTTGGTTCGTGATAATGCAAACTTGTTGGTTCTTTTTCGTCAAGATGAAATGAATTTGAAACACATCTATGCCGATCATGTGAACACTGATATGACCTATCAGCAATTTAAAGATTTGTGCTTGGCGTGTTGGAATGACGGTAGATATAGTTTTGTAACCATCGACAAAGACAGCGAGATTAGCGCTGGACGATATAGGAGAGGCTTTGACTGCTTTATAAGTCTGAATCACGAATAAATCGCATACAGTCACAACACATCGATCAAACTAGCAGCATGGAGAGCTCCAAGATACATAAGCAAAACGATGTGTTGCGGGAAATAGCGAGGGCCAGCGATATCATTCGACGTAAACATGAAATGATAAAAATGGGGAAAGACACCAGCGAGCGGGCTATTAGTGAAATCTTCAAACCACTGGCCACACCACTGCATAAGTTGGTGGATTCATCGAAGCAGCAGCAGCGGCTACTAATGAAGCGAGAAATAAAAACGGAGCCGGGTTCAGTCAAGACAGAGAAGGTAGAGCCGGGTTCGTTCAAGACAGAGAAGGCTGAGCCGGGTTTGATCAAGACGGAGAAGACAGAATATTTTGTGGAACCGGAAGATTATGAGGATGCTGCTGATGATGAGGATGATGATAATGATGCATATAAAAGTGCGATTGAGGAGAGCTTGGCAACTAACATTGCTAGTGGAGACGATGCTATGGATGATACGGATGATGAAGATGATGATAACAACCTGGATCATACGTTAACCGCGTCTACAAGCACACCGATGTTGAAAAAAGAAGTTAAGACGGCGCGCTATTTAAACATGTTTTCCTCTGAAAAAGAGCGCAAGAAATTGGATCAGAAATTTGGAGTTCGAAAATTAGCTAGCGGATTGAAGATTGGTGATTCGGATATCGCATTTGATGATAATCAGATATATGTAGGTGATAAGAGTTATGATAATACACCAGGATTGCTTGAACTGTTATTCAAAAAGTTACCCGATCATGCCAAGGTGAATAAAAGCGATAGATTGAATTATATCAAAATCGTGAAAAAAACGAATGCTTATCGGAAATATTACAAAGCTGAGACAAGTCCCCATCATGATAGGCAAAAGTATTCAAAGTATAGAGATTTTATTGCCCCATACATCGACCTGCCGGTGAAAAAATCCGGTGAAGGTTTATTACCCACCCATAAAATCGCGCGGGGGCAAAGCATGGATTATGTTTATTGGGATAATCCTAATGAGCTCGTTGATCGTCTCCGGTTACTCACGGCATCTCAAGCGGCTGGTAATACTAGCCATACCAATGAAATTTCCTCCATTATTGAGGAACTACGTGAGGCGGGAATCATTTATTAGCATGAGATTGATCATAAAATAATCATTCGGTCACAGATCGTTGAACAATGAGCATAGACATATTCGGACGACCGTCGGCTAGAAACAGCTACGAAAAAGTTGTTATCCGGGGTTCTCCAGGTGTTGGATTCAAATTCACCCCTGATAAGCAGTACGATCTAGACGGCAAACGATTATGTAATATTGCGGATCCGCAGGAGCCGAACGATGCTGTTTCTCTGAAAAGTCTTGAAGATATTACACAGCGAGCCTTGAGTGTTCTCGAACATTCTATGGAAAAAACATTTGCAAACTCTACGCTACAAACACTTCACAAGTTTGAATCTCAACTTAATGCACGCCTTGATCGAGAGCATACCAACAATTTGAGCGGGAATCAACACATTCAGACTCTCATACTAAAAGAGATTGACACTCTGACAGCGGAAAAGGAACTTCTGAAGATTCGATTAGCCGCCGTAGGATCTAATCTTGCAAAACTCTACCACAACGGGCTAATCCATAATATTCACCCTGAATCAAGCTAGATCGATCGATAATGGGCATAGACATATTCGGTCGTTGGTTGACTAGTAGAAAAATCAAAAGTGTGAGTAGTCGTGGACCGCCCGGCGTTGGATTCAAAACCACCATCGATAACCAGTACGATATAGACAATAAACGATTGTGTAATATCGCACATCCGCAGGAGCCAACCGATGCCGTTTCTCTGCAAAGTCTTGAGGATATTACACAGCGATCATATATTGGTCTTGAGCGTACTATAAAGGAAACATTCGAGCAATCCATGCAACAGGCGCTCGCAGCTCTTGAATCTAAACTTAATGCTCGGATTGCACAAGAACACAGCGAAAGTTTTGAAGAAGATTAACGCATTTGGATCCAGGCAAAAGAAAGGATCGCGACACTGAAGGGGGAAAGTGAATCTTTGGAAAAACGGTTGGTGATAGTAGAGAATTGCGCTGAAATACTTAGCCGGCATTACATCCTCGGAATTCCGATTACACCCGAATTTTTAAACAACGAATACATTGCAAATTGGTTGAAGACGCATGAACATGAAGTCGGTAATAGCAAGCGAACTTCATAGACCCGCCCGACGTAATTATCCTCGCCGTTATGTCGATATACGCGGTCTGGATGAGACCTGGCAAGCCGATCTTGTCGATATGTCCGCATACTCATCCGTCAACAAGGGGTCAAAATTTTTGCTCACAGTGATTGATATATTTTCAAAATTCGCGTGGGCCGTGCCTATCAAGAGTAAAAATGCCAAAGATGTAACAGTTGCGATGAAATCTGTGCTAACTCTGGACCGCATACCGAAACATCTACACGTCGATCAGGGCAAGGAATTTTACAACAAAGAATTTAAAACTCTCATGAGACATCATGGAATCAACATGTACTCGACATTTAGCAACTTGAAGGCATCGATATGCGAACGCTTCAATCGTACACTGAAAAATAAAATGTGGAAGCAGTTCACACTTCAAGGTTCTTATAAGTGGACTAGCATTCTACCAAATTTAATTGCATCGTACAATAATACCAAACATCGCACGATTGGAATAAAGCCGAAACATGTGACTACGACTAATGAAAAACAACTGTATCGAAGTGTGTATAAACCGCGTCAAATAAAAAGAAGCAAACGAAAACGTAAATTTAAGGTTGGCGATAAAGTTAGAATTAGCAAATATAAAAATGTATTCGAAAAGGGTTATACGCCGAATTGGACAACAGAAATATTTACGATTCATGAGGTGAAAAATACCAACCCTCCAACTTACAAACTCACCGACTACCTGAATCAGCCCATTGAAGGCGGATTTTACGAGGAGGAGCTCAGCAGGGTGCAATATCCCGATGGCTATCTTGTAGAAAAGGTCTTGCGGAGGCGTGGTGATCAACTCTATGTAAAATGGTTGGGATTCGACAGTTCACATAATAGTTGGATAAATAAATCGGATATGTAATATAATTTTCATGAATAAATTTATTATCAACTTATTTACATTTGTTTCTTCACCCTCCTCAATCTTAATGCTAGCTTACATGATAATTGCGGAAAAATGTTTTCACACACATACACTTTCTCACATTTTCTCACACTTTCTCACATTTTCTCACATTTTCTCACATTTACGTGTAAAGTAAATGGGAAATTTTTTGAGAAAATGTGAGAAAATGTGAGAAAATGTGAGAAATTTACAAGTTTGCAAGATCTTGGTAACCCCAAGGTAAAGTATCAGTTTTACCGGGTATCAACTTTCGCTTATCATCACACCAGCTTAGAGCTAACTTATTCTGTATAATAGTGCTAACTGTATGTCGACTACTTCTTATCATACACTGTTGCTCAACCAAATTTTGATAGCCGAAAAGGCATCGTTTGTAATCATCAAACGTGATAGATTTTAATGTCGAGCCTTTTACACCCTTTGCACGTTTCTTATCGGTATCGCCACGAGTTCTGAATGTATAGAGTTTTGCTCGCAAGCCGATAAATTCGGTCATAATTTTTCCATTATTTTCGTCCTTCATCAGACCAAGACGTTTTTTATTCAACAGGGGAATGCCGTAGGTATTATCAGGCGGATAGTCTGATGTATCGAACATTGTCGTAACATCACACTTGATGATTTCGTAGATATTTGGAACGGTAAATTGATATATCAGACTATCCGTATCAGTATACATTAATTTCGATTCAGTACTTGAAAATCTATTTTTCACATAATCATAGTGGAAGTTGTATAGAAATATTTTCGAAAGATCGAGAATAGCGGCACCAATGTAGATGGGTTTATTGAAATAAACCTTGGTTCGATTTAGCTGAATAATCACCATATCTTCATCAAATATGGTACAGCTATGAAATGTTGATCTTGCAATGAGAGCACGTGCACCGCCCCTACCCTCCCATTTCGTGATTAGTTTTACAGTTTTATGGTTACGCACATTCTCCATGGTCTTGCCGAATACAGCGTTGTTCATAAGCTTGTAGAAATTCTTCTCAAATTCGTTTTTCGATTGCTTTCGCATATTTGTATTGAGATCTATGTATGATTTTAACCATGGCGATTGTGCGAACCTTAGAATTCTGTGCACTTTCGTCAGCTTTAAACCAAATTTGATGCACTGTTTCAAATTACGATAGTGCAGCACATATTTTTCCTTGGGTAGAAGCGTTGCCGCAAGTTTTTTAATTTTACTACCCGGTGGTGTGAAATGCTCGGGACAGAGAAGTAAGTCCGCATGATGTTTATGGAGCTCTGCGGGGTAATCTAAATCTACCTCTAGAATATAACCGATTGGTGCGTCATCCGGATGGGACATCACATCAATGGCATCATTTTCCCACTCAAACGATCCACTCGGCAAATGCTCACTCATAGCTGCACCATAAAGATTGTTAACATCGAAATACATTAAATATGATTCCGCTTTACTCGGATCAAAATCTTCACCCATAAATCGATTATTTGCTTTGACGTAGCGATTTGAGCACTGTGCCACACCGCCTCTTATGCTTTTCTCGATGAATAATATCATTTCCGGATTGTCTAGAAGTTGGAGATTAATTTTCGTCTGTTTTAACATTGCATCAAAAGCAAGCCCTGGCGCGGTATAATAATGCAGAGGATCCAAGTTGTATGTTTTAAAGCAGCTATCGCGGAAATTTTGAAATATATCGGCTAATAAAAGTACATCGGTTTTCAGGTATAAATCGGAATATTCACCCAGAGTTTTCAGATCAAACTTGGTCCAAACATCTTTGGCATGTTCATAATCAGCATCGGTGATACCCGCGGCACTGAGTTTTGAATAGAATTTTTTTTTATCGGGTAATTTTATTTCGTTAAGTTTTTCCCAAGAATCAATATACTCGTACGGAAAGACACCTTTACGAATCATCAAACTGAATTCATCCCGATCGCTGTAAAATTTCCGCGTTATTTTCTTATCAGCATCGTCGACGTACGATGCTAATTTCTCTATACTGCTAGCCATGAATCGGAGTGAATCTATGAATCTCAAACTAATCATAGTACCATCGATTTTCTTTGTGAATGATATGTATTTTTCCTTATTGATGGGTAGCAATGAAATATCACCGGGAAAGGTTGTGGCCAGAGATTTGATGATAAAGTGAGAATCGTAGCCCGATAAATTGTGAAAAACCACGGGAATCGTGTGCGACTCTTGAAAATTCAGATTGCATCGATTGTGTGCGGCTCCGCGATATTTACCCGTGAAATGACAGTGATCGCGACATTTTTTTTCCTCAGGCGAAAACGGCTTCTCACAGATATAACAATTTTTCGCCCGCATGTGACGATCGCGTTGCGTTTGATTCAACAGCTCCATTGGAATTACATTTTTTATCCGCGACTCTACTTTTATGGATAATTCGCGAAGCTCCTCAATCAACCATTTAATGCAATCAGATCCACGGTAGCCCTTGTATTCCGATAATGTATCGTCGTACACGCAATGTGTATAATACGCCGCACTATGTGGAATATGCTCTTGAGATTCTTTCACCCCAGGTTTCATCATGCATTCAAGATCGGCATATACGACGAACGGCACAGTGCCCTGATTTTTAAAATTGGAAAATCTCAAAGTGTTCTCCTTGGGGAATTCCATCCGCACTTTATTTAACCGCGTGCAATCTTGTCTATGATTTTCATAGGCATTCCGTACGTTAAAGTGACACAAATATCTATCACACAAAAATTGTGCACATTTATGATTCGACAATTGCATGCTAACCAAACGTGAAAGATTCTTGATCCAAGCAAAGTGGAATCGTGGTTTGAAATTATCTAAATCGCCACCATCGTTATCATCTAGTTTGCTCCGACTCTCAATCATAAGCAGATGGATTACATTTTTCTCTGTTACATTTTTACTTAAATATAGCGGGATAATTATACTATTGGTCGACTCTTTCTTGCTTTGAAAAGTTTCCGATTCGATTCCATATACGTTAATACTCAAATTATTCAACTTCTCGAATTTTTCTACACTATGCAAGGTTACGGGGAATTTGATACCTGTGCAATCTAGCTCTGATATGTAGGGGAAGATGGCCCAAAGTGGATAGGTTAATGTTCAGCGGCGGATATTTTTGGGAAAAAAGCAAAAAATTAAGTGAACAACAACTGATTTTCTCAAGTTGTTCAATGAACTATGCAAAACATCAATAGAAGTTGTGAAATTATTAATGCTATAGCGAAACAATAACATAAAGTAAAAAATGGAAAATTATTCACTTTGCCCGTGAGCCCGGGCAAAGTGAATACCAGTGTTTTTTTTCAACGAATGCACCTTTTTCGCCATACATAGTGCATTTCTCATGTCCCTAATGCTTACACATATTGCACTGGATCCAATTTTCAATAGGCTTGCCGCCTATTCCAGAGTAGGTTTCGTTACACACAATGGCCACGCAGTCTTCGTATTTTCCTGCTGAGCCTCTGCTATCTTTGTTCTTCTCATTGAGTGGATATCTATCCACTTTGCCCGGTTCACTTTGCCCGGCAGCACATTGAGAACAAATATGATTAATTTCTTTGAATATATTTGATTAAAAACAAATCGGCATATGGTGTTTTTCTCGAGAAAAGGACGCCGTTTAACATAAAAAATACGACAATTAGACCAGAGCAATAATTGAGTGAAATACATCGCAATACATACCTTCGGAAAATTTTAACAATTCAAAGTGTTTTGTTTAATCTTTTGCGTAGCTTTCGCACCAACGCGTCTCAGCTCATTTGCTACTGTTTTTGACTGATATTCTGACGTGAGATGATGCAATATATATGACAATAAGCAGCCGACTTCAGACACCGAGATATTCACCGAATTCGCTTTGCCCGGGGTATCCACTTTGGGCCATCTTCCCCTACCGTCGATAGCTGCGTGTTCTGGTTGCGTTGACGTCTACGGGGTGAAGAGCTGCGGCAACAGACCACAGCAAACATCTATCATCGTCGTTTTGCACGTTGACCACCGCTTTCTTTCGCTGAATATCCTCAGGTAGCGGTGTGAATGTCGAGAGTCCACCGCGAAGAGGCTCGTATCGGTTGATGCAGATCACGGCATTTATGATCTCAATCATACTCCAACCAGAATCACGCTGCTCGAAATCCTCCACCATGGTTAGCAGAGGATTCGTTACATTATCGGTGAACCAGGTTTCCAAATCCGTTGATGGAAGAATCGTGGCGTTGCGTGTATTGAAGTTCTTAACTTCCACACTGATCTCATCGTTTTTGACGTTCTCAAATTTACACGAAACCCCCACATTCACCTTGATACTTCCTTCTTGGCGTAGCACATTTTTCAAACGTTGCATCGTTATCACCCCAGCGTCAGCCAAAAATCTTGCCAAATCTTTATGCTGAAGATTTGTCACGGCTCCGGTGCGTATGCGACACTTGAAGGCGCTCTCCATGTAATCCCATCGAACGCGATTATGAATATCATCGCCGATATTACCACCAACAATAGTTGCACGATGTCGTTCAAATTTCACCGCCCACGATTGAAGGAGTGAAATTATATGTTGCAATCGTTGTTTTTCACTCACACTCGGTTTAGATTGCGTTAAAATATTGTTCAAAAATCGGATATTTTGATGTGCAATGTCACGCCAGTGAATAAAAATATCTTCATTTGCCTGTTCTGGTGGTAGTGTACACAGTAACTTGTATGCGTCCTCCATCATCTCAACGAGATTCATATACTGTAACGGATCAGGCGACCTAGGCCTGACCGTTAACAATTCGAACGTCGAACGATCCAGAACATTCGACGAGAGCGACAAGTCGCGTAACGTCATAGTCAGTATATAAGTCGAGACACAGCTCTCATCACCAGCAATCTTCGGCAAAGCGACCGGGTTGACTCACCGCGCATCTATTAAACAGCAATTCTACGGTATAGCACCGGGTTGACTCGCAACGCTCTTATTCATCAGTCACAATAGGCAGAGCGCCTTGTGAACTAGTAGCTTCATTTCAATATAAATTCTATTCTATTCAAATAGCAAATTTCAACAGAAATCAAATAAAATCCAAAATATCAATAAAAGAAATTATCATAAAAGAAAATATATTATTTAATCAAAATATAGAAAATCGA
Source organism: Tenthredo mesomela (assembly GCA_943736025.1). NCBI lineage: Eukaryota > Metazoa > Arthropoda > Insecta > Hymenoptera > Tenthredinidae > Tenthredo > Tenthredo mesomela. The sequence goes on along the minus strand of OX031020.1, from coordinate 12,758,169 downwards.
ATTATAAAGTAAAATAACGGAAAATTCCTTTAAAAACGACGAACCTGTCAAACATCGCTTAGAGATCAAAATTAGTCTACAATATAGAAAGTTAGCAAGTAAGGAACACTGTAAATATAGGATAAGTATTTGGTAGCAACCGCTAGGTTTAGTAAAGTAAAATAAATCGAATTTCTTGATTATTTAAAAAGTAAGTTACTCTATGCAGATCCCTTATCCGCCATTTCCAGGTCTTTCTTCATCGATAAAACTAACCAAAGCTAGATACAGCCTTAGTGTGTCTCTGACGCACTCAGGTCTGGCACAGCAGGTTCTATTGTTTAGAAAATTGGGAATAAACTAACTTTAACAAAATTAAAATCAAAAGGTTAGGTGGGTAAAGTGCAGCCTTAGCGCGTTTACGTGTTCAGGTCTGTGGGGAGGCGGCTTTAGTTGCACGGCGACTCAAGTCCGTAATAGGGAACATTGAATTATTGATTTAAAGGTCTAGAAAATAAAATTCGAGCAAAGAACTCACAATTACACTCGGTTCGCGATACCGGTGGTATCGCTCAAGAACCGAAACGTAACAATACATAGCGTTGTCCATTTTTTTTTCTTCGTAGAATTTCACGGTCAAACTGGCACTAGACGATTGCTAACACCCACCCTAGGGTTTGGGGTTTTATATGCCCACATCCTACCCATCCACCTTCCAAATACCATGAAAATTCAAGCTTTTCCAACCATTGGTCAAGGGGTTTTTTTTCCATCTGGGAGGGTTGGCATCTTTGGTACCTCCGTACGAAAAAAATATTTTCCGAGTTTGTCATTGATCAGCCCCCTTCCAATATTGAGCATATTTCGGGTTTCTAGTTGGGTATAAAAGTGCGAGTTTGCATCGAGTTTTACACAATCCGCAACCAGTCGAAAGAGGAAAAATCACACAGAAATCGCAACAGCCAAATCTAAAGCAAGAAGTAAGTAGAGTCATTAGGGGTAACTGTGCGCACTTTGCTCTTTGGAGGGTTGTCAAGCTCAAAAAACAAGGTTTACAAAAAACAACCCATACTCGTTGGATAGAGCATTTATTTGACTATCGAATAAATAAAGTAGTTTTACAAAAAACCGTCACACTTGAGAAAAAAACAAAATTAATTAAGAAAACTCAGAATGCGCACACTTGACCCGTATTGCGGGTAACTGTGCGCACTCCTGTGGGGTAAGTATACGCACCCTGGAAATACGAGTGCATTTTGCACAATTATGAATATGAATGCTCTGAACAATAAAATTTGAGTAAAATAAGCAAGTTATCTGACCAAAACTTGTAAATCTCCATAAATGTCCTTCTACATGAGGGTCACTTATGGAGGCGTTTTCGGGAGCCCAAGTTTGACTGTTGCGAACACTATTTGCCCCAACCCCTACCATTGGCTGGTCGAAATTGTTACTAGAAGATCCATTTCTTGTATTGAGAACGTTTTGTTCAACTTGAGGCATAATCTGGTCTTCGACCAATGATTAAGCCTGCGCACACTTACCCCAGCGAGACAAATTGTATATAGATGCTCAAAACTTCACCAGCACCGAATATAACTTCGAAATTTTTGCCGAGCCTTAAGCTTAAATGAATTCCTGATATGAATAAAATAAATTTATTTCAATTTTGATCCGGGTTTAGGCGTCACACTATTTGCCGTGAGAGAAAAAACTATCTTGGGATCGCCTGTTTTCGTTTTTTCAACAAAAAAAATAAATGCAGCGCAGCGCATCACTTTTTTTTGTCTAAACTAATTCTTCATCAAGGCCGGTCTGATGTGCTGTAGCATAGCGTTAATCCCGTTCATTCCGTTCGGAGATAAGCCAGGTGCGCACACTTACCCACTGCGCACAGTTACCCCAAATGACTCTATCGTTATTCTTCGATATCATAGTTTTTTGTTTTTTTTCTCTCTTTGAATTTCGATGGATATAGTTTGTAATTGATATCTCCTATTACAGAACATGGATCGTTATGAGGATTGGAGCTCCGACGATGATGGGTATGACAGCGACAACAACGAGGAAGAGGTGATAGATGGGGTGCGTTGGATCACGGTCCGATATGATGATGGCACCCCCATATGGATCGAGGTGAAACCTCTAAAGTGGGGGTGGGATGATGAGCAGGTGGATGGGGAGGTGCCGGCGGTGGAGGAGAATGGGGATGGGGAGGAGGTGCAGCCGGTGGCGGAGGAGGCGCCGCTGGATGAAAATTGGGATGAGGAGGAGGTGCCGGCGGTTGCAGAAAAGAAGGAGGAGGTGGAGGCGGGGGGAGAAGGTGGAGGAGGCGAATAATGCTAGGTAAGTACACGTAATTTTCATTACATGTCGTTCGGTTATTACAAAAAATACCTGTATGTTTCAGATGATATGCGTGAAGCTCGATGCACCCCGTTGTACATATATAGCTTAAGTTAAAATTGGATATATATGAGGTATTCCACGTGAAAACAAAAGTAATTTGACTTTCGGGTTTTTGATTTCGATCGAAATTTTTTTTCGCATCACTTTTTGCAATCTCAATCGATACCCCGAAGGGTTTTTTGATTGCAGCTGTTTATTCCGATTTATCAATTAATGAAAATATCCCAGAGTTACCATTTGACCAAGTCTTCCATTTTTTTCACCGAAACCTCGTGCTCTGGGGTGAAAATGACCTAGATACAAAATGTTTGTTTTCGATCGATCTTTCTGAAAAACATTTTTTCGAACCTCCGCCATTAACGATCATAGAAGATATTCCAGTGTAAACACTAAATTTGAAATTCCAAAAAAAGGCCATTTTTGATTTTTATTTTTTTTTTTTTCAAAACTAGACAAAAAAAAAACTAAACTTTTAAGCCCCTAATCGGGATGGGACGAATTTTCCTTCTATTTTTTTCGAGGGTCTAAAGCCTGTGTTACTGACAAAAAAATGTAATTTTTGAAATGTTTTCAAGAGTGGTCTATCGGATCGCCTAAACATTTGTTTTTTTTTTTGTTTCCAGAGCTGAAAAAAAGTGATTGTCAAAAATAAAAAATTCGTTGAAGAAAAAATTTCCATGTTTTTTCCACAATAACTTTTTTTCAGCGTTAAAAACAGAAAATAAAAAAATGATTAGGCGATCCGATGGACCACTCCTAAAAAAATTTTGAAAATTAATTTTTTTTTCCAGTAACACAGGCTTTAGACCCTCGAAAAAAATAGAAGGAAAATTCGTCCCATCCTGATTAGGGGCTTAAAAGTTTAGTTTTTTTTTTGTCTAGTTTTGAAAAAAAAAAAAATCAAAATCAAAAATGGCCTTTTTTTGGAATTTCAAATTTAGTGTTTACACTGGAATATCTTCTATGATCGTTAATGGCGGGGGTTCGAAAAAATGTTTTTCTGAAAGTTCGATCGAAAACAAACATTTTGTATCTAGGTCATTTTCACCCCAGAGTACGAGGTTTCGGTGAAAAAAATGGAAGACTTGGTCAAATGGTAACTCTGGGATATTTTCATTAATTGATAAATCGGAATAAACAGCTGCAATCAAAAAACCCTTCGGGGTATCGATTGAGATTGCAAAAAGTGATGCGAAAAAAAATTTCGACCGAAATCAAAAACCCAAAAGTCAAATTACTTTTGTTTTCACGTGGAATACCTCATATATAATGTATACATGGTTTAAGTTAGTTTTAAGAAAAAAAAATTGTCATTTTAGAATATAAGTTAGATTTAAGACATAACAAATAAAAATATATATATTATCAGATAATTTGCGTCATTGATTGCATATATATATATATATATATAACACCCTGTCACTCTTCAAACATTTTCAGCTAGTATAATTCGTATATATATATAAGCTAAGAATTAGATATTTCAGGCATCTTGGATCGATTGTCGGTAAGAAAAAAAAGATCGGTAATCGTTACCATGATTCGAAAGCGAATCGTTAGTGGCGCCATCGCAAGACGGAAAATTGCAGGAAAAATTGCAGCCATCAGACTATCGGTAACTAAAGATCGGATCGTTACCATCGGACTATCGGTAACTAAAGATCGACAATCCATAGTGGCGCCATCGCATGACGACAAATCGCAACCATCAGATTGTCGGTAACAGGAAATCGTTACCATCAGACTATCGGTAACTAATGATCGGATCGTTACCATCGGACTATCGGTAACAATCGGTAGTGGCGCCATCGCACGACGGCAAATTGCAGCCATCCGATTGTCGGTAACAAAGATCGATGATCGTTACCATCAGACTGTCGGTAACTTACCCCGCACGGTCGGTAACTTACCATCACAACTCGGCCGGTAAAGAAGTTTTGATCCAGAACCCCCTCATTATATCTACTTCTATGTCACATATATGCTGCAACATGTATGTTGACATATATCTCGACATTTATATCAAATATATAGAAGTATATGTTTCGGCCAAAAACGAATATGTTACATATATGTCGCATATATTTTTTCGCATATATATCTTTCCGTGCGGGCTTCCAGCCAGGCCATGAAACGACCACGTTCTAGGACGAAGTCCATCGGACGGCTACCGAAGTCCCCCGGTTAGTTATTCCCTCTGGGGATTCTCGGACGGCTCTTCTCACACACTCACTCAACAAACGCTAAATTTAATATTCTAGAGAACCCACGGGGTTGAACGCAAGATTATAATAATTGAAGAAAAGCTAGAATAATACGCCAAAACAATACACTCGTGTGTCTTCGACGCTAGTCTAATGCAGAGTGAGTAGACCGCATGGCGCCGGTACTCAGCGCACATATCAGGCGATCGACTATTGATTTCCCACCGACCGAAAGATCCCTAGTTTCGCTACGCGCGAATATTCAAAATCCACCACGGTGGTTGAAGCTCATTACTCGAAAGGAACACGGGTTGCAGGCTCTTCTAGGCGGCGGGAATCTCTTCCGCCACCGATATCCCTCGTTGCAGAATGCCCTCGGCACTCCCCCCGTGTCCTCTATCTCGGTGTTGGAGGTAGCCTGGCCAGCACTACCTCCTAGAGCTCATGTGGTGTTCTTAGGGTTGGCAGGGATCCTTCTGGTCCATATTAGGCGTCGTACGTGCGTCTGTCCGTGGTTTCGGAGTAAATGTGAGTCTTCGTCTAGGCCTCGTCTCCCACATGCCAGAGAAAATGCGTAAAGAAAAACAAGAGAATAAATAAGGAGTTCTACAGATTTTAGTCGATCACGGTCGTCTCTCGGAATTACTGCCAGGCCTCAGGGCCATCCTAACCATTCATTCGAAAATCAGACACTCCGCTAAGGTCATCCAAGGGGTAAGGAGCCTGTGGCAACATGCAATGTTACAGTGCATATATAAGATAATTATTTTTTTGTTAATTACTCCGGCATGCGTGATCGAATGTTGCTAAAAAAAACAATGGGGGGTGAGATTTTGGTGTTAAGAACACCCCCTCAAAATTGCAAGTTCATAAGTGCAACGGTTCGACAGATATCGGGGTCCCAAGAATCCCAAGAACAACGTTCTGTGACGAAGAACAACCAGAAGATTGTGTTTTTCGATCAACTTTGACGGTCAATATCTCAGGAACTACCCGGTCAATTTCGTTCAACTTTTTGGAAGAATGTTAGGTGGAGTGGGTCCTACGCCTCTACAAATTTTACTAAAAAATATTCAGCGGTTCGAAAGATATGACAGTTTTTTTTACAAGAACAAAAGCTTGCTCGGGATAACGATTCGGGGCTGGCGCGCCGGCCTACGGGTACTTGGCGGCGATTCGCTGCCGCGAATCTTGATAGAAAGAATTATTCAAATGGTTCAGGGCATATTATAGGTATATAGCTCTAAAGTAAGAAAAGTAGAATATAATTATAAAACGACGTGTTCAACAATGATGCCAATGACAGGAGTTGTTACTCTGTTGTTACCCTGGTGAAAATGATTTCTACGGAAAAATACGCAATAGTACATAATGTCACTAGGCCGATTAAGTATTTTCCGACGAATTTGAGTTTATAATCCGTGCCGAAGGCGAGGATTATGATGAAATTCGTCAGAAAATACTTTTTGGGCCGTATGGCGTATAGAATTTTATGTGACCAGGCCAAAAGCCGCGTTTAAACCGAGCGAAGCGAGGTTAAAATCGCGGTTTTACGGCCTTCCCTGCTAAAAATTTCGTATATAGAGACGGATAGAATTGCAGAAAACGGTATAGAAACGGATAGCTCGCGTATCCGTTTCTATCCACTTCTATCTGCTTCTTTAGCGTTTTCTGCACATTCTATCCGTCTCTATACGAAATTTTTGACAGGGATGACACATAATAGTATATTGTGTAGCAAGGGCGTAAAGTGGGCTTTTTTAGACCGAGTGTGGAGTTTGCAGTACTAGTCGGAGGTGAGGGAGCACGAGTCGAAGACGAGTGCATCCGCGAGCCGAAGACGAGTACTGCAACCACACGAGGTATAGATATATATATATATATATATATATATATATATATATATATATATATATATAGATCAACAACAAAAGCACCTATGGTGCAAAAATCTTTCGCCAAGTGCAATAATGTGGTCCCTACTCAAAACGAAAGAATAAAAAGAAAAATGTATTGAAATCACATACAGTGCCAAGTACATGTCTTCTGTATACCATAAGTTAACAACAGAAACGTAAAGAGTCTTGTGCTCATTCACTCGCAAAAAAAAATTTGGAGTCCGTGGTATTTGGCGGGCCAATATTGTTTTCTCGTACTTGTCTACGAAGGCCCGCCAAGTACCACGGACTCCAAATTTTTTTTTGCGAGTGAACGAGCACAAGACTCTTTACGTTTCTGTTGTTAACTTATGGTATACAGAAGACATGTACTTGGCACTGTATGTGATTTCAATACTTTTGTACGTGGACATTTTTCTTTTTATTCTTTCGTTTTGAGTAGGGACCACATTATTGCACTTGGCGAAAGGTTTTTGCACCATAGGTGCTTTTGTTGTTGATTTCACTACTTTTTGTACAATTTTGTATTTCATACACGTATGTGTTTATAAATTTTTTTTTTTTTTTTTGACAGTCGTAACATGTGTGTTCGTTTTTCATTAAGTTCTACGAATTGTTTCCTTATAATCCGTTATAATAACTCTATATGCCTGCAACGTGTAACCCTGCGCGCAAACCTCCTCCTTCATCGATATATATATATTTTTTGCAACACCTGCTACGAAAGTTTGATTTCCGAGGCCTGTGTGGCGAGCGCAAAATACCTTATTTCCGAGGGGTGATGAAAAGAAGAGTTGGCGCATGCGCACACCGCAAATACTCTACTTTGCGCACTAGTGCTTTTGTCGCGCATGCGCACATCGCGAATACTCTACTTTGCGCACTAGTGCTTTTTTCGTGCACTGTTTCATGGCGGTGGACAGTCGCGATGTGAGGTTATATTGATTAATCAATCTGTCTCTCAAATCAAACTTTCTTCGCAGGGAGTTACAAAAAATATCGTGTGATACAAGTGCGGATAGGCAATATCTGTCTCGTGTCATTACAGCACTCGCCTTCGGCTCGTGCTTCAAACGACACTCGTCGGATATTGCCTACTTTCCGCACTTGTATCACAATATACTATTATTTATTCATGTGGTTACGCGAAACAAGAAGTGAACACGAAAATAGTGAAAAACGGAAAAACAAGTACCGAGCTCTAAAAACGGCGCTGATGAAAAACGCAGCTTCCTATTGTCCACAGATTCATGGATATTTAAATATTAAAATAAATAGTTAAAAATATATAGGGCGTTTCACTTTGCGCGCACCAACTGCTAAGTTTTCGTCCTCCAGGTCCACCGCACCGTAGTTTCCGTTCTCTAGGTCGACCTCTACGTAGTTTCTGTCCTCCAGGACCACCGCCACGTAGTTAAGAACGTCGTGTGTACAACATCAATTGTTCATCAATAATTACTTACAATCGATCGACCTGGAGGACGGAAACTGCGGTGCGGTGGACATGGAGGACGGAAAATACTTAGCGGTGAACCTAGAGTACGGATACTACGTAGCGGTCGACCTAAAGAACGGAAACTATGTAGCGGTGGACCTGGAGGACGGAAACTACGTAGCGGTCGACCTGGAGGACGAAAACTACGTAGCGGTGGTCCTGGAGGACAGAAACTACGTAGCGGTCGACCTAGAGAACGGAAACTATGTAGCGGTGGACCTGGAGGACGGAAACTACGTAGCGGTCGACCTGGTGGACGAAAACTACGTAGCGGTGGTCCCGGAGGACAGAAACTACGTAGCGGTCGACCTAGAGAACGGAAACTACGTAGCGGTGAACCTGGAGGACGGAGACTACGTAGCGGTCGACCTGGAGGACGAAAACTACGTAGCGGTGGTCCTGGAGGACAGAAACTACGTAGTGGTCGACCTAGAGAACAGAAACTACGGTCCGGTGGACATGGAGGACGGAAACTACGTAGCGGTCGACCTGGAGGACGGAAACTTCGTAGCGGTAGTCCTGGAGGACAGAAACTACGTAACGGTGGTCCTGGAGGACAGAAACTACGTAGCGGTCGACCTGGAGGACGGAAACTACGGTACGGTCGACCTAGTGGACGAAAGCGACGTAGCGGTGGTCCCGGTCACAAATAACGAAAGCGTATGATGTATGAAGACAACTCCCGGCGACGACTCCGTTAACACTCGGAATTTTTAAAAATATTATAAGAGCGCCATCTTGCAACTGATGTCACTGCTGTCTAGTGGTGGCCACTCTTTCCTCATTTTTATCCGCATAGCTTTAGTGAACTGTCAGATCTGGCTGAAGGAGGTGAAACGACGAACAAATTTTCAGACGAAACGGGTACTCGGAAACTTGAAATAATCATACCTCAGCTTTCCGTGCACTGATTCAATCGAAGTTAGACTCAAATGAAAGCTCTTGGTACCCACATTCTAGGATAAATATTCCAATCCCCTGGATATCGCGAGAAGAAAGAAATTAGGAAATACTGTTTCCCCACCACGCCGTTTAGCTGCCGTTCGGGTATATAGACTCGGTCGAGTCTCGCGCTTTTTTTATTATTGCTCTTGGCGCGAGACTCTACCGAGTCTCTTGATATATATATATATATATGGGGAGTTCCACGCCATCCGGGACAGCCTCTGACCCCGACCCCTCTCGATTTTGTTCATATTTTTTTCTGATATTCGGTAGACTGAAAGAAGTGCTCGTGATTTTTTTCAAATTTTTATCTCAATCGGTTTTCGATTTACATATTTTTGAAAATGTTCAATTCCTGACATCTTAAGATGTTTGAACGCCTATATTTCTGGATCTATCAGTCGGATTACAAAATATGACTATATGAAATTGATCAGAAAGAAGTGTAGTATTTAAAAAAAGTGTTTTGGGATAATTGTGTCTTGTCCTTCGTAGTGAATTCTCCGTTTAAACATGTAAAATCGATTTTTCTCAAAGTATGACATGATTCATAATTTTCAAAAAATTCTCAAAAATACTTCGAGGAAAAACAAACATTTTGAGCTATGGCCAATCGTGGCTTTCTCTCTCATCCAATGCTTTTTTTCGGATTCAAAAAATGTTTTACCCTAAAACCGCTCGTACAAGAACCGCTTGAACTTGGCTTCGTGTTTCATTGATTGTTTTTGATAGAACTTATTTCTTAAATCACACTTCTTTATAATTTTATTCATATTATACCACAAATCTCGCTGCAGTGACACGTTCAAGGAATAAGTTTTATGAAAAACGATGAATGAAACATAATGCCAAGTTCGAGCGGTTCTTGTGCGAGCGGTTTTAGCGTTCAAAAGTTTTTAAATCCGAAAAAAAGTATGGAAGGAAAGAGAAGCCACGATTGGCCATAGCTCAAAATGTTTGTTTTTCCTCGAAGTATTTTTGAGAATTTTTTGAAAATTATGAATCATGTCATACTTTGAGAAAAATCGATTTTACATGTTTAAACGGAGAATTCACTACGAAGGACAAAACACAATTATCCCAACATACTTTTTTTAAATACTACACTTCTTTCTGATCAATTTCATATAGTCATATTTTGTAATCCGACTGATAGATCCAGAAATATAGGCGTTCAAACATCTTAAGATGTCAGGAATTGAACATTTTCAAAAATATGTAAATCGAAAACCGATTGAGATAAAAATTTGAAAAAAATCACGAGCACTTCTTTCAGTCTACCGAATATCAGAAAAAAATATGAACAAAATCGAGAGGGGTCGGGGTCAGAGGCTGTCCCGGATGGCGTGGAACTCCCCATATATATATATATTATTGAAGAAGCGGGCAATAAAGAATCCATTATAGAAGAATATGCAGAATATGCATTCTGTATACAGAATATGCAGAATATGCATTCTGTATACAGAATATGCAGAATATGCATTCTGTATACAGAATATGCAGAATATGCATTCTGTATACAGAATATGCAGAATATGCATTCTGTATACAGAATGCATCCCCTAAATATCGTTATTACTCTAATATAAACAGTATAATATAAACTGTATCGGTGCAGCTCACCGTCAAGAGATCTCTAGACTCAATATATCTATTTAGACTATAAGATAAGCGAGGTTGCTTTTTGTATATACACTCACAAGTCCCACATGTTAGGGCTATATTAGGGTGGACGTTCAATTCCATCTTGAGGAGTGAACTCCCACAGTTTGAAGGAAAAAAAAAAGAAAAATTTTGGTCCCAAAATGAAGTTTCTGAAATGAAGTTAACACGTGCTGGTAAAGCCTCAAAGTTTCCCATTTAAAACACATGCATTTTTACGGATCTCAATTCAAAAATGCACTCTGAGGCTAATTGTAAAAAAAAAAAACAGTGATTTTATTCAATCGTGTATAAAATCACTGTTTTTTCGTAATAAACATTCATGAGTGAGAAATACATCGAAAAATTCAATTTTCTCCAGTTTTTTTTTTCATAAAAATCGATATATTTCAGAAAATATTGAGAGTAGATTTTTTTTTATTGGTTCCCCTGAATTCCTCGAGAAATTTTACTTTAGAAATGATATTCAAATCATCATCGAATTCTCATCCGCAGGATATTTACTGAAAATTAGAATTTTAGGCCGTAAAATCGATAAAAAGAATTTCAGTTTGGAGTGGAATCATGATCAGATTGAACGGTCCGATATCCTCCATTCTCCCTCATGTAGTAGTACATATACCTGATACCTTGGCATAGTTTAGGATTTGTCGAAATAAAATTAGCCTCAGAGTGCATTTTTGAATTGAGATCCGTAAAAATGCATGTGTTTTAAATGGGAAACTTTGAGGCCTTACAGGCACGTGTTAACTTCATTTCCGAAACTTCATTTTGGGACCAAAATTTTTGTTTTTTTCTTCCTTAAAACTGTGGGGCTTCACTCCTCAAGATGGAATTCAATGTCCACCCTAGGCTATATGAGCGGATCCACGTCACTTCACTCAAAAAAAAAACCGTCAAGTCACGGATCTTTGCGCCATTCGACATATCTTTAGTACTATGGGAAAAAAAAATACGACTTCAGGGATTTTGAAAAATTTTCAAAAATGGCGGAATTAGAGCTATTTGAATGTTGGTAAGTCGCTGTTGCACCGCTATGTTTGAAAATTCATATCTCCGAAAGTATTCACCGGAGCGGACTGATCCTGGAATCATTTTGTTTGTAAAAGAATGCGCTTTCATAAAAAAATGTTGTTTTTAGAAAAAAAAAATTCTTTCCATTTTTTTTCGTCGTTTTTAGGCACGATCGTTGAAAACGGAGTGCCTTATACATTCGATATCGCGAAAAACGTCGGATCGAATAAAACTCCTGAAATCATATAGGAAGCACGTTTTGACACCTGGGTAGTCGTTTTTTGACATTTTCAAGAGTGGTGTATGTGACCACCCCATTTCTTGTAAACACGGTTTCAGCCACACCCTTGAACCAATTTCGATAAAATTTGCAGAGGATACTTTTATCACCCTGCAGATGTGCAAATTTCATTGTCGACCCGATCCGACTTCCGGTGTGGAAACGGCATTCGCTAACTTCGTCAATTTTGAAGATAGAATATTGAGCTTCGAAATGTAGTTTTCAGATAGGAAAAGAAAATTTTGTGAATTTTTGAGGATTTTTCCCGCACCTGCATCCGGGTGCAAACTCGTACGAGTTCCTTGTAAACACGGTTTCGGCCACACCCTTGAACCAATTTCGATGAAATTTGCAGAGGATACTTTTATCACCCTGCAGATGTGCAAATTTCATTGTCGACCCGATCCGACTTCCGGTGTGGAAATGGCATTCGCTCACTTCGTCAATTTTGAAGATAGAATATTGAGCTTCGAAATGTAGTTTTCAGATAGGAAAAGGAAATTTTGTGAATTTTTGAGGATTTTTCCCGCACCTGCATCCGGGTGCAAACTCGTCCGAGTTCCTTGTAAACACGGTTTCGGCCACACCCTTGAACCAATTTCGATAAAATTTGCAGAGGATACTTTTGTCACCCTGCAGATGTGCAAATTTCATTGTCGACCCGATCCGACTTCCGGTGTGGAAACGGCGTTCGCTAACTTCCTCAATTTTGAAGATAGAATATGGAGCTTCGAAATGTAGTTTTCAGATAGGAAAAGAAAATTTTGTGAATTTTTGAGGATTTTTCCCGCACCTGCATCCGGGTGCAAACTCGTCCGAGTTCCTTGTAAACACGGTTTCAGCCACACCCTTGAACCGATTTCGATGAAATTTGCAGAGGATACTTTTATCACCCTGCAGATGTGCAAATTTCATTGTCGACCCGATCCGACTTCCGGTGTGGAAACGGCATTCGCTAACTTTGTCAATTTTGAAGATAGAATATTGAGCTTCGAAATGTAGTTTTCAGATAGGAAAAGAAAATTTTGTGAATTTTTGAGGATTTTTCCCGCACCTGCATCCGGGTGCAAACTCGTACGAGTTCCTTGTAAACACGGTTTCAGCCACACCCTTGAACCGATTTCGATGAAATTTGCAGAGGATACTTTTATCACCCTGCAGATGTGCAAATTTCATTGTCGACCCGATCCGACTTCCGGTGTGGAAATGGCATTCGCTAACTTCGTCAATTTTGAAGATAGAATATTGAGCTTCGAAATGTAGTTTTCAGATAAGAAAAGGAAATTTTTTGAATTTTTGAGGATTTTTCCCGCACCTGCATCCGGGTGCAAACTCGTACGAGTTCCTTGTAAACACGGTTTCGGCCACACCCTTGAACCAATTTCGATAAAATTTGCAGAGGATACTTTTGTCACCCTACAGATGTGCAAATTTCATTGTCGACCCGATCCGACTTCCGGTGTGGAAACGGCGTTCGCTAACTTCCTCAATTTTGAAGATAGAATATTGAGCTTCGAAATGTAGTTTTCAGATAGGAAAAGAAAATTTTGTGAATTTTTGAGGATTTTTCCCGCACCTGCATCCGGGTGCAAACTCGTCCGAGTTCCTTGTAAACACGGTTTCAGCCACACCCTTGAACCGATTTCGATGAAATTTGCAGAGGATACTTTTATTACCCTGCAGATGTGCAAATTTCGTTGTCGACCCGATCCGACTTCCGGTGTGGAAACGGCATTCGCCAACTTCGTCCATTTTGAAGATAGAATATTGAGCTTCGAAATGTAGTTTTCAGATAGGAAAAGAAAATTTTGTAAATTTTTGAGGATTTTTCCCGCAACTGCATCCGGGTGCAAACTCGTCCGAGTTCCTTGTAAACACGGTTTCGGCCACACCCTTGAACCAATTTCGATAAAATTTGCAGAGGATACTTTTGTCACCCTACAGATGTGCAAATTTCATTGTCGACCCGATCCGACTTCCGGTGTGGAAACGGCGTTCGCTAACTTCCTCAATTTTGAAGATAGAATATTGAGCTTCGAAATGTAGTTTTCAGATAGGAAAAGAAAATTTTGTGAATTTTTGAGGATTTTTCCCGCACCTGCATCCGGGTGCAAACTCGTCCGAGTTCCTTGTAAACACGGTTTCAGCCACACCCTTGAACCGATTTCGATGAAATTTGCAGAGGATACTTTTATTACCCTGCAGATGTGCAAATTTCGTTGTCGACCCGATCCGACTTCCGGTGTGGAAACGGCATTCGCCAACTTCGTCCATTTTGAAGATAGAATATTGAGCTTCGAAATGTAGTTTTCAGATAGGAAAAGAAAATTTTGTAAATTTTTGAGGATTTTTCCCGCAACTGCATCCGGGTGCAAACTCGTCCGAGTTCCTTGTAAACACGGTTTCGGCCACACCCTTGAACCAATTTCGATAAAATTTGCAGAGGATACTTTTGTCACCCTGCAGATGTGCAAATTTCATTGTCGACCCGATCCGACTTCCGGTGTGGAAACGGCGTTCGCTAACTTCCTCAATTTTGAAGATAGAATATTGATCTCCGAAATATAGTTGTCAGATCGGAAAAGAAAATTTTGTGAATTTTTGAGAATTTTTCCCGCACCTGCATCCGGGTGCAAACTCGTCCGAGTTCCTCATAAACACGGTTTCAACCACACCCTTGAACCAATTTCGATGAAATTTGCAGAGGATACTTTTGTCACCTCCAAGAAATGGAAATTTTCCCGTATGTACTCGATCGAATAACCAGTTGAACAAGCGACCATAAAGCAATTTGGTTCGAACTATAGAACCGACATGAACCGGTGATGCAGGCGAAAAAAAACACGTCATACTATGATCAGAATGAAATGAATGAAAAAATAAATAATAAACAATAAATAAATAAAAACAATGGGCGATCGTGCCTTAAGCAAAAAAGCGATGAGCTTTTTGGCTAAAACCGTCTAGTTATTTTTAATTTCGCTGCCATTTCCGCGGGACCTACAGGAATCCATGGAGATAATTTTTTTCGGATAGCCGAATCTTTCCCCTTCAACCCTAAAAAAAAAAAATTCATGGAGAACCTATTTGGGCCGGAGAAAAAAAATAAAACGTCTTGTCGCGCGTCGCCGCGCGCGTCAATCTACGTCCGCGCGGCGAGCTCCTTGTGTTGCGTAGTGGAGTTAAATTACATTTGATGCTTCTCTACTTACCCGGGCTATTCATTCTCCGAAAATAGTTGTTTAACCACCTTAGTCTTCGCTTATCCGTCTACTGGTCATGTTTTCTCGGAGTTACATATACCTATACCTGTTCTGGAAATTCGAAGTCACCAACTGCACAAACTCTGAACGTTTTGTGTTAAATATCTAAAAGTAACTAATCCCTTCAATTGTATCGGAATATAATCCCTCAATCTACGGGGTTGTTTTGATAATTTCATCAGCGATGTTACTTATAAACAGTGGATATCAGTGGATCGAACGGCTTTGGAGACACTTACCAAAAAGTCCGAGGATTTTGTGGATAACTTCTGTGATCAATTGTCAAAATTGGTTGCACATGATTTCATTGCGAAGCAGCAAAGTAGTTATTGGCAGAAGATGAAAGAGAGCTTGAAAGTTGGCGAATTTTTAGTGGTATGCGATTTCGCTGAGAATTATGCAATTGTTGTACAAGATTCCACGCATTAAGGGTTTCACTGGAGCAATAATCAGGCGACTATTCATCCAACCGTGGTTTACTATAAAAGTTACGGTGACGACCAGTTGAGACATTTTAGTTTTGTGATAATTTCAGAGCATCTAAAACATAATACAGTTGCGGTTCATTTATTTCAAAAAAAATTAGTCAACTTCATGAAAGAGAAGTTCCAAGATTCAATTCCCATAGAAAAAATAATTTATTTCTCTGATGGAGCAGCTTCCCAATATAAGAACAAAAAGAATTTTATAAATTTAACACATCACTTTGAAGACTTTCAATGCCACGCCGAATGGCATTTCTTTGCTACATCACGTGGAAAAGGGCCGTGTGATGGAGTAGGTGGAACTGTTAAGAGATTACCTTCACGTGCGAGTTTACAACTGATTGGCAACTCTGATCCTATTCAAACACCGCTGGATCTATATAATTGGGCATGTTCTTATTTTCGAAGCATATCTTTTGCGTACTGTACGGCTGCAGAACATCAAGCGGAAGAATCTATTCTACAAAATCAATTTGATAAAGCCTTGACAGTTCGTGGCACTCTGAAATTACATGCGGTCATTCCAATATCTCATAAACTCGTCAAAACAAAATTATTTTCCGCATCAGAAAATTTTGAATCCATGAAAATTATGAATTAATTTCAAACAGAGGTGTCCTACACTAAGTGCCATCGAGCAAATCATCGCTAGAAACATCGGCCCTTTTCAGAGCCACCAAAATATTGCAAAAGATCGGCGCGGGGCGACGCGCGACAAGACGTTTTATTTTTTTTTCTCCGGCCCAAATAGGTTCTCCATGAATTTTTTTTTTTAGGGTTGAAGGGGAAAGATTCGGCTATCCGAAAAAAATTATCTCCATGGATTCCTGTAGGTCCTGCGGAAATGGCAGCGAAATTAAAAATAAAAACGACGAAAAAAAATGGAAAGAATTTTTTTTTTGAAAACAACATTTTTTTTTATGAAAGCGCATTCTTTTACGAACAAAATGATTCCAGGATCAGTCCGCTCCGATAAATACTTTCGGAGATATGAATTTTCAAACATAGCGGTGCAACAGCGACTTATCAACATTCAAATAGCTCTAACTCCGCCATTTTTGAAAATTTTTCAAAATCCCTGAAGTCGTATTTTTTTTTCCCATAGTACTAAAGATATGTCGAATGGCGCAAAGATCCGTGACTTGACGGTTTTTTTTTGAGTGAAGTGACGTGGATCCGCTCATATATATGTATTAGGGTGGTCCTTATATGGGGTGTTTTTGAATTTTCACGCTCCCAAGGGTTCAAACGGATCCTTTTCAAGAAAAAAAAATGTGCCCTAAAGTTTGAATGCTCTATCTCGATTTTAACATCCCGCGCACAAACGCCAAAGTATTTTTTTTTTTTTTTTTTTTTAATTTCCTACAAAAAAACATGTATGACCTAACTTTGTCAAATCATTAACATCGAAGTTTTAACATTCTGCGTCCTGCGTCGATTTTAACATCCTGCGCACGACCGTCACATTTTTTTTTTCAATCTGCTAAAAAAAAAAAAAAAAAAACTTCATCAAGTCACTAACGTCGAAGTCATAGCGCTTCAAATGACATAATTTTTATTGAAATGGGTTTTTTTTCGAATAACAGCGTGCGTATAAGTGATTGGGTCAACTGAATTGAAATTGAAATAAAAAAAAAAAAAAATAAAAATAATATTCAATGCCAACTTGATTCCGATAACAATATTCAGTAATTTTATGAAATGGATAATTTTTTAAGAAATATTGAAACCTTAGTATTTTTATTTAAAGTAGTATGGTCGTCAAAAATGACTAGTTTTTCATAAATTTATTATGGCATAGTCGCCACATTGAGTATTCATCGAATTATTATATTTATAAACTGATGATTTACCTGACATGTCCAGAAACAAAATAATACCCAAATTATGAACAAATGGCCAGATATCGATTTTTCATTTTTAATTGCTTTAAAATCAAGAAAAATCTAGTAGATAGGTTCGATTACAGTCTACGACGGCTTATTTTCTTCAGGAAACTATTCTCTATAATCCGACCGTGATACTTTTTTTTCATCATGTTGGTGACGGTGAATATTCAATTTTACAAGACTGCACGTATATAGATTTCAATAAACAAATAACCATATTGAATTGCCAATTGACAGAGAAAATAATCTGTCGCGGTGAATTTGTGGGAAATAGTTTTCTGGACAAAATGAGCCATCGTAGACTGTAATCGAACCAATCTACTAGATTTTTCTTGATTTTGGAGCAATTAAAAATGAAAAATCTATATCTGGCCATTTGTTCATAATTTGGGTATTATTTTGTTTCTGGACATGTCAGGGAAATGATCAGTTTATGAATATAATAATTCGATGAATATTCGATAATAAATTCATGACAAACTAGTCATTTTTGACGACCATACTACCTTAAGGGGGGGGGGTTTACCCAATCAGTTACCGATTTGTCTATTTTCTTCTAAACGGGGTAATCAATCGACTTGTCCTTTCGGCAGCCGATGTTTGACGAGTAATGAGTTCGAACTGGTACGTTTGATCGGATGAAATCGAGATTTTTTTATTTTGTTCGATCGGAAAGTGTTGGCGTGCCATTTATTGCGACTTATATCAAAGCCCACGCGTCAAACATGCAAAATCGAGCTCTGTCGCCCGATTCTGTGAGGAATTCTGAACATAACCATCCCAAAACATCTTTGTTTTCGATAACAATGAAGGCGACGCTTGTATTCCACGTTTTTGTGGTAATTTTCGCGATTGTCAGAGGCTGGGGGCGGCCATTGCCGCTACAGCTGCTGATATAACGCGGTGGTTCCCAGAACACCCGTGAGATGTCAGTAGTAGATGCCAGCCATGGCGAGTCATAACAAATGACGTCACCCTGGCCGGAGGTCAGTGACCGGGCGGGAGTGGGGATTTGGCGTCAAAACAATGAGAGACAACAGACTGTCCGATCCAAGATGGCGGCGCCCATACGCAATATTATAAACAAATATGGCGCCCGTTTTCCTAAAATCCAATATGGCGACTGTTTCGACTAATTTTTTCAAAATCCAAGATGGCTACTATTTTTTTTCAAAAACTAAGATGGCTACTATTTTTCCAAATCAAATATGGCTACTATTTTTCAAAATCCAAGATGTCTGATCTAAGATGGGGCCGCCCATACAAACCAATATGGCGGCTTTTCCAAGATGGCTACTATTTTTTCCATATTCCAATATGGCGACTGCTTTAAAATTAAAGATGGCGACTGTTTTTTTTTAAATTTCTCTCTCTCTCTCTCTCTTATACTAAATAATATCTAAATCTGAAATTCTTCAATATGGTGGGGTATATTCAGGAAATGACGCAAATTATATTTAAAAAACATATAAAATAATTTATTAAAACTTTAAAAACTATTTACATTTCTTACAAACTAAAATAAATTAACTTAAATCTAAACGTCTGCAGGCGGTACCTCGTCTGAAACATACGGGAATTATTATTATTAGTACAATAACTGAACGAAATTCGACGAAAATTATATATATATATATTAGGGTGGTCGTTAGAACGGGAAAAAACATAAATATCCCTCTACGCCCCCCAAATCGACTACAAATAAATCAAAACTCATCATGTAATTTTTTCAGATTTTTATGTCAACGCTTGACCCTTGACCACAGAGGATGAACTTCTCCATTTGAAATACACGGGGTTTCGCGGTCCTTTCAGTTATTATTCCACTGTGGGTCTAATTATGAATATAAAAATCTGAAATTCTCACAGATTGGTCCACGAGAATGCTTCTCTGTGAAGAAAAAATGGCCACCCCCCTGCCCTCCCAATTTTGTATGGTTCATCCCATGCCAATGTGATCATTTTTTTTTTTTTCTCCAATTTCATCGAAATTTGCTCAAAAACATTGGAAATATATGTTTCCCAATGTTTTTCGGTTTTTTCACATTTCGTATGGGATATTCCGACATTATTTTCCGAAAGTTTTTTTTTTTTATGTTTTTACAATTCCATTGAATGTTTTCCAAAAACATTAAAAATATGTTTTCCGATGTTTCTCGGTTTTCCCACATTTTGTACGGAAGTGGTTTTCGGTGTGTTTTTGCAGCATTTTCGTTTTTCTTTTTTTTTTTTTTTTTTTTATTTAGCAAATTTTTTTGTTAACGTCATCCATGTAATTTTTGAATGAAGTCAACTCTTTTATTATAGATTTTTTTCGCAAAAGAAATCAACGAGGAGTTACAAAGTCAACTTTGGCATTATAATCGATTATTCCCTTTACCTCAAGTCCGTATGATATTGGATAATGTCGGAATATCCCGTACGAAATGTGAAAAAACCGAAAGACATCGGAAAACATATATATATGTTTTCCGATAAAAAATATATATATATTATATATATATATATTATATATATATATATATATATATATATATATATATATATATATATTTTTCAAATATATTTCCAATGTTTTTGAGCAACATTCCATGAAATTAGAGAAAAAAAAAAAAAATCACGACATTGGTATGGGAGGAACCATATAAAATTTTGAGGGCAGGGGGGTGGCGATTTTTTTCCACAGAGCAGCATTTCCGTAGACCAATCTGTGAGAATTTCAGATTTTTATGTCCATAATTAGACCCACAGTGAAATAATGACTGAAAAGATCACGAAACCCCGTGTATTTTAAATGGAGAAGTTTATCCTCTGTGGTCAAGGGTCAAGCGTTGAAATAAAAATCTGAAAAAATTACGGGATGAGTTTTGATTTATTTGGAGTCGATTTGGGGGGCGTAGCGGAATTTTTTTTTCTAACGACCACCCTAATATATATATATATACTAGGGGGGCTACGCCCCCCTGCGCGCTACGCGCGTCAACCCCCCATTGTGTATCATCTGTTGAAGTCAAATAATCTGCGGATTTTTTCGAAAAAAAAACGAATTTGTAACGAAATTCAGTGAAGGTTTTGTCACCCGCGATTATTCACCATCTTTATATTGGCTATTATTTATTTCTCATTATATAGCCAATAATCATTTTGGTAACCAAACTTGGCGCGCCAAGCCCCATATTATCTTATTATCAATGTTGGTTTCCAAGAAATGGAAATTTTCAACGGATCTTTTAACATATTATATATTATACATATTTATTAATATTGATTATTGTACATCTATGAATCACATATATATTATCGAAAGCTTAATCCACTATATATTTTTAATACTTATATAAGTACAAACGATTACTTCAAAAATAAAAAAAAGCATTCATAATTATAATGAAATGCCCAAATATATTATTAATTCAAATCGCAGAACACCAATTGTTGAAATTTTATTACTTTTAACGGTTCGATTTTTTTGTTGTACATGGAGAGCTGTCTTGACCTGTAGTGACGCCCTGTCAAATGTAAAAGAACTCGCTCGTTTCCGCGATGTGTAGTTCTTGTAGTCCGTAGTCCGTTATCCCATATATTGTGGCGCAAAGCATGCATATATTATGGCGCAAAGCACCCATATGTTATAGCGCAAAGCAGCTATATGTCATTGCGCAAAGCAGCAATGTTTTGCTATACGTATACATTTTTTTCTACGAATAAAACATAACGCAATTCATGTTCAAGCAATTTTCATTTTCGGGTTTTTCTGTCGTAACTTTATCTAGGATTTCGTTCCTTTTCTTCATCGATGTTGCTGAACCGAAGAATCGTAAACGTAGAACATGTAATCAAGGACAGCGATATTAATTCTTTAACACTGATAATAATCGGAAAAGTAATTGAATTTTTAAAGAAATTTTGTGAATGTCTTATGCTTGCATTTATATACTCAATTTTCATCTGAAATTCCTACGAATTTCGATTGTCCTCAGATTCAATTGTTTCCTTTTCGTGAACGTCTCTTTGCAACAACGCTTCCCATCGTTCCAATCGTAAGCTCTCACGGGCTTCTTGACGTGCTATCTCCTCTGCGTCATACTGGAAGTCGTCGTACAGCTCTGCCTGTTCCGCTCGCACTTCGGCTTCTCTTTCTGCCTCATATGTCAACACCTCTAATGTTCGTGCATCTTCCGCTTCCAGCTCGGCTTGTTCTTCATACCATTGCCTCTGTATCTCATATATTTCTTCGCTCGTTAGTTCATCTATTACGTATAATTCAACCCATCTTTAGCGATGCCACGTTTTTCCGTCGTTCGGTTCGGTAATCAAATACACATTGATATCACATACCTGGCCCTATTGGTACTATGTCTGTGTCCAGCCCGGTATCTAGCTCCGCTAGCTGTACCTCGGGCAATTCGGGCCATGACTCTTCTATATCTCCCACTGTTAGTTCGTCTATTATCATAATTTAACCAATCTTTAGTGATGGCATGTTTTTCCGTTGTTCGGTTTGGTAATTAAAGATAAATTGATATCACAAACCTTGTCTTACTGGTTCCATTATCCAATTTACCTAAACGTTAATAAGTTTATGAAATCAAATTTTGTAATAGTTTCGAATACTTTTGGAATTTATTCACGGAAATTTATCATGAAATGATTCACGTTTATTTATCCACGTAAATTTACCATGAAATGAAATGAAGATCGCGAAATTTGATTAACTATAGTTAGTAACAAAAATTCATTGAATATCGATCTTATGTCTCGAAATTAAATGAAGAAACAGAAAATGTAAACCGTAACTATATTCATTTGAAAAATCAATTTTTCCTGTTTCATTTGGATAAATTTTTGTGACTGATACATTTATTTATTTTATTTTGTTTATTCAATTCAAATTTAATCCTGCAAAATGCCTCGTCGCGCAAACTCATCTAGAAGTCACTCACATGAACGACCTAAATCAAAAAAACCTAAGACTGACGACAATATTCCTTCGCTTTCTACTACGGAATATATTCAAAACATCGAAATCGGAGATAAATTTGCGTAAGCAATAACTTCACTAATATTATTATTATTTCAACGTAAAGTCTCATAATTATATTTCCCCTTTTTTTATGTAGAGCTATTATTGGATACGTCGACTCTATTCAGTGTAGTAAAATTCAACGGAAAACTTCACTAAATAAGGCAGAAAACACCAAATCAGAGTTGGACTTATTTAAATTCGTTCTGAATAATAATGACGGTAAAAGAGTATCTTGTTATAAATGGGGCGATCAGGCCCCTCAATTATCAAATGAAATCAAACATAATCAGGTAAATTGTATTTACATTTTTCTTCTGCATCACATCATTTTTGGTGGACATTTTTTTTTTTTTTTTGTTAACTGTATACCCCTTGTTTTTAGATTTACCTTCTTCAAAACGTAACCGCTAGTCCCGCCTCATTGTACAACCTCGGCAACGTTAATTTTGAATTACAATTGAAATCTTTCTCGAAAATAAGTTGTTTTGGAGTATTCCACGTGCTCCAAAACTCCGATCAAATTAATTCCTGTGACTTTCCTGACATCCCTCACAAAACCGGAATTATAAGTAAGATTATTTTTGATCGACCATTGTCTGAAAACTTGTCCAATAACTTGTTTAATAACCTTAAGGGCTTTTGAGCGAGCTCCGACAACTCCTCGTTCGGAAGAGCGCCTCTAGCGGTCAGCTGAAGAAACCTATCGAAATGGGTACACCTATAGGGCAATCTCTGTATGTGTTCGTGTCGACGCTAGCCTGTCACTTCGGAATTTAGTCCACGGATGTTATCGCTCCTGCTGCTCTGATTTACTGCGGAATAATATTAAAAGATTGCTAACGAGAGCCTGTACACCGCGCTGGTTGTCCTAGCACCAGTTTTCCAGATAAAGTGCAGAAAATAATGTTATTAATACCCTGTGTCTGTGTATCGGCCATGGTATTAGTGTCAGCTGATTTCACAGCTTCGTACAAATAAATCTATTATTAATTGGAATTTCATGCAATTACTTGTCGGATACCAGCGCGGTGTAGCTGATAATCTGAGGATCACCCCTACGAAATCTGAGAGTGATTAGTAGAGCAATAGAGACGTGATCCGTGGACTAAATTGCGGTTATGAGAATTGGCCAAAAATGCTACTCCGTCGGTAAAACAGCAGAGCGCTCAAAAGCCCTTAACTGCAGAAATCAGAGGCTATGTCAAAGACGAATTCATTCAGCCTTCCAAAATTCGAACCGACGAATACATTGGTACAGTAACTGACGGCAAATTCAAAATCGAAATTGTTTTATCTAATGTTATTAAAATAAGTCCAATTTCTGCTGGCCAACGAATAGAAATTGTAGGCGATGTTCAAAAAAAGGGTAAATAAATTTTGACCAAAGTTTTTAATTTAATGATGAAATACAAAATATTTATATAGAAAAATGAAAGAATGAAAGAAGACTGCATCATTATTATTGATTAAATGTCCTCCTTGTGTTTTTAATATGTCTTTTCAGACCACCACTTCTTCCTACACGTGCAGACCTTCGAAAACATCAAAATCCTGGATGACCCCCCTATGCCTCTTGCGAAATTATTACGCGTTTCTAGAATGTTAGCAATATAACAACATCGAATCCCCTTGTTATTGATAAATTTTCATGTTTTAATAATCTTTTAATCTTAATCTTCTTTACTTATGTGTAATCATGTGTTAAAAATATATAGTGGATTAGGCTTTCTGAGGAAACCACTTTAAAAAAAACGCGCCGAGTTATCTACTGCAAAGTGGTGTGGAAACGATAACTGTCGCAATAATGGTTATTATCCTCATTTACGTACATCTTATTATTTTCAGACCTTTCCCTACTTACTGCTACCCTACCCTTAGTGATTACGTCATCTAAAGACAGGCCCTCAACTTTTGTCGATGGAAGTATCACTCACCTCAAGTCGGTGTGGAAAAGATACGAATACGGTGATACATTTGATACGAATACAGACATAGGTTTTGAAATTTTAGATTCTTTAAATGATGTACAGTGATTAAAATGCTTAAAATATTAATCCGTAAGACATATATTCTTCAAGTGGAATGGTATTTTTATGTTGATATCAGAAATTTATTAATTCGAAAGATGTTTATGGATTGGTATGGTCAATTCAGATATGGTTATGAATCTTTGTTAGGTCATCTATTAATTATTAGGATTTATTTATGTTATCGTATCATGTAATTCGTCAACCTACAGCGTATATGATCGTTTTTTAATAAATAAACGTGAGTTTAAGATAGTTGAGATGCAAAAGTCAAATGCAAAAGAACTCGCAAGCGTTTCGAAGTAATAACCGTGAGAACAATTTAATGAATTCGATGTAATCATGTATAGGTGTTTTGTAGTACTGATGACATACAATCACATGCACGCCGCCATCTGTCGGTACCCTGACAGATTCGCACGACAGTTATGTATCGGCCGATCACTGATATTAGTGTGGCCGATCAAGTAAAGGGTCAGTTTTTCGAGCATCAATTTTCGCGCTCACTTTTTGTTTCGCGTAACCACGTAATAAATAAATAACATTTGTTTTATTCAATTCTGATAGCCGTCGAAGTAGGTCCTCGCCTGATTTCGTAAGTATTGATAATTATCAATTACATTTAATATCAATATGTCTGAAATTCATTCATTGAATTAGTCATTTTCTGGTTGTTAGATGCAAAATTACTTGGACGAAATGGAGGACCTGATTGAAAATGGTATGTTGTATTATCTTCAACAATTATTATGATCATTATTTTTCTTCACGCATTCACATATATTTATAAATAGTAATATAAACTAGCTGATAATTTTTCTCGTTCGCTTGCTTCGCTCGCTCACTCGTTTGGTTTTGCGTTGTCCCTCACTCGCTACGCTCGCTCGGTTATCAGTGGTTTTTGCGTTGTTCCTCACTCGCTACGCTCGTTCGGTTATGAGTGGTTTTTGCGTTGTTCCTCACTCGCTACGCTCGTTCGGTTATGAGTTGTTTTCACGCTGTTCAATTTAAAACGGATAGCACACTAAAAAGAAATGTCATCACACTCTTAGCCGATAGTACTTCTTTGTGCTTGATAAAATAGCTTTTCCAACTTAGATCTGAATCATTAATACACGTATCATTAATTGTAGAAGTACTATCGCTCAATGGAAACCGACGAGAAGGTGGTGCGGTTTCTTCCATCGGGAAGGCAGGAATTAGGAGGGGCATGGTTAATGATGTGTTTGGATAATTTTGTAGCGCTTAGCCACATGAGACTTTAGCGGCTAATTTTGTAGCGCTTAGCCGTATAAGACTTCAGCCGCTAATTTTGAGCGCAGCACCACAAGAGCCTTCGGCAGCTGATAACTTTTGTAGCGCTTAGCGACAGAAAGTGTCAAGCAGCTCATAATTTTTGTAGCGCCCAGCTACACAAGGCGTTGGCAGCTAATTTTTTTAGTGCTTATAGTACCTACATAAGGCATAAGCAGCTGATCGTTCTCACCATTAGACTGACATAATTGTAGGTAAACAACTGCATTTTTGGGAAAGTCACCAACATCAAATACTGCATTTCCGATAGAATATTATTGAAATAGTGGTTGATTATCACAGTTCCACAGTATCCAGTAGTATTCGAAGTGCCGGCATGAATTTAAAATTGTAGCTATGGATCGATTAATTCACGAAGCACCTAGTATTTCCTTATAGACAATATTTCTGGTACACAATTTATGATCGGAATTTTTACTGTTGGTGAAGACAGATTTGTCTGTCAGCAAAACTTTCAAATTGTTTTTAGATTTAACTCTGGACAAGGCAACATACAGTTGACCATGACTAAATACTGGATTTGGTAAATACACACCGACGCTGTCGAAAGATTGACCTTGCGACTTGTTAATTGTCATCGCACAACCTAATCTGACTGGAAATTGTCTTCTAACCATCTTGAATGGCATCTCCTCTTCGGACGGTGATAAATCTATCCGGGGTATCAAAACTGTTTCTCCAGCGCAATTTCCACCGATGATTTCAGTACAAATCAGATATTGGTTCAACTTTTTAACAACCAGTCTGGTGCCATTACATAACCCTTGTGATAAATTCAGATTACGTAACAGGATAACAATGCTTCCTACTTTCAACGTTAACTTATGCGGTGGAAGACCATTCGGCTTCAATGAATTCATGAATTCCATTGGAAGTATATTTTTGATGTCTATATTATCTTCATCCTCACCTGAATCTACACTCAGATAATCTACACCGACACCTTCAATTTTCGACAATATTTCGTCATTAATGGCGATAACGTCGACGTTTTTCGGAGCTAATATAACTTTGCCATAATTCAACGGATCTTGAGGATCGACACTTGCTCCAAATATTTCTTGTACAATATTTCCATTCGAGAGAATATCAGAAGGAATGGATACAACCTCGTTATCGCGTTCGAAGGAATCAGAGAATATCCCATCGCCAACCTTCAGAAGCCATTGCTTGAAATCCGTTTGTCCATCGCAAACACGAATGTTACCCTTCAATGACATATATGTGAATTTACTCCATAGGCTGCTTCTTTTGACACACGCTTCTAAAATTTGTGTTCTACTGCCATGTCGTACAACAGGTAAAGTTTGCCGAAAATCACCGGAAACTATGACAATTTTACCACCGAATGGCTCGTTACAATGACACAAGTCTCTTAACATACGATCAACAGCCTCCAGTACATATTTAGATGCCATGGTTATTTCATCCCAAATTATAACTTTCGCTTCTCGAATATGTGATCCATGTTTAGAATTTGGTCTGATGTTACACGTTGATTTTTCATTGAGAAGAAACGGTAATTTGAACGTGGAATGTGCAGTTCTCCCTCCTTTTAATAAATTCGCTGCAATTCCTGTCCACGCTACAGGCAGCACCGTCATATTTAGACTCTTCAATGTGGTTATAATAGTGTTGTGTAAATAACTCTTTCCACTGCCACCGGGACCATCTAAATAAATACATTTCTTGGCAGATTCACCATGAACTGCAGCCATGACTGCATGAAATATGTTTCTTTGATGTTGCGTTAAACTATTTACTGATGTGATCACCGCCTGTTTTAACGAAATCATATTTTCGTGTTGCGCGTCATCATTCTTCGTATCACCCAGGAATGCACCAACATCTTTGATATCCGGTAAATTGAAGTTTCGCAAATTGAATCCATGAAATATAAGTATGTCATTGATTACCTGCAAAGCCTTTTGTTCATTTTCTTCGGTATATTCTGCAGTTTGATCAACGAACTCGTTTTTGTATTTTTCAAATAATTGGCGGGCATTGATCGGCATGCCGAACACACATATGTATGCAAACAACCGACACATCTCTTTGGGAAATTTAAGGCTCGATCCTTCTGCAAGACATTTATCCCATTCTTGGTCATCGGCGACTAACTTTCGCTGTACGGCCGCTTCAAAAAAGGATGGGTATACTACACCATCAAAAGTTCGCATATCTTGAAATGATTGTGCTCCTCGAACATGTAATAGCAACAATCTCAAATAATAACGCTCAGTTTCCTTCGGACTCACGAAGTACATTCTACTCAAAATAGGTTTGACAAATTTCTTTCGTTCCGTCCACTGTGTATTTTGCTTATTGAATACATAATGATTTGGAATTTCACAGTACAAATGCTTATGTGCTTCAATATCAGTCTTATTCAGATTGAACCACGCGAGCAATGTTGATTCCTTATTTTTATTTTTGCAACGCATGCATGAGAAGTGCTACTTCTCATGCCTGCAGAGAGTGGCCTAAGTAGCGCTTTACAGCCAGGGATACAATAATAATGCTGCGCATGCGCAAATCGGCCCGATTTTACTTCTCGCACTAGTGCTTTCTTCTCGCACGCACTTCTCACACTCCTCTCGCGCACTCCTCTCGGCAGGCACGAGAAGCAGCCCTTCTCATGCATTTGTTACAAAAAGTATTATGCGATACACGCGCGAGAGAGCGACCATGCGAAGGTTGTGAAGTTGATCGGACTCGCCGTACTCGTACCACGAGCAGCACTCGCCTTCGGCTCGTGTTGCTGTGTTACTCGTAAGGCTCGTGCGACCAACTTCACAGCCTGCGTATAATGATCGCTTTCTCGCACTTGTATCGCAATAGTACTTTATGGCTGCTTCCTCACGACCCTCTTCAAAGTACATCAACTGTTCGTTTTCCACATGAACTGCTAATCTGTATATAGCGTGTGATTGTTCATTCATTGGATATTCGAATAAACGATGCATTGCCTCGGGTGGACAGACGTATCGCGTGGATATATATTCATCAACTTCGTTGTATTGGATGCAATTTTCCTCCTGTACATTCGTTATTTCGACAATTGCACAGTCATGTCCTTTATAGCAGTACTTGAATAAATACTTTACACATTGCACCGTCGAACATATTTCCACATTAATGTGACAGTTGAATTTCAACAACAAATACGCATTATACGGTACAACGTATCTATTGTCAGCGATTCTACGCGTCCCATCTTTCTTAGAGATGAAAACAATCACGTTACCATCGTCTCTTTTACGATATAACGGATAACCCGCTGAGTGATAATTTGTTTCCAAAACATAATCCTTCGGAAATTGTTTGGTGCACAGATTAGTTTCGCTATCCATGCATGGGGAATGTATATTTTGTTGGCCACAAGGACCGTGAATCATGCATTGCCTGACTATGTCATGTAAGACCGGATACCTCGTTTTATCTGGTATCTCTGCAGAGACTACTTTGTCATCTACGTCATCTGCATCCCGGATTTTGCTGTCTTCCTCCAGCCAAAATAGCATATGCACGTGTGGTAACCCTCTTTTTTGAAATTCAACCACATAAACATAAGCAGCACACTTTCCAAATATCGAGTTGTCGATCAATTCCACCTTTAATTCCTTAACTTTATGATGAAAAACCCTTGATACGAGGTCTGGTCGGTCCGTTGCAGCTTGACCCGGCTTCAAATTTTCCACAATTTCCTTCCATTTGGGATTGCAGGTCATGGTTATGAATAAGTCGGGTTTTCCATATTTTTGCAATATGCTCAATTGCATCAATGAAACTTTGCTGCAAGGCTCGCGGACTTCCGCTGAACGACGATGGTAATATAACCATTTTCCCGATTCTCGCATTATCCTCTCCAGCTTTGTTATGTAGATAATCGATCACTCCTTGATACATTTCCGCTCGTAATTTGCTTTGTTGATTCCTTATGAAATGCAGTCGATGGCTTTCAACTTTCGTCCACATATCAACAATGTATTGTTGAGACAATCTCCCCATGTCCAGACATGGATTGAATTTCCCTCTATCGCTCAATTTATAACTGTAATATTGCAACGCGGTTATTATGCGCTTTTCTGCCATTTGTTTCATCCCTGGCGTCCAACCGGTTTCACCGGAAGGAAACATCAGAGGATAAGTCATCGGGTCGACGTGTTTACTTAGACTCGGTATACTTATAGCACCTTCGCTCTTAGAATACACGCATAAGTCTCTATGTACTGGAGGATCTCCGTCTTCCGCGACAAATACAACCGCTACTTCATTGCATTTTGGTAGGTTGAAACGATTTTTGTCAACATCATCATGCCGCTTCAACCACATTCTCACTTCGCGGGCAGGATGACCGGCTGCATTCGCCAATTTTTGTTCTTCTTCTTCCATTTCGTGCATCATTTTGAACGCCTTCGCGTATGGATTCGTTCTTCGTATAATATCATCCAATTCGCTTAGTAGTTCTGGTAAACAACCATTATTGCCGGGATGCTGCATACGTATTCTAGTGGCGATTTCGGTATCGATGATATACAATTGTCCATATTTACGTGCTTCATGGACATCTGGGTGAAGCGCGTATGTATTATGATACGTTTGTCCGCATATGCGGAATACGAAAGGACCCGAACTTCCTTTCATTGAATCCAATTTCACACCGAAACTTGCGAATGCCAAAGAATTATTATAACTTCTTACGTTGCGCATAAAATTTTTACTACTTTTATCGGTACCGTTGATCAACTGTTCGATCGCTTCAGGATAAGTACTATCTTCGGAAATACGTACTTTACCTTTGTGACAACAAATGCTATACTTTTTATCGGTTGGCAATTCAGAAACGAAATGTTTAGCATTACAGAATTCACATATATTATTCATTTCTCCCAAATAATTAAGTTTTACCTCATCTTCTTTGTAATCTGAGTTCGCTATCAGCGCGCTTCCTCTGGAGATCGTATGATTATCAGTTTTCAATTTTTTCGTTCTAGATGACACTGAAAATTCTTTGGAAATATTTTTTCTTTTATTTGAATTGACCATACGAATAGATTCTCTTTGTTTCTTTTTGTATTTTGCCGCAGCTTCAAGTCTGCTAGACCGTTGTTCCTCAGATTCCTTAGCACGACTGTGTTTTTTTCTATCTGCATCGTTTTTATGTATCACAACCGCCTCTGCGTGATCTGCCTCTTTAACGAATCCCCTTTTGTGCTTCTTGTATGTTGCGGCGGTCTCTAATCTTTGACTTATTTGTTCCATCGATTCTTCAGCACGATGTTTTCTTTGTCTATTAGCAGCTTTTCCTCGCAAAACAGCCACATTTGCTCTCTGGACATTTTTATTCAGTTCTTTTTCCGCAGTTTGATTGAGAGATTGTTTTTCTGTTGGTTTCACAGGACGAGGTCCTTCTTTCTTATTAGCTTCTTTATCATAAGAATCGATACCGGTAGTCGTAGCACTGAAATTATTCGCTCCGATCAGTGACGTTCGTACGTCTTCAGTTGTGAGATCCACGTGTTCTGATGATTTTCGTCCTTGAATTTCTTTATTTATACCTCCCTCTGTCTTTTCATCCGGAACGATCACAGTTGTTGTATAATCACATTTTCCAATTATACCTATAGAATTAATGTCGCGAGGCACATTCTCAATAACCAATGAATTTGCTTGCATCAATGGAAAGTGTATTAAGCTGTTCGAATTGAACATATCGATTAAATGCGGTCTCATCTTTGGTATGTCATATACCACGTTACAAGGATTCTGGCCAAAAACCATGGATATCGCGAAAGCTATCGCGAAAACCCCGCAATCCCAGTAATTAGTTTGCTGCTGAACTTTCTCAAACACGACTCGCGTATTACCGCGAGGCAGCAGTTTACTCAAAAATATCTTATGATCATCGTGCAATACTCCCCGATTCGCACTGTCATAAACGTGTACTACTTCGGTATCATACCAAACGCAAATCCAATGTCCCGCTAGTCTCGGGCCATTGAACAATATTTGTAAGCATGCCTTGTTTTTCGGAATTCTTTGAATCGTTTCCGGGATTTGCACCAATAAAGTACTTTGCATGCGAAAGGTAGTGTGGTGTTCTAATATACCAATAAACTTATGCATATGAGTATCCAACAACATACCTGCTCTGCCAGTTCTTCCCAGAACTGCCAAATCATCGGGACACAGTCCGATGTACCTCCGGCAACTCGACATAACAATATTCGTGGCGATGTTTTTTGTCTAATCCTCTTCGTCCCACGTTTATTCGCGGATCACGCACGATATTTCTTGTTCTTCGAACGAATTATAATTCTAACAAGGAAGAATGATTTCATCTATTCTATATCACCGACGCTCGAACTGACCTATCCTCGCACTGATGCGACGTTCATATGAAGTACAATATACCTGAACCATATACTCACAGATGTTTGTTTGTATATCGATCTCTGTCTTTCTCGCAAATCTATCGAGTTTGAAACATCTCCATCCGTATCTCGTTTTCACTCTCTCACTCTGACCCATTGACTCACTACGAATACCTCAATGAACGACGCCTATCAATTGATAACCGATACATGGCTTAGCCGTAACACTCGCACGCATTGTTATGCTAAAGGGGACATCGCCAGGGCCGAGGAGACAATTCACTGTAACTATGAATCGAGTACTACAGGAGAACAAAGATTCGTCCAAATTCATTGCCCGGCCCTGGCGATGTCCCCAAGTCTTGGAACTATTTTTAAACAATGCTTTTCACATGAACAATCAGCAAAAGGAGACCAAAATTATTCGAGCTGATACATTTTTCATTGTGATGAAGCGCTTGGAAATAAAACATTGATATCCGGTCATTTGTTTATAACTATTTGATTTTCGATTCTGGAGTTTTTGGGAAAGTTATTGCAGTTTACGAGTTAATAAAAGTGAGTAAATGCGAATAATATTCAATCTGAGCAGAATAATCAGTTAGTTATTCGCTATTTTCCACAATATGTCTTTATCAAGAGACTCGGTAGAGTCTCGCGCCAAGTACAGGGCGTAAAAAAATTATGTGTCGCCGTTTTACCAGATGATTCTCCAGTTTGCGATCGGTGAAGATCTTGAAGAATACGCCTCCGCAAAATTGATCTTGATCTTGATTTTGAAGGTCAGATGATCCCAAAAATTTTATGACCCTTAAAAATTCTACTCCTCGAAACGAACAAAAGTCTTTGACGAACCATTGGTCGCAAGCAGCCCGTAAAGGCCATGCCACGGTGGAACGCAAACGAAACGCAGACGCAGAGAAGCGCAGCGGCGCTCCCGATTGGTGGTTGACACGACTTGTCCAACTTTAGACCAATGAAATTTTGTTGTCCAATAAAGTTGCACATGATCTTGGACAAATACCTAGGGATACTACGCAAAACCGAAATTAGAACTGGTTCTGAAATGGCTTGCGCTTGTATCCCTAGATATTTGTCCAAGATCATGTGAAACTTTATTGGACAACAAAATTTCATTGGTCTAAAGTTGGACAAGTCGTGTCAACCACCAATAAGGAGCTCTGCTGCGCTGCTCCTGCGTTTGCGTTCGCGTTTGATCGTGGCAGGGCCTTTATCATAGAAAACGGCCTCTGGACACATGAAATGATCGATAATATTCGGAAACAATTACAAATCGACGTTCCACCGAATTGTGAGATTATTTAGTAAACTCTCGCTAACTGTCCGCAATGTGCGCTGATCGCTTGATAAAATCAATTCATTAAATCGCACTAATTGAAACATTTTACCCTAGATCTATAACAAAGTTCTATTTGAACTCAATTTTTATTTTTCTGACTAACCCATTCGAAAATATCAAAAAATTACTGTCGACCGCCCTTTTGCGGGAATATTCCAATGCCTTCACTTCTGCATACCTTTGCTGCTGCACGTGTCGTGGTGCACATCTGATACATCGGTTACAAGTTTTTATTAATTAATTAGATGAAATTTTTTTGACATTGGGAACTGATTTTAATATTCAACGACAATAGAATATTGTACTAATTCAAATAAAATAATTTCAATTCAGTGAATAACCATTTTCTAATATCTTTTTGCATAAATTCGATTTGTCCCGACTCAAGTTCAATTTACCCCGGTTCTGGGGCAAATTAAACCTTTTTGGACTCATTCATTATAATTGTTTTTAATAATAATTTTTACAAAAAATGACCAATTCTTATAATCGATGATCTCAATTGCTTGAATGATAAATTCTACAAAAATCTGACAGCTTTTATGACGATCTATACGAATAACATCATCTAAATATGAGAACGCTTCAAGAACAATTATCAGCTAGTTATGATAATAAACTGCTAGAACTGAAGGACATTTTTTTGGGTGTGAATGAAA
The DNA here is from genome assembly GCA_943736025.1 of Tenthredo mesomela. NCBI lineage: Eukaryota > Metazoa > Arthropoda > Insecta > Hymenoptera > Tenthredinidae > Tenthredo > Tenthredo mesomela. The sequence goes on along the minus strand of OX031020.1, from coordinate 12,723,880 downwards.
CATCTAATACTGAAGATGTAGTATAATATGATTTATTATTATTATTAATATTATAATTATTTATTATTATTATTTATTATTCTTATTATTTATTAGGGATTATTTTCATGGAGTTGTCATCCCGACAACTCCACCGTCGCCAGGATGGCGTCCCACTCATCTCCTGAAAAAGACAACAATATATCAAAATCCATGTCGACATATCTTTTTGTTTATACACTTGAAGGTTTGGAATTGTATCATACCTTTCATGAACGCAGCGACGATCGCCGCCAACCCCGTGTCTTTGATGGGATCTGAAAAATAAAAGAGATTTCCATTTCTAATTTCCTGACGATCAATTTAAATTTTATTTCAAACATATAATGATTCAATCATTATATTTTCCGGGAAATTTCCTTTTTTTCTCAAAATTACTTAACGGAATATAACATAGCTTCTTGTTTCCCTCTTGTATTCTTTTTTGAATTATCAATTTCAATTTTCTTTCCAATCATTTGAATTTAATCTAAATTTGTTTTCGTCTTTTTATTTTCGCAAGTCCTATAGCATTTTATGAAATTTACGTAACATAATATCTTTTTGTATATTCTTCATCTGATTATTAGTTTTGATTTTGTTATCCCGGGAAAAAATGATCAGGCCTGATCAGACATGAACAGGCATGAGTCTTCAGACCTGATCAGACATGAAAAATGACCGGGACTGAACAGGCCTGATCAGGTCTGTTCATGTCTGATCAGGCCTGTTCAGTCCCGGTCATTTTTCATGTCTGATCAGGTCTGAAGACTCATGCCTGTTCATGTCTGATCAGGCCTGATCATTTTTTCCCGGGCGATTGAAGAAAAAAAACAGTTGATTGAATTAAAAAATTATATGAACTATCGTTTTTATATCTTTTATATGTCGCAGTGATCGGAAATTATGGTTATTTCTGATCATCAACTTTTTTTTGTGGATTAAAATTTTTTCACTGTTTAGTACTGGGATTCGAACCCAGGTCCTTCTGCGTATCAGTCGAAGCTTATACCACTTCGCTACTTCACGTATTTGATAATTGAAACTTTTAGAATGTGCAGTATATATATGGTATTCGTCACGAAGTTTTTATCAATCCTTACGATGCCCTTTATTGATTATGATGATCTAACGATTCTAAGATTATTTTTGTATTTTAGGGAATGTGAGGCAAGATGACCGTTCCACTTTTTTCAGCAAAAAAAAAAAAAAAAAATTACTTATTTGAAGTATATCTATTGAAGTATAGATAATCCAAAATATCAGACATGAACAGACATGGTCATGCATGATCATGTTTGAATCAATTTATAATATCAGACATGATCATGTCTGTTCATGTTTAGTCAGACATGTACCAACGTATCAGGCCTGATCAGAGCTGGAGGTTTTAAACCTTCCAGGCATGGTCATGCATGAACAGGCCTTAACGTATTCAGCGCCTCAGACATGATCATGCCTGTTCATGCATGAGCAGACAGGATCAGGTCTGGCATCAGACAAAATCATACATTAACAGGCATGACCATGCATGAACAGGCCGTAACGTATTTAGCGATTCAGACATGATCATGCCTGTTCATGCATGAACAGACAGGATCAGGTCTGGCTTCAGACATAATCATACATGAACAGGCATGGTCATGCATGAACAGGCCTTAACGTATTCAGCGATTCAGACATGATCATGCCTGTTCATGCATGAACAGACAGGATCAGGTCTGGCATCAGACGTAATCATACATGAACAGGCATGGTCATGCATGAACAGGCCTTGACGTATTTAGCAATTCAGGCATGATCATGCCTGTTCATGCATGAACAGACATGATCATGCATGAACAGGCCTTAACGTATTCAGCGATTCAGACATGATCATGCCTGTTCATGCATGAACAGACAGGTTCAGGTCTGGCATCAGACATAATCATACATGAACAGGCATGGTCATGCATGAACAGGCCTTGACGTATTTAGCAATTCAGGCATGATCATGCCTGTTCATGCATGAACAGACAGGATCAGGTCTGGCATCAGGCATGATCAGACATGAACAGACATGATCATGCATGAACAGGCCTTAACGTATTTAGCGATTCAGACATGATTATGCCTGTTCATGCATGAACAGACAGGTTCAGGTCTGGCATCAGGCATGATCAGACATGAACAGACATGATCATGTCTAATTTCAGGCCTGATCATACATAAACAGGCCTGACCATGTCTAATTTCATGCCTGATCATACATGAACAGGCATGATCATGCCTGATCATTTTTTCCCGGGATGAATCATAGTATTTAGCGGCAATTTTTTCCTGGAGAAGTTCCGTTGAACTGAATTTGTCTAATCGTTGTTTACATCTGCAGATTCGAACAAATCCTCGTTATTTTTGTTATTGTAATAATCGGAGAAAAGTTGGATGTTCATTTATATCCGAGAAAAGAACACAGTTTCAGAGACGCAGGTGATACTGAATGAGAGGATTTTTTCTAAATCATTCATTTGTATATGGAATATATTTGTGGAATAAATTTAAATAATGTCAACGAATCATATAATAGAATGGCAATAAAATGGATATTTTATATTCTAATGGGAGTCTACTTAGTTTTAGTGTTTCTTCGCCCCATGTCTTCAGCGTTGTGATCGCTAACGGCGTGATCACCGTGAGACACGTTCATCATATCGGAGTAATCTCTATATTCTTTTGTCTTTCCTCACTCTATAGGTACTTATTCGCTGACATAGAAATACGACATAACACGAATATACAAACATGACACAGATTAGGCTGACTTAGGATTTGTCCGTACGCGGGGCTCGAGAATTATCCCTACTCTATTTGCGCGTATAGTAGTCTTCGCACGTGAACAAATCAGTGTGAATTTGGACTTCATGTCGAATGACGAGGAGATTTCCAAGATAAACGGTAAGTCGAAACTATTTCTTAAATGATTGCGAAGAAGTATTTCATACACCTATAGAATTTGGAATACTTTCAGTTCAGTTGCAGATTAACTTTTTTTATACCTCAATAGTAGTAGGCGACCAGTACTTTTTTTTGAGATTTAGTTCTTGAACATCCTCAACTGAACATTAGTTGAGTAATCAATAGATTCAGAGATATGTCGAATTCCACGAGGAACGCTGTACTGGTTCCTTCAACGTGGTGAAGTTGACATAAATTGCCTTATTTATTAAAAATATAATACTTTCAGATCACTTGAACCGGTTGAGCATTTCAACGCACGGTGAGTCAAACATACAGTGTATGACAAACCGTTCGGCGAATAAAATCCATTATTTGCTTCAAAATCTGTGACCGCAACTATCATCAATATGAGAATGATTAACTATATTGCCAATATATTTAACTCATGAAAACAAAACTGTACCGACAAGTGCTGGTTGAATTTATCATTCGATGAATTCAAATATTTTTCAATACATATTTCAGAACTAATGGCTAGTACGTCGGTGGAGAGCGGAAAGGAGAAGGAGGATCGAGAGAAAGAGGAAGAGAGACGGAGGAAGGAAAAGGAGAGACGGAGAGAGAATCGAGAAAAAGAGGAAGAAAAAAGGGGAAAGGAAAAGGAGAGAGGGAGACATGAAGAGGAGGACAAAGACAGAGAAAAGAGAACGGGAAGCAGCGCGAGGAGAGTGAAAGATGGGAGGGTGAAACGTAAGTCATATCTGCAAACGCGTCCATGTATACCTATATGAGATCACATGTGATTTCAGTGACGGCAAAAACTCAAAATTTCGATTTTTCACGAATTTTTCTTCGTACTTACTCATCGATAATAAGTAGCGACAATTGAAATTTTTCTCTATCCATAACCCTTTGATCACACACCTATTTGGATCATAATCAAAAATTCGAACCCGATATCCAACGGGAATATTCATAATTTGAGGGTATACACGTTTATTTATTTGATGTATATTCGATTCCTCGATCGCAAAAAAGTTCGTTTATTAGCCGGGAGTTACACGTGGGTAGAAATTCGCACCGAAAATGAATTCACGTCCGACTTCTTCGATGGCCAAAATATAATTGAATGTTGGTCCGGGGCCAACTGCTGGAAAAAGTGTTCGACTTTTTTTTATGGTGGGGGAAACACCGTACTTCCCGAAATCGAAAAAATACAGGCGAAATGAGAAACCCTTGGTGCGAATTCGCACCTATATGTAATCGCAAGGTCAATTCTCAATAATTCTGGCTATGTTGTTTTGTAAAATATTTATTCGAGTATTTGATTTTTTAACAGCGTACAGAGGAACGAGGGCCGGCAGCAGTGCCAAAGAGTGGCGGCGAAGGCTGCAGCAGCAGCGAGAGGAGCAGTCGCGGCAGGAGGCCGTGGCAAAAAATTTTGCTATTTTTTTTTTAAATTTAATGAAAAAATAAATAAGTAAAATATCGTAAGAACAGGTGTTATTATTACTGTCCCTACTATACTTTTTTTATAATCTCGAAAAACTCATGCATGAACTCTGAAACGTTCTTGATAATAATATCACATCATATGTAACAGCGAAGTCCGAGGTCAGATAGCATGACAGTGAGAAGCACGCAGACATGTACAGTCGAGCTATAGTAGTGCTCTGAAAAAAAAGTGTGACATCCGGACATCCGTTTTCGAACTTTAATATATAGATTCGTTTCTACATTTTTATTTGAAGAAGAAGAACAACAACAACAACAGCAACAGGAAGAACAACAGCAACAGCAACAGCAACAGCAACAGCAACAGCAACAGCAACAGCAACAGCAACAGCAACAGCAACAGCAACAACCGCAACAGCAACAGTAACAGTAACAGCAACAGCAACAGCAACAACAACAACAACAACCGCAACAGCAACGACAAAATCTGCAACCTAGAGTCCAGTAGACCAGTCATTATAGACATTAAAAAGCTAAAATTTAACAATAAATCCAAAAGTTTTAAAATTTGTATGTAACATCAGAAAGGGTATAAAAACGAACTATAAAATTTTGCAACCTTTTTCGAAGTACGGAACATAGCGAAAATGGCAAAAAATGGTATTTGACGATATTCTCGCCAAGAAAATTCCAAAAGTTCTGCAAATTTGAAGTAGCTTCGAAGGCCTTATTTTACATCACGTATCAAATTTGCAACCAATTGAAGGCTACGGAAAATTTATTTTATTAATAATGAAGGTTTTATATGTATAAAAAATGAAAAAATAAAATCCAAAAGTTCTGCAAACTTCACAGATCAATCGCAATAATGAAACAAACAGTTGCATCGATTTGCAACCATTCGCGTTGACCGGAACATATTCATTCATAATCTTCTTCATCAGCGGTCGTTTTACCGAGCAGGATGGTCCCGTGAAAATTACAAAAGTTTTCAATTTCGGTTGCAAATATTCAGAACGTCAATTGTGATGTTTTTATAAATTTGCAACCTCGTGTGAGACCCGGAACCTTTTGCAATTAGCGGAAATTAATTTTTTTTATTTTTTCACCCTCAAAAATATTTTAAAAGTTTTGCAAATCCAGTGGCTTGATGTAATTGGTAGCAAATTACGGTTCCTCCATTTGCAACCTCGTGCGTGATCCGGAAATATTATTTAATAATATTCACGCTAAATATAATATTTCACGTTACCTACGCCACTCAGCAGAAAGCCCAGCCGGGCTACGCTGTCACTACGCCGTTGCGCGTCACCTGTTCGTAACCATGGTAACCGGCAAATGGCGGGTCAGTTGTCCGTTATTTCCGAAGTTGAGCGTCTCGTATCGCTCCATCCTCACGATGGATGCAGCTACTCACTGTGTTATTTGCAATAAAGATGCAACGGACCAAGATATTCGTACGGTCAAGGCGAAAGGCAGCGCCGTGCCAATGGGTGGATCGGCGGAGTAGCCGCTCCAGGGCGCCTATGCTCAGGGGCGCCAAGAGACCGAATTTTTTGTGATCCGTCATTTTTTGAAATCGCTTGCATCCGTAGGAAAGCAGTAGTCCACATTCAGAGGCGCCCGCAATATGTCTCTGAGGGTGCTGCACTGATAGACGCGACATCATGTGGTGGGGCGTCGTTCCGAAAAGGAGTTCGGGTCCGTTCTATTGCGTTTGGGCTGTAAACCCGTATCGTGCTCTACAAAGAGTATAGGATCGAGGGGTAGCTGCCATGAGGCCGTAATGTATTTTTCATCATTCTAGCCTCAAAATCGCAACTTCGTCGCGATTTCTCGGCAATCATGATGAAAAATAATGATCGTTACTTGTACGTAAAGGCTTTTTGACGAACCTCGTTACAGTACTCGCCTTTGGCTCGTACCATAAACCTCTCGTTTCGTCAAAAAAGCCTTTCCTTACTCGTAATGAAATGTACTATTACTTCACGCAGTGTGATAATGGACGTTTTACCCACGCTTCGCGTGGGTAAAATCCCCATTTTCAGACCTTATGAAGTAAAATTTTGTACTATTAGCGTATACGAGTTTCTGCATTCAGCACCTCTGTGAAGTCGGTGGGTGAAATAACATACCCCCACCCAAAGACCAAAACCACACTAGCCATAGAACGTTCGATTCCCCTCTCCTCGCCTACTCCCTCGCCTAAATAGTACCGTGCGAAGATTGATAAGTTAGGGTTAGCGTCAACTTGTAATCTATCAGTAATACAGAAATAGTTTCCTTATACATTCACTGGCAATATAGTTATGAATTAATATGCTGTTAAAAATTATCATCAAAGCGATGAATCTGACAATGGTTACTCGTGATTGAGAAAAGGACATATCTCTGTCTCAACATGTTAGCGTTTGCCAAACACTTTCCAGTTCTTGATAACAACTGATGACAACTCTTCAAGCACTGTCGACACGGTCACTGAGCTTCTGGTGACGGTGGTTATCCCACCGAACTACCAGATAGCGATATTATCTGTATACGCTCAGCTACCCCGCTATCCTATACTCTTTGGTCCGCTACTTCGTGGCGCTTTCACCACTGATCAAGTCCTCAGCTAACGGCGAAGCTACTGCCAGCATCGAACTTATTCGTGGGGAGCAATACATATCAGCTCATGCAACTTTCGCCACGCTTCGCAATAGCACATCTATCAATCCCAATTGTTTCAATCCCTAAACTTTGTCTCAGTTCATCAGGTGGCGGGGGAGGGGGGGAGGGGGGGGGGGGGGGCGCATGAAGACAGCTCGCACCAGGCGTCATGTGGCTTAGGCACGGCGCTGGCGAAAGGGATCGCTACCCTTGTTAATTGCAGTGAAAGGAGAGGTGACGGGAAAGCAGCTGTTATCATCAATTTGGAAAATGTGACAATACACGAGAGCTGCCAAAAAATTTACACCAACGAAAAGAGCATCAAAGCTTCCCTGAAACGACCACGAGAAGCGATTCCCGTAGAAAACGATCCGGTGGTTGAACGTGATCTGTTCGGTTTTGACAAAAAGTGTGTGTTTTGTGCGAAAGACATAACGGACGAATTTTTGAAGCAGGAGAGCAAAAAACCAATCGGGAAAAGAACTATAGTTTACAAAATTCGCAATGCTGGGGCGAAAGAAGGCATTGTCCGTGCTGCCAAACAACATGACGACGATTGGAGTGAGGAGTTAATATTCCAATATCTTGAATTCTGCTAATACGAAAAGACATATTGGGGCAGTCCGTGTCAACTCGACGCCTATATTTCTACTGTCTTGTAAAATCTTGAAAAATTATTCAAAAGGTTGTGTTTTAGGTATTTTTTTATAATATTGCAAATCGTCAGTCAATAATCTTTTTATTTTTTACGAATGACTTTCAAGAATTATCATAGTTTGAAGATATTTCAATTGTTTACGGTTTCGTAAAATCTGAAAAAATTATTCAAAATGTTTAATTAAATTTGATATTTTTCTAAGCAATCCATCCCATTTTCATTCTAAGGTGCTGCAGCGTATCGAAGGGGTGGAACTGCACTCGGTAGGTGCACAATATCACCGATCCTGTTATTCTACGTTTTGTTTGCCTACGAGACCTTCAGGAGCGCGCCGTGGCCGACCATCGGAGTCATATGTAACATCTGCAATGGACCGAATTTATGAGTACCTGGAAGGAAACAGAGACCAGTGCCAATTTTCATTGCGGGAACTGAGTAGTCTCATCGACGATCCGCCTACCGATGCAACTCTCAAAAGCAAACTTCTAGAAAAATATAAGGATGACATTGTAATTACAAATCTGGTTGGTCGAACCCCAGTAGTATGTTTTCGAAGCCACGTGGTCCTTGTGGACACATGGTACAAAGAAAAAAAAATGAAGAACGAATCAGATGAACGGTTGAGAATTATTCGAACAGCAGCTGGAATAATTTCCGAAGACATCAGATCCCAGATATATAACACAGATCACTATCCTAACCCTGAAAATTTTCTGGACGATACCGAAGAAGATATACCTGAGACTCTCCGAGTGTTCCTGGATGAGGTTATACTCAAAACAAAACGGAAATCTAGAGACAAATAGAAAAAAAAATGCACAGCTATAGCACATCCCAGGCAGCAAACTTAGCATATTTACGTTACCGTGATATCACACTGTAAAATTGCTGGTACATACCAAAGTTTATGTAAGTTTTATGTAACATTCATGTATCAGTAATCTTTTGATATAACAGAGATGCGCTTGACATATAACACTGCAATATGGCAAAGACAGTACATTGTTATGTAGCGTTGACATCACCCAGTTCTCTCTTTGAGCAATGCCCAAGTTTGATGTAGCTGTAGTATACCAATGATGTTGCAGTGTTATATCACTCAAAAAGCACAACCAATATGTAACGTTGATATTTTGATATTACCAAGTACTATATCTTTGAACATTGCTCAAGTGTGATGTAGCTGTAATATAATTAGGATGTTGCAGTGTTATATCACCCAGAAAGCACAACTGATATGTGACGTTGATATCGCAAACTTCTATCTCTGTGCTTTCCATGAGTTTGCAACTAATTTGGAGGCTATGTGTATACTGGATGTCTGGAAATCTGTGGCAAGTCATTTATGCTCGTGATCAATGAATATATTATATACTTCTACTCATAGTTATATGCATGCATGTGAAAGTGAAACTTGATGAGTAATTTGAAAAATTGATCAGGTCTATAATAATGTGAATTGCACAACCCGATACCAGCGAGAAAAACTCTGTATCTGTTCTAACCCAACTTAACCTAACAAATGTAATCTTCACCATCCACGTGAGTTTCGACGTTGCCGTATTTGTCACCCTAAGCAGTTCTGATACTTCGACCATAATATTTGAAACTTAGTTACTGTAATAAAATACTAATAACCAACGATCATCGCCTGAATTATCATTAATTATTTGAGCTTCAAACTAAAAACTCAACTGTGTTATTCGTATAACGAGAAAAGATATTAAGATAAAAGATTAAGATAAAAGATTATTTTCACGTGAAATTGTGAATAAATAAAAATAAATAAATAAATAAATGATAATAAATAAAAATAAAAATAAAAAAAAAAATAAAAAAAAAACAAAATAAAAAAAAAATAAATAAATAAAGAAAAAATAATAATAATAAATAAATAATAATAATAATAATAAATAACCAATATTCTGATGAATTTCTGTTGAACATGATAGAGTTCTGAATGCTTATTTGGAAATGTATCGTGGTGTCGAGGCAGCGTGCCTGACTACGAATAGGTAGGTCGTGTGTTCAAAACTCGGGGGTGCGCGCGTGCGACTTTTCGCGAATTATAATATGTCCATAAATTTAGCTAGCGTGAAAATTTTCAGCAGAACGCGTTCATATAGTATTCAGCACCACATTCTTACAATAAAAAAAGGATAATTGCTCATAATAAGCAATAATAAAATCTTATTTTATTTTTTATTGACTCGTAAATTCGTACCACTGGGATGTTGCCGTTACGTCACTGCTGCATGTACCAGGTACGTAACTATGTGATGTATCTGTCGTGATTCTGACCCATAGCTGATACGTAACTATTATGTAACTTTGATCTGTAACTGTGACATATTAGCCATGGCGGCCTGTGGCGGACATTTTGATATCCTCGGACTATCTCATTTACAGTCCCGGTGATGTAGTAGTGATAACGGAAGGAACGAAGTGACGTATCTGTGATATCAGAGTGACATGATTTTGCTGCCTGGGATTCTATAGTCGCAGCTGCAAGACCGACATCCTTCATGTCTTCACCGAAAGATTTACTCGAATTTGTACAATGCAGATGTGCCAAAGGCTGCGGAGGAAGATGTAGCTGCAGAAAAGCAGGGCTGAAATGCTCCAAGGCTTGTCATTTCTGCCGTGGGCAATCCTGTTTGAATGCGGTAGAAGTAAATCTGGATGAATCAGATGATGACGAGCCAAACGAAATGGAACGATGGTGCACTTAGACCGATAGTCTTGGTCAACCACTGGATGCTTACAATGGCACAGAAGGAGATGTAGATGACGTTGCAGAGGAATGTATAACCGTTCAGCCCGAAAGTTCATCTGAAAATGTTATCATCGAACCCGAACGTGCCGATGAACCAGGACCCTCCCTGAGAAAAATATTGAAACTGGTTTGATTTTTTACATTTTTTATTTTTTTAGAACTATCGAATGTCACAATCGTGGAACACCAAATCGCAATACCCTACCTGTACAATACCCCACCTGTAAAATAATACGACAGATAAATGCTATAGTTAGAAATAATACGACTTGATTACTATACTTAATACTATCTTACATTTAGACCTCATAAGTTCATTATATTTCTACTTACCTTTATCAAAATGCCTCATGGTGTCTTCCTTTCTATACGCTATCTGTAAAATAATACGAACAATTTGCTTTAATTTTTATAGCATAATACGTAAGAATTTTATTAATAAGAATTTAATTCAGGTTAATATTTTTAGGGGGAAATTTATTTTCTTTAATTTCTTTTTTTTTGTTTTTAATTCATGCTATAGTTAGAAATAATACGACTCAATTACTATAGTTCAACCTAGTTAGTACAGCTTAACCTTAACCTTAGTTACTATACTTTAATCTTAGACCTTATAAGTCGATTATATTTTCACTTACCTTCATTATAGAATACGTGATTGTGTCTCACTTTGGTTACTTCCAAATTTTCATTATTTTACCTTAGTTACTATACTTTAATCTTAGACCTTATAAGTCGATTATATTTTCACTTACCTTCATTATAGAATACGTGATTGTGTCTCACTTTGGTTACTTCCAAGTTTTCATTATTTTACCTTAGTTATTATACTTTAATCTTAGACCTTATAAGTCGATTATATTTTCACTTACCTTCATTATAGAATACGTGATTGTGTCTCACTTTGGTTACTTCCAAATTTTCATTATTTTACCTTAGTTACTATACTTTAATCTTAGACCTTATAAGTCGATTATATTTTCACTTACCTTCATTATAGAATACGTGATTGTGTCTCACTTTGGTTACTTTCAAATTTTCATTATTTTATGTGTCGATTAATTTTCTAGTGGGCCGATTTTCCAGTTCATATGTTTACATTATAAAATTTTCGAATACAGCAATCGTCAGAAAGCAAATCGATTTGTTTGGTTTAATCCCCTCCCTGTGAAATACTACAATGCATCATTACAATTCGAAAATTTTCAGACCTTATAAGTTTATTTTTACTTACGTTTAATAGAATACCTAATTATTTCTCACTTTGGTTCACTTCGAAGAAGTTGTTACTTCTGTATCTAATTAAGCAGCTGGTGCAGGAATGTGCTGATTTAAGTAATTGATTTCTAAGTACAACAATTCACCGAATTTGCAAAACTTATACAATTCTTTAGAGGGTACAGATATTAAAAAAGTTGCTTTCCGTAAGTTAACGAATGTTCCGGGTCACGCACGAGGTTGCAAATGGAGGAACCGTAATTTGCTACCAATTACATCAAGCCACTGGATTTGCAAAACTTTTAAAATATTTTTGAGGGTGAAAAAATAAAAAAAATTAATTTCCGCTAATTGCAAAAGGTTCCGGGTCTCACACGAGGTTGCAAATTTATAAAAACATCACAATTGACGTTCTGAATATTTGCAACCGAAATTGAAAACTTTTGTAATTTTCACGAGACCATCCTGCTCGGTAAAACGACCGCTGATGAAGAAGATTATGAATGAATATGTTCCGGTCAACGCGAATGGTTGCAAATCGATGCAACTGTTTGTTTCATTATTGCGATTGATCTGTGAAGTTTGCAGAACTTTTGGATTTTATTTTTTCATTTTTTATACATATAAAACCTTCATTATTAATAAAATAAATTTTCCGTAGCCTTCAATTGGTTGCAAATTTGATACGTGATGTAAAATAAGGCCTTCGAAGCTACTTCAAATTTGCAGAACTTTTGGAATTTTCTTGGCGAGAATATCGTCAAATACCATTTTTTGCCATTTTCGCTATGTTCCGTACTTCGAAAAAGGTTGCAAAATTTTATAGTTCGTTTTTATACCCTTTCTGATGTTACATACAAATTTTAAAACTTTTGGATTTATTGTTAATTGGTTGTCCCGAATGACTGGTCTACAGGCTGCAGGCGCGGACCCGAATGGTACGGATACAAACGTAGCATATTGATATTTGCGATATTAAATTAGTTTCAATTAGTATCTGATCGATTTATAATCTTTCTTTCCAACACCAGGACCACGTAGGCACCAGCGTGCAGGCCAGTACGCTGCAAGAAGGAGGGCCTACTATAGACAGGCGAATGTAGTGGCCCTCCTATATTCGGTGGCGAACCCGTCCCGGTGGTTCGGTCGGGGTCGCGGCCGCGGCCGCGGCCGTGGCGGGCTGAATGGACGCGAAGGCAACGTTTAATCTGGACCCGATGACTACTATTCTATATGTAATGTTTTATAATAATTTCCTAATCTGGACCCGATGACTATTGTTGTGTTTAATGTTTTATTCTTTATGTTCAATGTTTAAATAAAAAAATTTTTAAAATCAAAATTCAATCATTTGGTTATATTATATACAACTGTATGATATTCATTTATTTACTGATTTGCAATTTTACCCTTTCTGTTACTGTCATATCGCGAAATGCATCTATTATAATAATTCATTTAACTTTTGGTGAATTCATATTATGTTAGATTTTTCTGTCGTTCGGCTGGAAATCGGATATTTGCATATATATATTATATAGTGATGTAGTTTCGTGACCGTGTGATGTACAGGAAAAAAATTCGTCGGATACAGTCAATGATACTTTTCTTTGTGTGAAACATTTTTATTTGCGACGTTTCGGCTGGCGACGGCCGGCCATCTTCAGGCAAATTTTGACGTTCCTCATTGCCTAAGATGTTGTTGGTTCGGCGATTAGTCGGGAAGTGACTAATCGCCGAACCAACAACATCTTAGGCAATGAGGAACGTCAAAATTTGCCTGAAGATGGCCGGCCGTCGCCAGCCGAAACGTCGCAAATAAAAATGTTTCACACAAAGAAAAGTATCATTGACTGTATCCGACGAATTTTTTTCCTGTATATATTATATACTTTGCCTCGATGCTTCGATCATTTAAATTATTCGAATTCCCAATACCAATAAATTTCAAATACTAATTTTTTTAAAATTTGTTTACGTAAATTCCAGTATTAAAAAAGTCAAAATCTCCAAAAAAATCTAAACAATTATATGCAACGAAATAACAGTTGCAACAATTCTTATTATATTAGTATTTTCTGATTTTTCCTTATTTACTGTTACCTTAATCGAGAATACGTCATCTAAAGATAGGCCCTTAACTTGTAGGGAAGTGCTTATGGAATAGTTACCGAACATTTTGAAGTCTACTCTTACAGGTTCGAATGAAGAAGTGCAACGGTAGATTTATGCAATTCAAATTATTGACCTTTAATCTTTAGCGTGGATAGAATTATTTATTTAATATAGTAGGGTACATCCCAAGGTTATGTGAAAAATTAATACGAATAACACGAATATATAATGGATTTTGTAAATGATGTACAATGATCAATATTAATCTATTATCAATCCGTTATTTTGTTATGTGGAAGGAATCTTCATCGTTCTGCCAATTCTTGAACTACGTGGTGATGAATTGTTCAAAAGGGTTTGATTACTCGATCGAAATTTTTCACAGGAATGCTGGAAAGGAAATCGAATTGAGCCAAAAAGTAGGAAGTCATATTAAAAATGCAGAAAACAAATCCAGTTTGAATTCGAAGTTTTCCGTGATGCTGGCACGTCTTTTTTTATCTAGTGGTATCCTCCTTAGGTCGTATGATTCGGTCTTCAAAATGTTCGGTAACTATTCCATAAATAGTTATTTCTATGCCGGGGTTTAAGAACTTATCTTTGGATTACGTAATCCCGAAGGGTAGGTAGGACAGTTGGTAGGGAAAAATCTGTAAATAACAATATATATATATATATAAATAACGATAATAAGAACTATTGCAACAGTTATCGTTTCCACACCACTTTGCAGTAGATAACTCGGCGCGTTTTTTTTTAAAGTGGTTTCCTCAAAAAGCCTAATCCACTATACCGTGAAGTTAAAAGGAAGCCGAACGATGACCGCACTTTAGCTCGACTGTAGTGAGTAGAAGCTCACGTACACAATGCGAGCGAGTGTTGGTCGAACTATAGCGCAGTTATTGTTCGGGTTCGTTTTAACTTCACGGTATATTTTAATAGATATATAAGTACAATTGATAAATGAAAAAAAATAAAGCATTTATAATTATAATAAGATTCTCAAGTAGGTATATTATTAATTTAAATTTCGCAGAACACTTATTATTATTATTATTATTATTGATATTATTGCTTCCTCTAACGATTTCCTCCAGGATCCTTTTGGTTTACATGGAGAGTTGTCCTGCCTTTGGTTTATATGGAGAGCTGTACTGCAGTTTTGACGCCCTGACAAATGGAAAAAAATTCGTTCGCTCCTCCGCTCTATAGTTTTCGTAGTCCGTAGTCCCTTTATATGTTAGTCAACTTTATATATTATGGCGCAAAGCATCCATATGTTATAGCGCACAGCAGCTATATATCATTGCGCAAAGCAGCAGTGTTTTGTTATACTTTTCTACGAATGAAAAATAATTAACCTAATGTAGGTCTACTACGTTGCGCGAGACTCTGTCGAGTCTCTTGATTATAACATGTAACATCAATTGATAGGTTGATATTTAGTTTTATTGTAAATTATGGTACGTCGACGCGTTTTTTTTTTCTTTTTTTTTTTTTTCTTTGTGGGTTCCCCTTTAGGTTCATGGTTGTTGTTAAATTATAGCTAATCCTGTAAATACGTTTACTTTAAAATTTCTTTCCAGACTACATTTTTAATTTCTTTTGAATTTTTTGAATTGTTTTGTATGTATATTTGATTTGAATTCCGACATCTAGAAAGAGCTACATATAATTGACCGTGACTAAATAAATCTCTACCAAAATATAATCCTACTTTATCGAAACTCTGTCCTTGAGATTTATTGATTGTAATCGCAAATGCCAATACTATAGGAAATTGTCTACGATATAATACGAATGGTAAGCTCGAGTGCTCCCCTGTATCTAGCACAATTCTCGGAATATACACAATATTTTCAACATTATCTCCCGTAATAATTTTTGCTTCAATATTAAATTTAAACAGTCTAAGTATTTTCAGTCTCGTTCCATTGCATAAACCATCGTTGATACTTAAATTTCTGATGAGCATTACTATAGCACCGGTTTTCAATAATAATTTATGTACTGGTAAGCCGGGAAATTTTAAAGAATTCAAATATTCGACGGGATAATTTAAATTCGCATCAGCTTCAGTCTGGTCCACTCCTTTATATTTAGCTCTATCAATACTGAAATAAGTTTTTTCAAAGGGTTTAATCTTTTTCAATATCTTATCATTTAATTTGTAAATGTCCTGATTATGACTTGCTAAAATCGTATGATTAGATAAATCTTCCATATTGTCGTTAACGGTACCGTAAATTTTTTCGCAAATGTCATCAGTTTTCCATTCTTCGGGGATTTGAAATGAGTCTATCACTCCTTCTCCAACGTTTAATAAGAATGAGGAAAATTTCATGTTGCTATTTCTCATATTTTGTTTTAATGTCAAAATTTTGAAATCTTTCCATAAGTTTGAATATTTGATTGTCTCTCGAATGATACTTAATCGCGAGCCATTTTTTATGACCGGTAAAATTTGACGAAAATCGCCACCTAAAATGATTAATTTACCTGCGAATGGAAGATTATAAATATTGCAGCAATCTTTCAATGTTTTATCGATAATTTCCAATGCTTTTTTGGGGATCATTGACGCTTCATCCCATATAATGATATCACATTCCCTCAATTTTTTTTTATCAGAATCTAACTTTAAAAATGAAGTTTCGATGTTTGATAAGTCTAAAGGTAGTCTAAATGTTCGATGACTTGTCATGCCACCTGGTAATAATACAGAAGCTATCCCAGTCCACGCCATAGATACAACTTTTTTGCCTTGACTGATATAATAATGAATCAACGTTTTGTATAAAAACGTCTTTCCGGTACCTCCGGGACCATCAATAAATATCAGACGATTTTTATTAGTATTCGTTACATAATCAAATATATATTTTTGATCTTCATTACATTTCGCAATCATTTCTTCAAATAATTTTTCATTATTCATCATTAATGTTTGTTTTTCTTCGAAATCTTCATTATCTATCATAGGTTCTGGAAGTTGAAAATCCGAGCATGTCATATTTTCTGAATTTAAAATATCATTTATTTCTTTCAAAGCTCTGCCTTCGTTATTGTCTTTAAAATCTTCGCTAAAATATTTTTTATACTTATTCCAAATTTCTTCGGCAAATGACACATTGTCCGAAATAAGAAACCACGCGAAGAATTTACGTAATTGTTTAGGCATTCCAACATTGCACACTTCTTCGAAAATTTCAAAAATGTGTTCATCACTTTCAACTAATCCCATCGCGATTGCCGTTTCTTTATAAGACAGATAATAGTACTTTTCGATACTAGTGCGAAAGTGTTGATTCTCGGACGAGTGTGAAGTTTTTCGCCCGAGCGAAGCGAGGGTGACAATCACACGAGTCGAGAATCATCTTTCGCACGTGTATCGAACTTCATTTTTCAACACAGCGCGCGTTAAGTTGAATTTTATGCACGCGAAGCGTGCGCAAAATCGAACTTTGCGCACGCCGTGTGGAAAATATTATTTTCATGTTCTTTTAAATCGTTAAAAGACATGGCTCCTTTTTTTCTATTTAAAATTAATTTTAAATGAAAACGTTCCGAATCTTTAGGGCTGACGGTGTTGATACGTCCAACCACTTTTGAAAATTGTTTACGTTTTATCCATTTCTTTTCGGAAAGATCAAATAGATAACTTTTCGGTATGTTAATGTACAGTATATTTTTTGCAATTTGGTCTCGTTGATTTAATTTAAACCAAGCTGTTAAGGTGGTTTCATGATTTTTCAATGCAACTTCTACTTTATCTTCCTCAAAAATTATTCTTTGTTGGTTCTCGGTATGAACTGCTAAACGAATAATGGTATGAGATCTAGCAGAGAGGGGTAATTCTTCTATTCGCCAGGCAGATTCCATTGGACTCAAATACCGACTATCAACATACTCAGAAATTTCGTCATAAGTTTCATTATCTTTATCAACCTCTGTCTGCTGACCTTTCTTTAATTTGACGTATGCCCTATCATGTCCTTTATGTAGGTATTGATAAATGTATTTTATGCTCATAACCGAAGCACAATATTCTACATTTATATGACACTCATATTTTCTCAATAATTCAGGATTATAAGGTACTACCATCGAATTGTCTACGTTAATAAATTCACCGTTAATTTTCTTATTGTACACATATCCTTTATCGCGATTATCGTTACGTCTATAGATTGGAAAACCATTATCCTTAAACGCAGTATGCTCACAGAATGCTTTTGGAAAATTCTTGGTACAAATGTTTTTGTTGGAATCATAGTGTTACGTGCGCAACTTTCAGTATACCTAAATCTCTAAAAATCTTTTTCATTAATTCACTAATTTCATTCATTCTCTCTTTCTGTTATAATTAATTCTTTCATTCTCCTATCATATTTTTGAAACCGAATAAATATTAATTTCATTTCTAAACAGCGAGCAGTAGAGCTCTCGTTTACTTCAAAACGTGATTTAGAGCCCAAGAGCGAGTCGCAGTAGAAACATAATATTAAATTGTAACTAATATTTATTCCTTCTTGAAATGGCTTATAAGTCACGTAGGTGTCGATGAGAGCGAAGCAGCGCTGGAGCACCCAGTATTGCTGACCCCTCATCATCACACTACCTTATTAGTACGTAAATTAGTTTCTATCTCTCTCTCTCCTTTTAGAAGAATAGGGAGAACTAAGTTAATATGAGTGAGACTATATGTGAGGTATGGAGTAACATGGGACCGCATAACGTCACCAGGCCCCCGCTCCTACGCCTAACTGCAAGTACATTGTTGCAACCGCGTGCACCTCGTCGCCTTTGAACTTGAACTAGCGTCTTTCATCTGGTAAATCGCGAAGTGCGTGGACGCATCGACCCGTGTGCAATAATCGAGCCACGAGTTATACTCAATCTTTTCTTTGTCTTAAATTAAAGTGGTAGTATAAAGGACTCTGTACCCGTTAACAAATTCATACAAACGTGATATAATCTAGAAGTCTAGTGATCCGTTTAGACTTACATTAAATCTCTTCAAGATTCGATGTATTTTAGAACATCGTTCAATACTTTGAAATATATTACTTTGATATATTCCATTTAGTGATCTTTCTTCCGTCAGATCGCGAGGCGCGTGGCTGTAAAGATCCGTGTGCTAATTAGAGCCAAGAGTTGGTGTTCAATCTTTTATAAGTGTCGACCCAAAGGACTCAGTACTCGTCAATAAATTCAGTTAAACGCGATTTAATCTAATAACTTAGTGATCCGTTTTCGTAAATCTAAAATCTCTACTTAACGTATAGATTCAGTGCAGAGACACAATCAGACTATAATAAACTTTGCCTCACGCCTTATATCCTCCTGGATATAAGTAGTTCTAAGAACAATCATTCAATTCAAATCCAGACCGTTTCCTTTATTATATCTTAGAATCAGTGCAAAGACTATTCCAAATTCCGGCTTAATATATTCGTTTAATTCAAGTTTTATCAATCATTAGAGTCAGTTTCGAACAATTAACATTCATTGTGCAATAGAACATTTAATACGATTTTAAACAACTCCTAATTCTTCCGTTAAATAAATCAACCGTCGAATCAAAGGCTACGAGGTTCCTACGAAGGTGAGGGCGGCTAATTATCCAAAATCCAAAAATTAGTCCCATGCTACATCAGGTCAACCAAAGATAAGTCTCTACGAATAGTTCACATGCAATAGCTCATTCTATTATATTTTATATTATATTACTCGTTGTTCTCCAGAATTCTTTAATTTTATAATAGTAATTATTCATTCGTCCAACTACAATTTTTCTTAAATGTGTAAATTAACAATGGGAATATCGTCAGGCCAATACTAACGGTATTTCGGGTAAAACCCTAGCCAAGTACGAGACCACCCATTGAGCAGTATTATTCTTTATAACCATAGTTGGGCGACAATATACCACATACTAAATTAGTGACTGCATGTATAACATACTACCTAAAGTTCGTATTATTTAGAACTATACCATAATAGATATAAATTCGATATCATATAATCAGATAGAGAGAGAGAGAGCTCCAATGCTTATTATTCTTTATTATTATTTCAATTTAACTCGTTATATTACACCTTAGACCAAATATTATTTCTTATCATTGACGTGAGAATCGTGAACAGGCTTTTCTTCATTTACAAGAACACTTTAATAACAGTTCTTTTCTAAAGTAACAAGCCTCTACGATCCCCACGTCGGTGACCGATATTGTATCTTTATATTTTATTTTATTGTCTTGATATTTTATTATTTTATGTTATTCATTTCCTTCAAGCGACGGTTGATGTTAGCCGCTTGAACATATATCATTCATTTACCAATCGTTCAAGAATATATTATCGATTTTACCAGTCAATTCTCATTATCATTTGAATCACCTTTAGCATTCATTATCCTTATTATTTTAATTATTATTTTATTATTATTATTATTCTATATTATTTAGCCTCAGTAACTATTTAAACAATTCAATTGAGACCTGTATAGGACTAAACGGCAACGAATCCTATTTACCGGTCTATCGAAAGGTAGATCTTTTTCTTAGTATTTTTATTTACTATTATTATTGTGTATGCGACGGACGGCCGAATTCTAATAGTTGACAGGTTCTCGCTTGTCGATCAAACCGTTAGGGCTCAAACCACACTACCTATACCGACCGTCACAATAGCATACTGAATAAGATGTATGTGGACCATGCAACATATGTTTAATTACTAAATTTTGTAAATGGATATCATTCGAAGGAATTTCAGCACTGATAAATTTATCTACTGCTTCCGGATTCGACAATTTGTTAGCGTAGTCCAAGACACATAAAATATGAGAATGGGGTAAACCGCGTTTTTGAAATTCAATGGTATAAACAAATGCTAATATCTTTCCAAACATTTTTCCACTAATAATATCAGACATGATAGATTTAAGTTTAGAATAGAATAGCCTTACGATTAACGTTGGAATATCGTTGCAAGTTGTTCCAGGTGGAAAATTATTTAATATCCTTTTAATTTCTGGCCAATTCGGATTGCAAGTAACAGTTATGAACAAATCAGGTCTACCGATATCCCTACAAATAGCAACTGCATCTTGATATAATTGATACATGTGTCGCGGACTACCTATATACGAAGATGGTAATACAAACATATTTCCTAACCTTTCCTTGTTCTCGAAATTACCTGATCTATTCATAGCACTTCCGGCAACGTGGTCCACTAATCCCAGATAACACTCTATTCGTAATTGTTTTTGATTATACCTGATATAATTCAATCTATTATTTTCGATTATTATATAAGCTTGAACTATATACTGTTGTGTTAGCCTTCCACAATACAGAATAGGATTAAATTTACTTTTCGGTCTGTACGCTAAACGATATGAGTAATATTGAAGCGCTGTTAATCGTTTTTGAACATCGGGATTTTGTGTGAATATTGAACTCCAACCTAAATCACCACATGGGAACATCAAAGGGAAAACCATAGGGTCGATATGAAATGATAATTTGTTCAAAGATGTATAACTATTTACACCAGGTGGAAGATCTTTTGGATAAACACACACATCAAACGATGATGGTATCTGACCATCTTTGGATATTATTAAGGCAGCACATTCCGAAGTTGTAGGAGTATTGTACCTATTTTTATCTAAATTTATATCACGGATAAAATATAAATAATATTCCGGTAATGATTCGTCTTGACTGAGTTGATACAAATATTTATATTTTTTGGCATACGGGTTAGAATTATTCAACAAATTTTGTATATACTCAATATGACTTTGTACTAAATTATTATCTTCCTTTAGGCGTCTTTGTGTTGCTTCGTAATCATCATATTTATAAATTTGTCCAAAATTTGGATTTTCATCATTTGCCGAAATGATACTGCTCGGAATTGTGTGACACACCTGACCTTGTATTTTCAAATTATAAACACCTTTCTTTGATTCGCTCAGCACATTTGCACTGAAACTTGCGAAGGAAAAACGATTATCATAATATCTAATTAGATCCCTAAATTTTTTGTCGTATAACACTAAATTTTGTAATATTTCGTCGTAATCACTCATCGGAGGAAGTTTTATTTTTCCATAATGACAGCAACTTTTTTTTTTAAATTCCACTGACCAAAATAGTGCTGAACAATGTGGGCACGTATAATTTAAATCCCCAAAATCAAGATACCAATTTTCCCGAGGCAATGCTTCTATTTGATTATTTAATTTTGCAGCTTGCTGGGTTATTCTCTTTTTATTCAATCTATTTTCCGCCATATTCATCACTTTATCTTTGTTTCTTTTCTTTTCTATACGCTTTTCGTTCATCGCTTCAACTAAATCTTTCTTCCGCTTTCGATCCAAACGTTTTTCATTCATTGTCTTAAGGGTAGGAGATACTGAAATTTGAGTGCGAAAATTTGAAAAAAATCGATTTTCGGTTTTTTACGGAAAAGTGTTATTTGAACCCTTATCTATACGTACACAAATCCTTGAACCGAAAAAAAAATTATTAAGCCCCGTTTACTCAATAAAACGTATAATGTTACAGTAGAAGTTCCTAATTTTCCTATATTTTGGTCATTGCCATTTCAATTTGTGAAAATAAGTAACCTGAGATGCATTTTTCACGTGAGATAACAAAATAATAAAAAAAAAAAATAACAAAATAAATAATTTTTTTCAAATCACTGCTACGCTCTGAGAAAACAATCTAGTGACTCAGTCTTTTTACAGTTGATTAGTGCTATTTTGATACAAAGTTCATGATTTTTTCAGATTTCATGTGCTCCGCTGAACCAAAATGTAGTCCATCGAAGAAAAAGTAGTTGTCGTAAGGTACAGGTTGCTGCGTTGCATGAAATTTCTCAAAATTGGAGGAGATATTCTGTATGAATGTAATTTAGAGCCAAACCAATAATATTTCATGTATATTCAAGTTTTAGACATAGAAATTTTTGATTGTAAAATATTTTTTCCAAAACGATGGAAAAAAAAGTCTTACAATCAAAAATTTCTATGTCTGAAACTTGAATTCATGAAATATTATTGGTTTGTCCCTAAATTACATTCATACAGAATATTCACCCCAATTTGGAGAAATTTCATGCAACGCAGCATACTGTACCTTACGACAACTACTTTTTCTTCGGTGGACTACATTTTGGTTCAGCGGAGGACATAAAATCTGGGAAAATCATGAACTATGTATCAAAATAGCACTAATCAACTGTGGAAGAACTGAGTCACTAGAATGTTTTCTCAGAGCATAGCAGTGATTTGGAAAAAAATCATTTTCAAGGTGTGTATACTCCCATAAGACAACAACTCCAAAATATGTTTTTCTACGGTTGGAAATCTTATTGAAGTTTTTGGTCACACACTTCACTAGAGATAAGCATTGAAATTCATATAGCAAATCAATATTCTCCCAAATGTTTGTATTCATTTTACAGAACCAGATTTACAAGTCATCAACCGCACGATTCGCTGCCCGCAGATCAAATTGCTTAGACTTGACAAGACCAAGTTTATATCAACTGAACTGCTAAAATATAAACGTTGAAATTTTTTCAAGTTGTGATAATTTATATGCTTTATAATGCTTTCCAACTTCCTTGAAATCGTAATTTCTGAAATGCATGATGAAAATGTGACTTCCACTCAAATATTGTGCGAGCCGAGCTATTTTTTTTTTTTTTTTTTTCAACGTCACATGCTTCAAAACTATTAGCAATCTCGTCTGAAACTAGTTTGGATCATGCAGTAATAAAAATCTTGAATTTTGTGAATAATTTGAAAAAAAACTTCAAAGCGATTTATCTCAGAACTATGGTTTTGCCTTTTGAAAAAGTCCCATGCGTCTTAGTTTTTGTCGAAGACTTCTGCAATTTTCAGGGTGCATTCCTACACACACTAGCTACAAACCCACGTCGGATTTTGAAAATCGAGACAAAATTACAGATTTTAGAAAAAAAAAATTGAAATTATATATTTTTTTTTTCATAAAAAAAAGTGTCAAAATCAAAGTATCGTAGCTATCTCTAAAAACCGACGTGGGTTTGTGGCTTGGGCAGCCTGAAATATGTGTGTGCAAGCCCAGCAAGATTCAAAAATAATTGAGACGCACGGAAGGTTTTCAAATAAAGGCCATTTCAGAAGCATTATGAGGAGTAACTCTGTACTTATTGTTTCAAATGACTTGAAATTTGCACAATGTCTATGTTTTGAGATGGCAAACATGTGTGTTAAACCTCATTTGAAAATAGCAATTGGTTCAGATGGGCAGTTTTCAGTATCTCCTACCCTTAAGGTGAAGTGTAACGTTTCAAGGCCACAGCCGGGTGCCTTGTACCGCGGTAAAACAGAACTACCGAACGTTTGGTACCTCTGTCCACCGCTAGATTATTTGCAAGTATACTGGCTGCAATTTCGGCACAGGCTGTGATCTCGACTAAATGTCGATAAGGGTTGTGATCTCAACTAAATGTCGGTTTGTTAGTCATGAGTAACGGAGAATCGTCAATTCTCAGCTATTTCTCCATCAAATGACATGGGGTTAGGCTCAAAGTGTGTGGTTTTTAATTGCGGAGTGGCTAATTATCGGGAAAATGCGATTATCTACGTCAACAGTGAATAATCTCACGATTTATGTGGTCGGTACGTCAATCTGTGAAAATTTTTGTCAAATTTTGGAAAAGTGAAATAATCAGCCACTTTCTGCCACAATGATGTGTAATCCCTCAAAGTTTCATCGCGATTGATTCAGTAGTTCCGGAGAATTCACGATTCCCGTTTTCGAGGTTCTGACAAACATTTCACTTCACCTTAAGGGGAGACTTCGGTGAAGTTTTGAAAATCGCTATTAGAGGTTGTATAAAAAAATCCTTCCAGCAGTTTTTGAATAATGTCAGTATAGACTGTGAAAACAAATTTCAGCCTCCTGCGATGAAAATGTAAGCGCAAGGAACCTTGTGAAGAAGATTTTTCTCACCGCTGTCAACAATTCCTTGCGCATACACTTTCATCGCAGCCCTAGTAGAAATAATCGAGGGCTGCCTCGAATTCGAACAAGGCCCTGGCTAGCGATATCGAGGCAAAACTAGAAATCGCGCCTCCTACAACTGATGCGTAAACATTGCTCATTCCAATGTTTATGTAACTAGTATGTGTGTATTTTATACAGTGAATAACCTATAATAAAAAAAAACGATAAGTTAATAAATATTGTGAAGTGGTGTAAAAAATAGTGAGGTTCAAATGTGTAAATGTGTAAATATGTAATAATATGTCATTTTTTTGTGTAGTGACTCTATCGTTCGAAACCTATTAATTCATACCATATGTGAATTTATCGGACCAGTCGAACCAAATTTTTAAGTCTTCTAACTGAAGCTCACCTCTATATAGAGCGTGCAATCTCCAGATAGACCGAAAAAAATGGAAGTGCATCATAATTATTTTTTCAAGTAAAAATTCCTTCAGCCCGGGTTTGAACCGGGACCTCCGCATTTGTACTGCGACGCCTTGTCCAATTAGACCACTGAAGGACTGAAGGAATCTTTACTTGAATTTCATGTTATTGTCATTGACCTCTTAGTCCACAGGTCTGTGTTTATTTCATTGTGTTCAGTGGTCTAATTGGACAAGGCGTCGCAGTACAAATGCGGAGGTCCCGGTTCAAACCCGGGCTGAAGGAATTTTTACTTGAAAAAATAATTATGATGCACTTCCGTTTTTTTCGGTCTATCTGGAGATTGCACGCTCTATATAGAGGTGAGCTTCAGTTAGAAGACTTAAAAATTTGGTTCGACTGGTCCGATAAATTCACATATGGTATGAATATGTCATTTTTATTCTTTAAACTGTTAATTTATGAAAAAAAAAGTTATTGAATGTTGAATAAAAAAAATGTAATATTTATTTGATTCATTGATTATTATTATTATATTTATAAGTAATAATTTATTTATCAAAATTATCAATTCTTTCAATTTTTATTAAAATCAATCAATTTATATTTATTAATTATTATGAAATCAAGATTTTCAAGCGTAGATTTCTTTATATATTTGTCTGTTGCAGAGGGTCTTTTAACGTAACTTTAATAAGTTCTGGCTTAATTTGAATTAATTTGAAATTTAGTTATTGCCTTCAGAAGTTTATCTTCCTTTTCCGAATAAGGCTAATTACAATTTTTGTGATATTAGAACCTGCAATTTGAACCTGTCAGATTTTTCATAGCTGCCTATGTTCTCTTGGATCTCTAGTCAAACTAGCCAGGCGCTAGACATTGCCTCGATATTATACTGGCTAGCGCCTGGCTTCAATCTAGTCAAACTAGCTAGGCCCTAGTCAACGCCTCGATTTCATTTCTACTAGGGAGGAGGCTGAAACTTTTTTTCACTATCTATACTGACATTATTCAAAAACTGCCGCAAGGATTTTTTTATACACGTCTTTGCAAAGTTTTTAGAATTAAAAAACCTGTTTTTGCCAAAAATTTCACCGAAGTCTCCCCTTAACTAAATCTTTCTTCCTTTTTTGATCCAAACGCTTTTCATTCATTGTCTCAACTAAATCTTTTTTCCGTTTTTGATCCAAACGTTTTTCATTCATTGTCTTAACTAAATCTTTCTTTCGCTTTTGATCCAAACGCTTTTCATTCATTGTCTCAACTAAATCTTTCTTTCGCTTTTGATTCAAACGCTGTTCATTCATTATCTTAACTAAATCTTTCTTCCGCTTTTGAACCAAACGCTTTTCATCCATTGTCTTAATTAAATCTTTCTTTCGTTTCCTATCCAAACGCTCTTCATACATTGTCTCAACTAAATCTTTCTTTCGTTTCTTATCCAAATGCTTTTCACTCATTGTTTCAACTAAATTTTTATTTCGTTTTTTATCCAAACGCTTTTCATTCATTCCCTCAACTAAATCTTTATTTCGTTTTTTATCCAAACGCTTTTCATTCATTCCCTCAACTAAATCTTTCTTTCGCTTTTTCTCTATTCGCTCTTCTCCCATACTTCGAATAGTATCCCTTAACCTTTTTTCGTTCCATTTATTCTCGGAAAGATTTTCTACCCGTCGTTTTTCATTAATTCGCTCCTTGTTATGATAGTAGTGTAGTCTATTAATTCTATCTCTACCTGTTAAACTCGAATTCTGTGAATTGATAATGTCATAGTGACCTCTGTCTAAACAGCCAGATAATAAAAGAATTAACTTATTTATATTCATTTCATCCCCATATTTTCTTGGATCCTCAAAATGATTTATGTATACCGATACGTGTATATTATAAATCTTGACGAACGACTCTATTTCTACTTCCCCCCCGTAAACTCCTGTTTTAGACATATGCGATTGGTATGCATATTTATCTAAAATTTCTGAATTGTACGATTCATCGCCCACAATAAATGATTCGTATAACGCCCAATTGTGTACTACATTAGAAACAATTTGCAACCTTATCGTTTGATGTTTTTCTTGATCATTATATAAAAAATACGAAAAACATCTAAATAAACAATTACCGTCT
Organism: Tenthredo mesomela; assembly: GCA_943736025.1. Lineage (NCBI taxonomy): Eukaryota > Metazoa > Arthropoda > Insecta > Hymenoptera > Tenthredinidae > Tenthredo > Tenthredo mesomela. The sequence goes on along the minus strand of OX031020.1, from coordinate 12,696,471 downwards.
CCCACTATACGTACTGTGATAGCCCGGTGATCATTCATTTCGATTAACTATCTCCCTAACTAAGTTTTCAATTAACGGGATGTGATAGGCAGAGGTCGATGAAGAAGGGGGTGTTCTTACCAATTTTTTTTTGTTTTACTCTGCATATCGCGACGAAGGCACAGAATGGATTTTCGCAGAGGCATTCGACGTATTATATGGTGAAGTATTGCCGTAGACGAATAAACGTATTGGAATCGAAAAATAGTTTATTTTCGTAAATTACAATTTGTAAAATAGGGTAAAAAAATGGCCGCTCGGGGCTCGACTCTCATATGCTGACCTTATTATTCAAGTTTACGTGGTATGCAGCACTGAAATGTATAGCTGCGTCAATTCTACGACCTCGCACAAAGCGAACGATCCGTTTATTTGTGAATATTCCGTGAAAATGGAAGCGTGAGTTGCAATGCTGCATTTCGTCGACTCCAACCGAGTCAAAGTGGTTTTTGACAGTTACATACACTAACGTGTTGAATGCTAACCGGTATGAAGTTCGCCCCACAGTCTTCTGTCTCTTTGTTCCCTCGCGCTAACTGTCAAAAAAAGCTTTGACTCGGTTGGAGTCGACGAAATGCAGCATTACAACTCACGCTTCCATTTTCACGGAATATTCACAAATAAACGGATCGTTCGCTTTGTGCGAGGTCGTAGAATTGACGCAGCTATACATTTCAGTGCTGCATACCACGTGAACTTGAATAATAAGGTCAGCATATGAGAGTCGAGCCCCGAGCGGCCATTTTTTTTACCCTATTTTACAGATTGTAATTTACGAAAACAAACTATTTTTCGATTTCAATACGTTTATTCGTCTACGGCAATGCTTCACCATATAATACGTCGAATGCCTCTGCGAAAATCCATTCTGTGCCTTCGTTGCGATATGCAGAGTAAAACAAAAAAAATTGGTAAAAACACCCCCTTCTTCATCGACCTCTGCCTATCACATCCCGTTAACTATCTCCTTAAATAATATGCGCAGTTAAATACCTACGCTTCATAAAGTAAATATGCAACGGAAAAATAAATCAACCGCAGTAAACAATATGTCTATTCTACTCTCACCTTGGCTATTTGACGGGATATCCGATCCACGAAATCTCTTCGGGATTCAAGATTCAGGATCAGATAATCGGATGTATTTTTCGATATTTCTTCAAATCTGTCAAAACTCTAAGGGATCTCAAGTTTCGTTGAACAGTTGGCTTGCGTTGTTTCCCTACTTATTGTTTTCCGCAAAGTGTCAATTTGCAAATAGGTTCGGCTCCCGTCTCTCCCATTGGAATAGGTTCGTTCCCTTAATATTAAGGCCCGATTCCGAATTCTTAATTCTTATTCTTTTCATGTCCTACGTACATCAAAAAATGTTCTCAGAATCCCCAAGATTACCAAATATATTTTTTTAGATCTGTCAAATCTCCAAATGTCAAAAGTCCTAAGGCTTGAGTCTTACGTCTCAAGTTTCGAGTTTTAATAGTATTGCTCCCAATATACGAATGCATAAAAGCATCTAGATATCTGAGTTTTTATATATGAGATTACAAAATTATAAATATGCATTCATGGTGGTGAGTATCGGCGTGAAAAAAGAGCAAGGTGTATCGGGCGAACATCGTATTAACCATACTTTCCAGTAGCACGGACGAATATGGAAATTTTGGGTAACCCGTGGAAATTATGAGGAATTCATGAGTAAATCCTGGGAAATCACCGGAAAACCCATTGGAAATTTGTGGATGCGTTAGTTCGGGAGAATCCCCGCATCCGTGGGAAACCGTGCTAATTTCCATGGCAAGAGAGAGGTAGCGGGGGGGGCAAAAAAAGCCGAGTGGGGTCAGGAAGGCCTAGGTTGAGGAGGGGGGGGGGGGGGGGGTAGCGAGCGGGGTCACGGAGGCCATGGAAAGGGGGGGGGGGGGCAGCGAGCGGGGGCGAGGAGGCCATGGAAAGTCTGACACGGCGGCGGCGGCGGCGGCGATATATCTTTATAATATAGAGAGATATATCAACTTACCGGATTCGTACCCCTCATCTTCCGACGGCAACCACCACTGGTCCTCTTCCTCGTCTTCCTCTTCTTCTGCTTCCCGTAACCTCGCTCGCTCCCTCTCCTCCTCCTCGAAATCTCTCTCCTCACCCGCATTCTCCTCCTCCTCACCCTCGTCCCAGCCTCGCCCCATCCAAATCTCAACATTTTCCCGTACCTCCTCCCCCTCAACCGCATTCTCCCTGACTAATCCACCCCCGTGACCCCCGTAAACTATATGCTCATTGTCCTCAGGGGTGCTTGACGCCGCGGAGCTTATTGTCGAGGCGCTGCCGGCAAAGTCGCTATCCCCGTCAAGGGCTAGCAACTCTGCCTCCCGCGCCTCGATTTCCCTGTCTATCTCCGCGATCATCGCAATTAAATACTCCCTGAGGACACACATGTCACGGGGGTCACCGTGGATTAGTACCGCCATCACGAAGTCTTCCATTTCTGCAACGAAAAAACTTTTTAATCACAAAACTGCACTACCCCTTTCGCCAAAATTAGCAGAGAACAATCACACTCACTTCTTAACTGATTCGGGATTGAAGATGGAGTGACACCTCCTGCAGAGAAATATACCTCGCTGCATCGCGTACCTAGAGCAAGGAGGGAGTGATAGAGGCACATACTTATCAAGAAACGTCTCGATGTCCCGACGGGTATCAAATGACCATTCTCACCTCCAAAACTGCTGACGTTGCTGAAATACTGGTGGGATGCGCTCGCAATAAACGACACACGCTACTTCGTTACAAAATTTTCGCTTTATTCAATATTGCTTAAAACTAGCCTATAATTAACAACGTTTCCTTAAACATGTCTGTACACAGGATAGACAAGAGGCGTCGAGTTTGTTGCAACTCTTAATTTTTTTGGCCACGCAATTGTAAAACGACGCGGCCATCGAATCATTTTTTACATAATCATCCGTAAAAATATTTACAAAAGCATCAAGCGTGTAACCAAAATGCATATAATAGAGAAACATGACACAAAACTGACCACACACGTCGGAAAAGACACTCTGGAGCTGGCGCGTGTTGCACCGGTAGCGCGGACAGTTTTTCCGCAGACGACGCACGTGGTGTGGGATGAAGGGTGCAACCCCGTAACTGTCAAAGTACACCCCGTTGCCGGACTCGTCGTTGTAGAAAGCGACCCAGTGACTTCCTGGCTGTGTGTGGTCATCGATGTTTGCGATAAGGGCCGCGGGGCGGGACCACCGCAAAGGAATACGATCAGCCGCGTACACGCCACACGTAGCCGTCGGTATCAAAGCCAAAACTCTCCTCAGTTCCAGACTGTTCATTGCACTCTTCGGATTCGGTTGTAGAAAACCCGCCACCGTCCACTTCGTCAGCCGCCCCTCTCCCCAGCAGCCAAGATTTCAGCACAGCCGCGCGATTCAACGAACAGACAAATTCCCCGGGATTGCACAGAGCGTGATGCATGCAGTACGTATCCGATGGCGGCAACTTTCCGAATGCGGGGCAGTCCTCGTCCTCCAGATTCGTCACCTGACGCGACATAACGCGCCGCAACAATTTCGCCTTTTCCGCACCGCACGTATAAATCACGCGGGCCGAACGTGCCACGGCGCGCAGTTTTCTGTAGATTTGTTTGTCTTGAATATCATCGTCGAACCACTCTATACCGTGATGGCTGAGCGAAAGATAATTGTTCTGAGCACAAATATTCGCCGGGAGATCGGTGAAGGCGCAGGGTGGTGTGGCTACCCAGTGCCCGATGTGGTCGCGATTCAAAGCTAACACGGAAACCTCCTTGACAGCAAAACCGTTTTAAGCGTCTCGAAAACCCTGCCGATCGACCACGTAGTCCACCATATTGCTATGAACGTGTTCGCGGGTATACGGAAAACTGGATACTGCGTGTTTCGTTCGACTTTAGCAACCTTTCCTCGATACGCAATGTCAGCTATTTTTTTTTTTCAATGGTGGGGGAGGTGGTTCAGGTTTCACCTCGCTGTCTATCCTCAAAGTCCACTATAACCTGCCGCGCCGCGTCAATTTCCAAGACGTTGTCAAATTCCGCGTACACGATGCAATTTATCGTCGTTGCCAGGGCAGCCTCGAAGCGCACCTCGATTCTAACGCTGCCGTGTCTGACCAAATTCCAGTGGGTGCCGCTGTTTGCCGACAGATCGGGGGTGAGGTCGAAAGCCGTCAGGCAATAACCGTGGGGAAAATCTTCACGACCTATACCGTTCCCATCATTTAGAAAATGTATGCCTGTTCCGGAGAAAAGGGTGTGGTAGGTATCCACGTAGAGCTTGCTTCGCGTAAAGTCGGGCTGTAGCGGCTTCGAGGGGATCTGCGAGCCGTCCACGTACAACGACAGAAAGTTGATATTGTAATGTTGAAAGTTGAAGAGGTTGTAGGCTTTATCACCGTTGAAGGTTTTGTTATCGACAAAACCCACAATCATTCTTTTCGGCAGTTGACCCAGAAATACATTGTCCAACGTATCACCCTGCACACCGCTGTGAATAGTCATAGCCTTCACCTCCACTCTGGTAAGAGGATACTTTGCCGTACCTTTACCCAGAGCTCTGGCGTGAGCCCGCAGGACGCCGGGGTTTATCGTTACGCGTCGCACGAGCAGCGAGGCCTCTAGTATGTGTACGCCGTGTGTGTTGGTGCTCTCCATGAGGCAGAAGGCGTCCCGCGAGCGCACGAGCCGTACCCGTAACTCGACACCGTTTAGCAGAAACTTCTCCTGATTAAACACGTCGCAGTGAAGATGCCCGATCAAATCCACGCTGGTTTCACCGTTCAGAAGCTTTTGCCGCTGGGCAAACCCTTTGTTAGTCGGTCCGATTTCGTCCATCTTCCCCGCTGTATCCCCGTACCACAGGGTGGTGGTTAGGTGTGATTTTTTCGCAGCCGAATTGTAATTCAGCAACGATTCGATGTAGGCTCGGTAAGCGTACGCGTTATTAACCGGTGAAACTAGCTTCTGATTAAAGAACACGTCGGCCTGGCTGAAGAGAGAGTGCAGCAGGTTGTTTACAGGGGCCACGACGGCCTTTGCAGTCCCCTTTGCCGCCGGCTCCCTGCTGAGCGGTTGTAGACTCACACGTAGGCTGAGCATAGTGTGGGAGAGGTCGAGATACTCGTCGCTGAGGCCGGGCACCATAAACTCTATGGGTGAGTCATCCGTGAGCGACGACACAGGACCCACTAGTAGTGGACCCACTGCCCGCTCTCGATCGTGGTTTGCGTCGGTGGTAGAGAGAACGAATCCAGCTCCGATTTCAGACACTCGCAGGAGTGTGTGTGCAAGTACGCCATGGTCGATGTTTATTATTTTCGTTGTTAGCGAGCTTCGAAGATATCAGCCACACTTCTTTTTTTACTCCCGCAACAGCTTTTCTTCTTCTTCTTCTTCTTCTTCGTGTAAGCTCTTTATAAATGCTATTTAGTCAGCTCTTGGGTACTTCTGTTACTTTGAATAACTGCTCTGCACTTTTATATTAATTATTGTATTATGTTAATTATTGTATTATATGCCAGCCATAGGGGACTTGTCCCATGGCTAATAAATCTCTATTCTATTCTATTCTATTCTATTCTATTCTTGAGAGTTGTTTTTTTCTTTTTAATTCCGGCAAGCCCCGGTTTCTTCTTCTTTCTCGGTTTGCTTTTCTTGACACCTTTCCTACGAGACCCGATCGATCCTGCACCGCGACCCCGCAGCAACTGCCCCCTCGGTCCGCCGCGTAGCGTTTTATATCCGGACCCCTTCATCAGATTGCCCAATTTCTCTGTAGCTTTTCGCCTCAGATTGTGACCCGACTCGACGACGCGTTTCTTGAGCGCCTCTTTGAAGGGTGTGTTGGCGTCCATATCTTCCACGACTCTCACACCGGTCCGCAGAGCCTCCTTCCCCAACACGCGCGCACCGCTCTTCAGAATGGGTATCACGCACCGAAACAATCCCCCCAGGAAGCTACCGATTCCGCTACCACGCTGTAGCGGCGCACCGGAATAAACTCTGCCTATACCACCACCACCCACCTGATCGTCGTAATGTTCAAGGTAGTGAGCCATCAGTGCGACCTCTTGAAGTGCAACGTAGCCGTCAACGTCCCGCGCGTGAATGGCATGGGTCTACCCTGAGAGTCCCTTATATCGATTTCGATGGTACGGAAATTGGTGAGAAGCAGAGGTACGTAGTGCGGGGGTGCCAGGAATTTGCTTTCCGAGACACCGTTGTGAAAATTTTTGCCCACCGTCCGCACTATACGCAGCAGCGGAGCGTAGACATCGCCCACTATTCTGGGCTCCGCGAGATCCGTGTAGACAAACATCTGCGAGGGTATCCCGCTGGGTAGGTTCAAAGGATGGTTGGCCACCACCCTGTCGCGTATGTTGGTCGTGAGCTTTGGAAATCCGCGTTGTTGACGAATACCGCCGGAAAACGAGAGGTAGTGACCATCCTTGCAGCTGCATTTTCTGACCACGTCCAAACGATCGTCCGCGCTGTCGGCTCGTCCAAACTCCAAATGCTCCTTGATGGTCGGCAAACCGTTCAACGTTTGGATAATTTCCCAAATATCTGTGTAAATACCAGGTTCGATGAGGAATTTACCCTGCGCCACTCGTTTTTCCCCCGGCAACCATGAAATATCGTGAAAATTTTCCGCGGGAGTGTCCGACCGATGCACGTGAAATCCCACCGCGTTGTAGGGTTCGTTTGTTTTGAAGCGTCAGCGGGTAGTGGATCTCCACCAGGGCGACTTCCCACTCTCCGACAAGCTCGATCCGTCACGGTAGCTGGGTAGTGTATCGAGCCGTTGTGTTGTGGGGGAAAAATTGCACCGAGCTGTTGCTGGGCAGCGTGATGTAAAACTGATCCTTCATGCCTGTTTTCGCACGCTGCTCGCAGCGATCCAAGAGTTGAACTTTTCCGGATAACCGCGCCAGCTGACAAACAGCTTCTTACTGGCCCCCTTTCCCTGCGTCCGTATTATTTTATCCACAGTCATAACATCGTCCTTGATCACGCGCTGCAACTCAGCCTCGTAAAACAAACCGTCTATCTCCTCCCCCTCCAAATCAACCAGCAGGTAGACGATCGGCGCTCGGTGCAGAACGCGTCGAATCTCAAACACCTCCTCGGTCCAGTTGGCCTCGTAACCACGCTCCTTGAAGGCACCCTTAGCCTTACTGATGCGAACCCGCTCCCCCACTCGAAACCGTGGCTTTGTACCGGAACGCGGTGGGCCACCGCGTGCCTTTTCCATGTTGAAGCGGGCGGCTGCGGCATTTTCCAGAGTCACCATCGACGGAGCCATTTTAATGGTCGAGTGGGTGGTGGCGTTGTACGCCCCTACCAGCTGTCGCAGCACATCCAGGTAGCGATGGGTATTCTTGTGGGTGAAGTAACGCCACATTCTCTCCTTGAGAGTACGATTGAAGCGTTCCACAACGGCCGCCTTTATGTCGGGGCTTCGCGTGACTCTGTAGCGCACCCCTCTGGCAGCGAGCAGCTTCTGGAATTGAGCTCCGACAAACTCCTTGCCTTTGTCGGTCTGCAACTGAATCGGGCAGCGTTCCGTGGAGGACAACACGCGCTCGAAAGCCCCGGCAACGGTAGCCGCGCTCTTGTCGGCGAGCGGCTCGACCCAGGCAAACTTGCTGAGCACCTCTATGATCACCAGCAGATAGCCGTATCCGTCGTTGTACTGTTTGATCGATCTGAGATCCACCAGATCCGCTTCCCACAGGTCGTCTATATTCTGCACGTTGTATCTGGCTCGGGGAAATTTCCTACGTATGGACTTGTGCAGCGTGTACGCGTCCTGCGACGCCAACCATTCGACCACCGCGGTGCGAGGTATTTTTTCCCCCTTTTTTCTTTTGCCCGCGGATCGAGTCAAGTTCCTGGCACCCGCGTAACCCGCCTCGTTGGCCGGATCGTAGTACAGTCGTTCGAGGATCTTCAATTCAACTTGAGTCTCAACCAAGCACCGTTTCCGGTTTGCCCTGGTCGTTGTCTGTTCTTGGGTGTGGCAAATATCGAGTCCGAATCCGTATACTCCTCCTCCTTACCCGCCTCGTTCGTGTCAATGTCACCGTCCACACCCCAGTCCTCCTCCTCCTCGTTGATACGCCTCTGATGAGATGGACCGGCTGTCGATCTGGACGAGGCGTGACGCGTAGGTTTTTGAAAAACGGGATTACCTATGTACTCTTGCGGCGTGTTGATCGAGTGAAGGATCCTGGCGAACTGTTCCCTCCCCCTGGCCTGCATAGATTTTCTCTCGCGTACCGCGTCGTTTATCAGATCGATGATGTTTGTCCCGGCTATCCGAGTCCCCCTTATGGCTATCGTCCCCTTGTCGTCCCACGAGATCTCGGAGCGACCGTTGGTGGTCAGATAGTTCAGCAAGAGCTCCGCTTTCCGCCGAAACTTGTCCGGCACGCTCACCACGATATCATGTATAGCTACGCCGCTGTTACCAGCTGCATTCCCCTCAGTCACCCCATCCATCTCTTCTGCTTCTTCCCCGCCAGCGGTATTACCACCAGCAGCAGCAGCCTCGCCACCCACCCCTCGTATAGAGAATTGCAAAGGTTTTCGCGACTCGGCGGCAAAAAACAAGTAACGTCTCAGCACCTGTCTGTACAGCTTCCATTTTTCGCGATCGTTTTTCCCCGGGTCGTTGAGAATAGCGTGCATCTCGCTATCCAGACGGCTCGCGGGATCCGTATCGGATCGACGCTGCTGGATACGTTCGGCTGTCTCCTGCGGTATCAGGACCATTTTCTTGGCCCGCTCCATTGCCTCAATTTTCTTCACCCGCCAATCAGACTGTCTATAATCGGGGCCAGCAGCAAGGGTAGAAATTCACCCCGTTGAAGCAGCAAACGTTTCTTACTTTTCCAGCTGCCCGTGTTGCAGGCCAGGCGACGTAAAGTTTTTCTGTGCTTGCTCAAACGTCTCTTCCGATCGGCGCTCAGGCTCACGTTACCCCTCAGAGTGTTCAGAGCACACTCGCAAATGTTTTTCACCAGAGCGTCGTCGGCCGTGCGCAGCAGAGCCCGTCTCCGAGCGGGGTCCGATTTACAGATAGCGGGCAAGGCCGCGGCGTTGGAAGAGCTGAACCTGTTTGCCGAACCTCTTCTTCTTCTTCTTCCTCCTCGTCTAGTTCCGGGCTTTATCACAGACGAAGGACTGGTGCCGCGTGCGATCCTCCACCCTTTATATCCCTGCGAGGCACATAAACGTAGTGACGCGAATCCGAGGGAAATATATCGGTGCGAAAGCGACAATTCTCCGGGGTGGATTGTTTCAGATCGAGGAGCAGATAGCCCTGGGGGCGCGCTGTGGCGTCGTTGTAGGCCTCCTGCAGGAAGCGAGGGTCCTCGGGGTGTACCTGACGAGCCAGGTGACGTATCTGCGCGCGATCGCGCGGATTCTTGAAGAAAACTATATAATTGGCGTTCAGCGATATATCCCTCTGCCCGCGTCCCTGGTGAAACAGATTCTGCGTGATCAGGAACACGCTCATGTTCTTGTGGTGGCAACCCTTGGTGAAGAGATCGATGACAACGCCGTTGGACGACTCGCGCATCAGATCGTCGATGACGAGCAGTTTGGGTCGCGCGTCCGCGTCGTAGTCGGCCGGTTGCGGCAAACCCTCTCGATATTCCACGGAGCTCGATTCCCCGTACAAAGGTTGCCACTCGGCGTAGTGCCAGACCACCCTCGCGAACTCCGTGTCGCACATCTCGCTCGCGTGTTGCAGAAAGTTTTTCACAAAGTTGGATTTACCGCAACCGGAAGGCCCGGCTACGATGGCGGAAAAGGGATGTTTCCAGCGCGTGTCCATCCTCGCGACTCACAACCCCGTCCTATCTGCAATCGAATATATAAATATCATCGGTTTTGCGTCTACATCCCTGTCTTGAAGGCTTAACCGCGGTGGGGGGGCCCGCGGGGTGCGCGCGTTACGTACAAGCTTTTGGAAACGCGCGCGCGCGTCCGGTGACGGCCCGTCTCTCTCTCTAAACAGCTGCGAGAGAGAGAGAGACGGGACGCCGGCTAGAAGCAGCTCGTTAAGCGGCTGAGGCAACCCGTGTCAGCTTACTCGGGGGGGGAGGGGGGGGGGGGGGGGGGGTTGCCTTGCGGCGTGCGGTGAGCTCAGTTTCTTAGACCGCCGCACACACGCCCCGCACCAACCGTTTTACGCTCGGGTTGATAAGCGAATACTACCGCTACTACTGACCTACTTGTGCTCTCCCTGTAGTCCGGCGAGTCGAGGTTTATCTCTGTTTATGCGCGTGTCGAATAACAGAGTATAAGAGTAGGTGGAGAGAGAGAGAGAGTCTAAGCCTCGCTGCGGAGCTCTATAACTAAAGAGCGAGATGTACAACGATTCAGCTGTGCGATTTGTAGCCAAAAGGAAGAGTGTCGTAGCCCGTGTCGCAGACGCGTCTTTTCGTTTGAACGGGACGGCATATCTTGTTCACGCTGCGGGTGACGACCCGATGCAACGCCGTACGCTGTATAGCTTTTCGCTCTACGCGAATAGGTTCGTCAGCCTCGACCACCATGCCCCGGATCGAATTAAAATTTATCCTTATTCGAGTCTGATAATTTTGAGTGACCCCCTTCACTTTGCAAACCTAACCACCTCCCCGTCGCCCTTTTGTACCAGGAACGCGTAAAATTTCGGACCACCGGAAACAAAGGCTTTTATGTAACTCCCCTCGCCGTATTCCGCCAGCTCGTCCGTCAGATCGCCTAAATAGTTACCCGTAGCCGGCTCCCACTCCCCGCTTCTCCTCACGTAAAGAACAGAGTCCGTATCGTAATACAACACCCGGCGTCCGAGCCTCTCGAGATAGCTGTACAGCTTGAGGCGACCCTGAGCGGTGGTGTAGGCGGCCAGCACAACGTTGGCCAGGGGGGACGGTACGATGCTCTCTTCCGTATTAATCCACCGCGCGTAGTGTATTTGATCCGTCACCGGCAAGATATCGACCACCTCGTTCTCGGGATCCGTCAACAGTTCCAGCAGACGTTGACGCTCTCTGATCACCTCGGTACGCGGGAGGTTTTCGCGCTGGCCAAATTTACCCCAGAACGAGTTCAGGCAGAGCTTGGATACGGAACGAAGGCCGGCGTTCTTTGTTATTTTCTCCCGCTGCATCCTGATACCCTCCACCCGCTCGTACTCCGCGAGATAACGGTCGCGGGAAGCCTCGTCGGTGCACTCGCCGGGCCACCCGCTGGCTTCTTGCTTTATTTTCAGAAAAGTGTCTATGTAGGGAGCAAAGAGTCCCCCCTGACCGCTGGCCGGATCGTACACCGTACTCTCGTATTGCCAGATCTCCGATACGTCGATCACGCTGTAGCCCACAGCCACGGATTTCTGCAGCTCGGCAAACACCCAGGTACCTGTGAACCACCGATCGGCCTCCGACTCGTGCGGACAATCGATCTGCAGAGCAGCCTCGCAGCAGGAGCGACACAGAGGAAACATGAGTTTTTCGCGCATACGGACCGGCAACACAAGATGATAGAGATTCCTGGGTGGCAGGATAACGCATTTCACGAGACCCTCGAGGCCGGAGATGTCCGTGTTGTAGGGACCGGTCAACGCTCTGCACTCCCTACCTACGTAGACTCGCGGGTGGCCCACAGGGTAGCGACCGGTTTTGCACACCCAAGGGTACAGAGAGCATACGTCTACGTATCGGATCTCCTCCCCCGGGGCAGCCTCGTGATAACGCTTCGTGTTTCCCGTACGCCCTCCGAAAAACGCCTCTCGAGGATTCAACGAGTCGCGGGAGAGGACCAGCGGATGCTGTTCGACGTAATCGCGCATTTCAGGATCGGCATCCATCATCTGGTCGAACGCGCATTCCCACATCTCCGTGACCCTGTAACCCAGCTCGATCATGCGCGCCGTTTTTGCCCCAGTCTCTTGCCAGCGTCTGTCCATCGTATCCCCGTCCGATAACTCTTTGTCGCGATTGATCGTGTGACATCTCATACACCCGTGACAGTAGCATCCGTGAAATTCCAACACGTGTCGCTCCCCAGCCGCGTCTGTGTAATACCCGTCGACAACCGGCCTCGTCTCGGGAATCCTGTACTCGCAACCTCGTCCGGCGTGCCTCACGTCTGTACCCAGCTCCCTCTCCATCCAAACAAGCCATTTGATCGCTTTCACCGATTGATTGTTGGCCAACCTGTACCCTCCGGCCGGCAACACTCCTATGGTGCGGGGCCTGAGGAAATTTTCTCGAAACACGACGGAACAGGCCGACGCTATGGTGGTGCTTCGCGAGAACGGGCAAACACCGCCGCAATTCAGAAAAATATCTCTAAACGCGACGCATGCTCGACGAAGGATGTCCACGTCGCTGCGGCAGTATTCCACCAGCTCGCGGTTAAAATCGAACACGTACCCGCCGGCTGTGGCTTCCCCGTACCATTTGTAGAAAGCGTCCCTGTCCGAGGTCTTCATACTGTCGGGGGAGTAGAATTCCGCGTCTGGCAACGGACCTATGTAATCCCGATTCTCCGATGTATTGAACAGATGCGGAAAGATACCCTTGCGCGATTCCACAGGTAGGCCGAATGCCTTGGGCAGCGCGGCTAGAGCCATAGGCATATAGGCCAAAGAGTCCAGGAAACGCGTGTGACCCGTCTCCATCAGTATGATCTTGGTACCGTTCAGGATCACCTGCGGCGGATCTCTGTTATTTTCTACCAGGTAACGCAGTATAAATTGAGAATCGAAGCCGCTGGCGTTATGCGCTATACAGAAGATCTTTTTGAACCGACAAACGTCCCGCGTGACAAACTCCACCAGCTGTTTAACGGGGTTCTCTCGGAATACGAACTCGTGCACGAGGCCGCAACTAGGACAGGGTGTACTTATGTCCGACTCGTGTATGCAGCTGGTGCACGCCTGCTGCGCCACGCACAGATTCGGCACGTGCAGATTGACATCTCCGCTGCCGGCCACCGGGGCGCACTGCTGGGTCTCAAAGTCATAAAACACGAATATATGCTCCGCGTTTCCGGTGGGTGGCTTCAGAGGCTGCATGTAACACTCGTGGTTTACCGCCTGCACGGATCCACACGTGTTGCAGTACGCGTTGCCGCAGGAGTGACCCTTTTTAGTACGATCGACGAACAGACCGCACCCGCTGCACATCTGCAGGATATCGCAGACGCTTCTGCGAGGATCGAACGACCCCGCGACGCGATGTCTCTGCAGACATTCCTCCCCAAAGAACCACCGGCCGCAGGCAACGCACGGCATACGTACCCCCGCTCTGTCGCACTGCGGAACGGTGTTGCAGCCGGGACATCTGTTGGAGCACCTGTGATTGCCTGTATAACGATAGGCGACGTTGCAGGGCTCGCAGAAGCGTCTGTTGGCTGCTGCGGCGGTAAGATTTAATATAGGTTTGTAATGACCGCCGCGTGGAAAGTACAGTATGTTCAATGTGCCGCTGGAGCATTCACCCCGCTCGGCCAGTACGCGCGCCCCGTTGTAAACGGCCTCGCCTCCGCGTCCAAAGGTATTAAAATCGTATATTACGACGGCTAGACCCAGAGGAGCCAGATATTCTTGAAATCTAACGATCTCTCGCATTCCACAGCCCTCTGGGGGACTTCTACGCGCGCCTCTCTGCACAAAGCCAGGGCAGCCTCCCTCTGAAGTCTAGATTTCGCGCGACGCACGTCGGACCATCGAAGCGCGGGGTCAGCTGCGTTACCCCCGATACCCTCTCTGTTCAGGTAGGCGCGAGCAGAAATTATAGCGCGCGGTAGACAAAGATTGTCGCGTTCGACCTCGAGAAGCGATCTTTTGCTTACCTCCTCGTGAGTGAGAGGTTTGCTCTTTCGCCCGCGACCCACCGGTACGCTGACCCGGTTAACGGTGATTCTGAACGCGTCATCCACACGAAATTCGGAGGCGCTTTGACTGAGACTGAACACGAGCCGCCAGAGATCCTCGTAGTGAGAGTCCCTGACCGGTCGAAACGAAAAACCGGTATGTGTTTGACGATATCCGGCACGGCGCAACTCCATAAAAGACTTCTTAGGCGAAAGAGGAGCGCGGGTGCCGGAAGGTCCACCAGCTCGAGAAACCAATTTTCGTCAAACTCTCGCACGAATCGAGGGGCGAACCTCCTGGCGCAAGACAGCACATCGCGTATCACGGTTCGAATCACGCTGCTCCGGTAAATCGCCCTGTTAGCGCCCGTTAATTCGCGTTGAAATTTATTATCTTCCATTTTTTAGCCTGTTTATACTCAAACTGAGCAAATTGCACAGGTGCAGCCGAATTTATAGATTTCGCTGATATTACACATCTACTACGGATCCGTCTCGTGTGTGTGTGTGAATCATAATCCCTCCCGTGCACGTGTGTGAGACAGTGTGAATATATATATATATATATATATATATATATATATATATATATATATATATATATATATATATATATATATGCTCTGATGGCCGGTGTAGTTTTCATAAAAATTTTCTACATCGGAGGTATCACACACACACACACACACACCTATAGCAGATCCTACAGTATAGCGCAATAATTTTAATCCCCTCCCTCGTCAAGTCGTACGAGTGTCTGTGTATAAATGAGAAAGAGCGACTACTGTATATATATATATAGGTATATATATGGGGTATTCCAGGAATTTTCGAACGGTCCCGAACCCTCACCCTCTCCGATTTCGAAATGATTTCGTCTGATCGTAGCCCTAGATCTTTGGAAAGTTTGTGAATTTTTTCAGATTTTTGCGAACATCCGTTCGGTAGTTGCGAATTTTACGAAATTGTTCATTTCGACAATCTTGTGTTTTTCAGTCAATTTTAGTTCGATAACGAACAATCGTACGAAAAATCTAACGGCATATAATGTGACGGGATTCGATCGTACTTCAAAGCGGTAATAATCATTGATTTTTCGGAAGCCTGGAACTATCGATTTTTTCAATAATAAAGCTTATATTTTGATTTTCGAGAAAAGTCCATCTTTTGTTTTCCTGAAATTTTTACACAAAATTCTGCATAGAAAACGTCAACTTTTGATACCTGGTTCACGATGGGCCGAGCATGGGTTTTGAAGTTACAGCGATTTCAATATCTTGGAACGTCCGATATAGGGGAAAGCGGGGCAAGTTGGAGACCTTAAGCTTTGGAAGCGTTTTTTTAATCAATCGTGAGTGAAATTTGAAATCTTTCGGTATTTTCGCAAACTATGAGATGTTAGCTGTTACAAAAAAAATGGACATTGAATTCGGTTATTTACAAACTGTGTGATTTCGATTTTTCCAAAATGTTGCAGAGTCGTCAACTTGCCCCGACCACGGGGCAAGTTGGCGAATGCTAGATTTCGGTTCAATGGGCTTATAAAAATGTTGTTTTCGTCAAAAAATACTTCAGTTCATTGAAATCCAGAAAGGAAACACACATATGGTTACATTTTTTTATGTCTATGTAGGGGAAAAGTGGCATGAAAGAGCCAAGTTTTGAAAGAGCCGCTTGCATGCAGAAACTATATGATTAAATGGAGGTGGCTCTTTCAAGACTTGGTTCTTTCATACCAATTTATTGATTTATTCATTGATGTATTCAATAAGCTGAAATTGCATATAGCCTAAATACCTACCATATGCAGGGATAGCAAAAAGGGGCAAGTTGTGGATCGTCAACTTGCCCCCACCAACTTGCCCCGTGTGTCGCTATTTTCAAAAAAAAAATAACCTCAACCAGTACATTGGTGACAGTTTGGAAATCCTATGATCTGTAGGATCTATATGCCTACATAAATGAAGGATTAATTCACAAGTACGATCTTGCTCACCTGTAGTTCTGTAAAACCGTTTTCCGAACACAAAATATTACATCGCGCAGACCAAAAACCACTATGTCTCTGTGAGAAGCCATATGACTTTGTCATGCAAGTCTACACCAGTTTTATTACTGCGTGGGGGTTTGTTTAACACTACTTGATGACTTAGCTGGCATCATCTTTTGAAATATTCGCGAAACAACGATTTCGTCATCTTGCCCCCATCTCCAACTTGCCCCGCTTTCCCCTAATGAGGTCTGAATTCAAAAACTTTGGAAAGTGCTTGCATTTTCGGTTTTAAGGGTTTTCGGCTCTCAGGAGCTCAAATCTGAAGTCATTTTTGAGCTGCGAGGCCGGGGTTTCGAGGAAACAGCAAAATTTTCCTTTTTTTTTTTGTTGTCATTGAATTATGCGACTGTCTGCTACGACGCACTGCTCGCCTTCACCGACAGTGTCTAGGGAATTTTGGTAAACCGATGAAATTTTCTCTTGATTTGTCAAACTAAATTAGTTTTCCATATGAGGACATCATTCGATGACAAATTTTCCGCTCTATACGATGGTTAAGTCACTTTCCATCCACTTATCGATAGCCGTTTTCGAGAGTCGCAAAAAAAGGAAAATTTTACTATTTCCTCGAAACCCCGGCCTCGCATCTCAAAAATGACTTCAGATTTGAGCTCCCGATAGCCGAAAACCCTTAAAAACGAAAATGGAAGCACTTTCCAAAGTTTTTGAATTCACACCTCATTATATTGGACGTTCCAAGATATTGAAATCGCTGTAACTTCAAAACCCATGCTCGGCCCATCGTGAACCAGGTATCAAAAGTTGACGTTTTCTATGCAGAATTTTGTGTAAAAATTTCAGGAAAACAAAAGATGGACTTTTCTCGAAAATCAAAATATAAGCTTTATTATTGAAAAAATCGATAGTTCCAGGCTTCCGAAAAATCAATGATTATTACCGCTTTGAAGTACGATCGAATCCCGTCACATTATATGCCGTTAGATTTTTCGTACGATTGTTCGTTATCGAACTAAAATTGACTGAAAAACACAAGATTGTCGAAATGAATAATTTCGTAAAATTCGCAACTACCGAACGGATGTTCGCAAAAATCTGAAAAAATTCACAAACTTTCCAAAGATCTAGGGCTACGATCAGACGAAATCATTCCGAAATCGGAGGGGGTGAGGGTTCGGGCCGTTCGAAAATTCCTGGAATACCCCATATATATATATATATTTAAGATATAATACCCTACCGCTTATATACCAGATCTTACCGTATCCCCCCTACCTCCCGTGTACTTGCTATTCATGCAGATCTTGTAAATATATATGTGAGGATGGTACGGGATAACAAATAACTGAGTCGGGTATATATATACAGGGTGTCCCATTTGAAATTTCGCATAAGAATATCTCTGAACCTAGAGCTGCTGTTGACAAATGTTTGGGATAAAAATTGTTTGGTTCAAAGGGGGACACAAACTGGTAATATCAGATCAGTTGTAACTATCACTGCTCCGGAGAAACGAACACAAAGTTGACTTTTTTAAATGGCAAGTACTTTTTTTTCAGGATAGAAAACGTACCTCACGTTAAGACAAATTTAACCATATGTGGGAAAAGTTCATGTCGTTCACGCTCCGTGACTTACGGCTACGCGAAGTTCTCAAATCCTCAAATGCCTGCGATTATCGGGACATGTATTAGGAGTTTATTGGACAGTATTTATGAGTTTATTAAATTTTCAAACACATTGCCTCCTGTCTGAACGCAAAGTTGCAGACGACGATGGAATTGCTGGAGTGTGGCGAGAAAGGTACTACGCTGGATATTACGACAAGCAGTTCTTATCCTTCGTTTCATGTTTTCCCATGTTGTTGGTAATCGGATAGGAGGCAATGTGTTTGAACATTCAATAAACTACTGAATGCTATCCAATAAACTCCTAATACCTGTCCCGTTGATTGCAAGCATTTGAAGATTTGAGGATTTCGCGTAGCCGTAAGTCACGGAGCGTAAACGGAATACACTTTTTCCACATATGGTTGAATTTGTCTTGACGTAAGGTACGTTTTCTATCGTAAAAAAAAAGTACTTGCCATTTAAAAAAATCAACTTTGTGTTTGTATCTCCGGAGCAGTGATAGTTGGAACTGATCTGATATTACCAGTTTGTGTCCCCTTTCGAACCAAACAATTTTCATCCGAAACATTTTTCAACAGCAGCTCTAGGTTCAGAGATATTCTAATGCGAAATTTCAAATGGGACACCCTGTATATATATATATATATTAGGGTGGTCCAAAAAAAAAAAGTTTTTTCCTTATCATCTCAAAAGTTTCGTTTAGGTATAAAACAAATTCTCCTAAAAGGGCAGCTCGATATCTCAACTCTACGAGGAGCTCAACGATTTTCCGTTTTCCCATCTAAATAACACATGAAAAATTTATTTTTTCGTTTTTTCTGCATAAAACTCCGAAAAAAAATGTTATTCCAATTTTGATGCACATATTCTTGTAGGTAATTCAATTCTCTACAAAAAAGGTCTCATAAGGTTTTCTTGTAATCTCAACAGGTTAAAAGTTATCAGGCTTTAAACCCCTGTAACTCAATTAACAGGACTAATAAATTTGGCCCCAAAAATGAAGAGCGAAAACAATATCTGTTACAAGTAGTTGCTGATCGTAGAAAAAAATATCCTAATTGTAACAAAAATAATTATTTTTAATTAAAAGCGTAATATTATTTTAAAAATATTGTAATTACTAATCCATAAGTAGACTGTGAATTTGTGATTGTATGAATAAATATTTGCGACAGTTAGAGATTATTTTTAGACAGTAAGAAATCATTCCACATTTGAAGAAATTTGAAAATCGTTCTGAAATTATATCTGGTTAAATGTAATTGAGTTGCAGCGGTTTAAAGCCGGATAACTTTTAACCTGTTGAGATCACAAGAAAACCTTATGAGACCTTTTTTGTAGAAAATTGAATTCCCTACAAGAATATGCGCATCAAAATTGGAATAACATTTTTTTTCGGAGTTTTATGCAGAAAAAACGAAAAAATAAATTTTTCATGTGTTATTTAGATGGGAAAACAGAAAATCGTTGAGCTCCTCGTAGAGTTGAGATATCCAGCTGCCCTTTTAGGAGAATTTGTTTTATACCCAAACGAAACTTTTGAGATGATAAGACTTTTAAAAAAACAAAAAAATGTTTTTTTTGGACCACCCTA
The DNA here is from genome assembly GCA_943736025.1 of Tenthredo mesomela. NCBI lineage: Eukaryota > Metazoa > Arthropoda > Insecta > Hymenoptera > Tenthredinidae > Tenthredo > Tenthredo mesomela. The sequence goes on along the minus strand of OX031020.1, from coordinate 12,677,275 downwards.
ATATATATATGGGGTAGTCCACCTCAACTCGCCATGTCCACAAACCTTCACAATTTCAATCTGACTGAGTGTTTTTTCATGTACTATACTATCAAAAAGAACGTACTTGTATATCCTGGTTTATCGTTTTCTTCCACCGTTCGAATGATACAGAATTTTGAAATTTTCAAGTTTTACCCCCCAGTTATATTTTGAGCTCCGGTAGCTCAGAATTTGGTTACTCCTATCGAAAAAATGTATTTACATAACTTCTTTGTATTGAAATGTTCTACTCAAAAATTATTTTTTTTTAATTTTTCCATCAACTAACAACCGTTTTTTATGCGAATAAACATCAAAAAACCGTTTTTTGAAAAAAGGCCCTAATTTAAAATTTTCAAAAAAATATCATAAATTCTACCCAAAATTACAAAACTTTTGGGACGTTGGCCATGATGGAGTCTTTTTTGGTTTGAAAGTTACAGCTATTCAAACTATCTACAAGACCGAATTCAGCCGTTCAGCAGAAAAATTTTTCCGACAAGCGGCTTTATGGGAAATCATGGAAGGTAGGGGGCGGGAAGATGAAAAATAACGACAATGAAAGTATAAGAATGCTCAACACGTTTTTGAGATTTTTTTTTTTTAACTTTATTTTTTTTTTTTTTTTCGATGATAAAGCTTTCGAAGATTTCTTATCATTTGCATTTTGGTACCCAACCACCTCAAGGTGCCTTTGCATTTGACGCTCGACGCTAGAAGATGCGTTCCTCTTGTTATCACGTGACCTCAACGTTATTTTTCGTTTGGTTAAATGAACATCACGTATAGATCGTACTCGATTCTGCTAATGGTTGCGCGCTGGCAAGTAAATAAAGTAGTATGGGCGTTGACAAATAATAGTACATTTTGTCCTGCAAAAGCGGAAGATAATAGTACATTATGCAACAAGGGAATAAAGTCGAATATTATTCCCGAAGGTGAGTTTACTGCCCGAACGGAATTCCCGCGGGTGGGTTTACTGCCTGAGCGAAGCGAGGGCAGTAATCACCCAAGGGAATTTCCGCGAGGGCAGTAAGCCTGAGGGAATGATGAACTTTATTCCAGTGTTACATATAGTACTTTATTCCCGACTCAACTGTGGCCACTTTATTGACCTGAGGCGTGGGACCCACGAAAAAACGCTAAAATTGATCGAAAATCTATATAAATATGGAAAAAACTTAAGTCAGGAAATGGAAAAAAAATTTGAAAAAAATCATTTTTCAAAAGTACTTTTTTCCCGCAAATTTCACTTTTTTCCCGCAAATTTTACTTTTTTCCCGCAAATTTTACTTTTTTCCCGCAAATTTACTTTTTTCCCGCAAATTTTACTTTTTTCCCGCAAATTTTACTTTTTTCCCGCAAATTTCACTTTTTTCCCCCAAAAGTAAATTTGCGGGACAAAAAGTACAATCGGGAATCAAATGCCACTTTTGTCCCGCTTTTCAGGTCAATAAAGTGGCCATTACAGTTGAGCCGGGAATAAAGTACTTTTTTCCCTTAAACATCACTTATTTGCAGCAAATTTTACTGTTTTTCTGCAAATTTTATTTTTTTCCCGCAAATCTACTTTTTTTTCCCGTAAATAAAAAGTGTAGTAGGGAATCGAATGCCACTTTTGTCCCGCTTTTCAGGTCAATAAAGTGGCCATTACAGTTGAGCCGGGAATAATAGGGGAAGGTACGGCAAAACGGACCGAGAGGGCAAAACTGACCGCCTGAAAAATTCCGTTTAAATTATTATAAAAAATGGAATTATTCATCGTAAAGGTAACCCTGGAACTTAGTAATTTTTTGAGGAAGGTCTCAGTCAATCAAGTCGAGTCAGACTCAGTGAAGTCATCGCAAACGACTAAAAAAGAAAAACTGACTCGACTTGATGGACTGAGACCTTCCTCCAAAAATTACTCAGTTCAAGGGTTACCGTCGCGATGAATCATTAAATTTTTTTGCTAATTTAAAAGGAATTTTTCAGGCGGTCCGTTTTGCCCTCTTTGTCCGTTTTGCCCTCCGGTCCGTTTTGCCCTCCTGGTCCGTTTTGCCCTACCTTCCCCTAGTATATTATGCATCTAAGGGACTAAAGTGTTCTTTTTGACGAGTGTGAGGTTTGTCGCCCGAGCGAAGCTAGTAATTGACCGTTGGATAAAAAAGTAGCGCAAGGTTGAAAATGAATCTCAAATACGCGTTGAGCATTCCTATACTTTCATTGTCGTTATTTTTCATCTTCCCGCCCCCTACCTTCCATGATTTCCCATAAAGCCGCTTGTCGGAAATTTTTTTCTGGTGAGCGGCTGAATTCGGTCTTGTAGATAGTTTGAATAACTGTAACTTTCAAACCAAAAAAGACTCCATCATGGCCAAGGTCCCAAAAGTTTTGTAATTTTGGGTAGAATTTATGATATTTTTTTGAAAATTTTAAATTAGGGCCTTTTTTCAAAAAACGGTTTTTTGATGTTTATTCGCATAAAAAACGGTTGCCAGTTAATGGAAAAATTTAAAAAAAATAATTTTTGAGTAGAACATTTCAATACAAAGAAGTTATGTAAATACATTTTTTCGATAGGAGTAACCAAATTCTGAGCTACCGGAGCTCAAAATATAACTGGGGGGTAAAACTTGAAAATTTCAAAATTCTGTATCATTCGAACGGTGGAAGAAAACGGTAAACCAGGATATACAAGTACGTTCTTTTTGATAGTATAGTACATGAAAAAAAACTCAGTCAGATTGAAATTGTCAAGGTTTGTGGACATGGCGAGTTGAGGTGGACTACCCCATATATATATCGACAGCCTAATAACATAGTCACGTAAGCGCAAAAAAAAAAATTTTTCGCAAACTGACAGACGTTTCGCCAAAAAAATTTTGGCGTCTATTAGAAATTGTTTGAAAAATAGGCCATTTTTGGCGCTTACGGGATTATGTTATTAGGCTGTCGATATATATATATACATATATATTAGGGTGGTCGTTAAAAATTAAATTTCATCAGACGCCCCCTGAAAAGTTTTCTTTTTGTCTAAAAACACGCGTGCAATTTTTTTTTTTTTTTTAATGAAAAGAACACGTGCCGCAAGGCGATCATAGATTTTGTTTTTTAACCTGCAGTTTTTTGGAAATGTCTTACCTAATGTGCAGATTTGACGAAAAACCCATCGGAAAAAGATAAAAATTTGAAATTTTGAAATTTCGATGGGTTGTTCGTCAAATCTACACATTATGTAAGACATATCCAAAAAACTGCAGGTTGAAAAACAAAATGTTTGATCGTCTTGCGGCACGTGTTCTTTTCATAAAAAAAAAAAAAAAAAAATTGTACGCATGTTTTTAGACGAAAAGGAAACTTTTCAAGGGGCGTCTGATGAAATTTAATTTTTAACGACCACCCTAATATATATATATATATATAATATATATACCTAATATAACCACCCTAATATAACCACCCTAATATATATAAGTAGATAGGGGCAGCTATGGGGAGACAGATATTCCCCCTTTCCCCCCCGACTCATCCTGATAAGGGATGATAAGGGGTATGTGGGTCAGTGTGTTATCTTATCAGTCTGGCCCACATCCGGTCTGGTGTGTACGGGGACCTTCTAATCAGCTCCCCCCCTCCCCCTCCCCCTGTCTGCGGTCACTGGCCCTGACCATGCTACCCCTTACCCCACCTCCCCCCGGGTCAGTTGTGGGGTGAGTGCATCGCTCTGTCTCTTTCTAGTCTGGGTCTGTCTCTCTCTAGTCTGGGTCAGCTATGGGTACGATGACGCGTTCTACCGCCCACTCACACACGCGCTTACCTCACCGTGTCCGTGTGTTCTAGAATGTTCGAGAATGTTCTAGAAGCTTCTGGAAAGCGATAACGATGATATCCCTACTCCAAAATTTTTGTACTTGGAAATATTTCAGCGGCATCCCCTGTTTACTATATGTACGCTTAAAACTACAGGAGGCGGGGGTGAAGGAAAGAGATATGATGACGCGACAAATACATATCGTACGTTTCGTGTCCGTGTGTTCTAGAATGTTCGAGAATGTTCTAGAAGCTTCTGGAAAGCGATGACGCGTTATCCCTACTCCAAAATTTATGTACTTGGAAATATTTCAGCGGCATCCCCTGTTTACTATATCTACGCTTAAAACTACAGGAGGGGTGAAGGATAGAGATTTGATGACGCGACAAATACATATCATACGTTTATTCAAAAATCTTAATGCTACGTACAATTATGCGATCATTCATGACATTCAAATGAGCGATACAAAATGAAAGGTAATATAAAAGATAACAGCATTAACATCATCACCGACACAAACAACAAGGTGTAGGTCTCCAAAACTTCAGAATCGATGTTTGTTACACGGTAATTAACACAGGGTGTTTCTTCACCTGAGTGGTGTGATGTCATACACGACTGCTGGTTATCAGAATCCAATAATGTCACCGTTGCCGTTGCGTCGAGAGTTTCTTCTGCAGAGCGAGAACCAGAACGTATAGGAACGTAAATCGACATTGCGTATACGATAATTTGCAAACGACGATCAGCTCGATTCCTCTTCCACCTTCTGTTTGATTCCTACTGCGAGATAATGCGGGAATAATTTTGTCAATTCCAGCAGAACGATGTCGCAATAATTATTCACAAATTCTTCCTCTAGTTGTAACCTGACGTGTGCCCTTGCAAAATCAAACTCCCTTGTGGAGAGCAGATTTATTCGATGAAGAGATGGCTCTCGAGGGCCTTGTAGTTTCACCTTCTCCGCTATATGCTCGATGTACAGTTTCTTACACTGATTGACACTGTGGGCAAGTCGTTGAAGGCGGTGCAACTGTTCTTCTACACACACAAACACCGTCTTCAACCCGTCAAACGTAGTCTTCTGCATCACTATCGTGGGACGATAAGACAGCTTCCGCTTGACACCCCCATTGCTCGTCTCGGAGTTTTCTTCTTCTTCTTCAGGATCAGCACCATCCGTCTCTTCGGCGATATTATTTGCTTCAAAACTGATACTTTTCGAACCGTGAGAGGTGGTGAAAGTTATGGTACAACCGCCTAGCGTAAGATGTTCGAAATACCAATCTGCAGCTGAATAGCCGCTCGAATCCAGATATTCACTGATGGTGTCCAACTCGTCTGCCAGTAAAGACCACTCCGATGCGTTGAAATATATGCAGCACGAGGCATTGCTCTCGAGTTTGATCACTGGCACAAATGACTCGTCTGCACCAAGTCCGAGACCGACAACAATCTTTTTAGTTATAGAATTGTTCAAGCCGTACGTAGTCGCGAGAACAAGATTTCTTTGAGATTTTTTCATTGGCTTTGTAAAACTCTTAAAAATTCTACTTGCGTTACCCATGGGTACTTTCGATTTAGGTGTCGACATTGTACTACGACTCGGTTTGATCGCGGCTACAATAATACTGATTAAAATCTAGACGACACAACCCTCTGGACCCTCCGATTTCCCCCTCCACTTCCTTCTTGTTTTACCATTCCCATGTGTTAGTTGTAGAGATATTTCCGGTCAAGGTGATAAGCTTAGCTCGAACATTTCAACGACAGACTGATATCACTAACGGAAACTGAGCAACGAATATTATTTGAATAATATTATTTTTAAACTAATCTTATATATATACTTATATTTACACTAGAGTATTGGGGAAGGTTAGAGATTTGATGACGCAACAGTTACATAAACGAAACTAAACTTATTTATTCAAAATTTGAAGATTTCACATATTAAATCAAATTATAATAATATTAAAAACATTGATGTCACCGGCGTGCCGGGAAATTTTTGGGGAACGGACGAAATTCGCCCGCCCCCAACAGCTTCTCGATGGCCTCCTTCACCATCGAGCGGCACGTCTCGCATGGTTCGGCGACCCAGCGCCGTCGCAACATCGTCATGCCGCGGACTTTGCGAATTAACGCCCACTGGCGGAAAATATCCGCCGCGAACTCCACCTCGTTCACAGAATACATTCGGGCCTCCTGCGAGTCCAGGGCCCGCGTCACCTCCGCCACCTTCTGCCTCCACAAAGCAGTACCTGCAAATTACGAAATTGAATGAGTTATTTCTGTTATATTGAGGAAAACGTCGGTTGTGTATTACGTGATGTTTCGAGAAAAATAAATAAAAATCACAGTTTCGGAAATGTAGTTTAAAGTTATGATGCTACGTATTACCGGTAATCTGATGAAATTTAGGATAACAATTAAATAAGTTATTTGTATAATATTGAGGAAAAACACCTGGTGTGTATGAGGCAATGTTTCGAGAAAATAATAAAAAATGACAGTCTCGGAAATGTTGTTTAGAGTTGTAATGCAGCGTGATAGTATTACAAGTAAGTTAATAAAATTTAGTATAACTTACCCATTTCGTGCGTGTATCCTGCCGATGTGCAGTAAAGTCCCGATTCTCCGGCCATGATGAAAGTTGTATATATATTTTTTCTCGCTGGTTGTTTGAAAACGTTTTTCAGGCTAGCTGATGGTTGTGAGTAGTCTGGTGAAAACTGCACGTCGTTATATACGAAAAGCCAGACTTGCACCCCTCTCCAAAATTTTCAAACTCATATACGAAAACCCAGTCCTGCACCCCCTCCAAAATTTTCAAAGACATATACGAAAAGCCAGCTCTGCACCCCTCTCCAAATTTTTCAAACACATATACGAAAAGTCAGACCTACACCCACTCTCCATTGTTGAAGCGGTGTGTCCGGGGAACAAAAACAACAGACTAATGAATGGGAAATACCAAAATTTTGAAACGTTCTTAATCGCTGATGAGCGGATGTGGTTAAGAGATTACTGTGTAACTTTACTTGCTAAATCCAAGCATCGGTACTCGTTAACGGTAGGAGGGCCAAGTCCTGCGATATTGACTAGGGGCGTCGTCGGTAGCAATTTGATGACGGCGTACGGTAATTTGGTCCAGAGTGTAAAACGCTGAGAGACTACGGTAATCGTTTATCGCATCTCAACTTTTTTCAGATCGCATGAAATGAACTTTTTTCAACGGCGAGAAACAGGGTATAGAGTCGGAGATAGAGATAGAAAGATGAAATTCGGAAACAGAACGAGAGATAGGTTATTTTCCCGAAATTTCCAGCATATCAGTCAGCTAAGCAGCCGCAAATGCTGTGTTCTGAGGTTTAGTTCATTGGTCATTCAAATCACGTGGTCCCTTGGGAAACCGATATATAGCTTGTCACAAGGGATATTTTTTCAGTAGGAAATTTTTTGTATACAAGTTCCAATCTTACACTCTGTATAATGTCTGTATGTGTGTGTGAGTAAGTGCACGGTACATGTGTCGGAGTTGACGTCGATTTGTGTGATCTCCCAAGAATAACCACGTTCAATTTAAATCATGCCTGATACGCAGAACAACAAGTATCGCGCTATAGTGCTAAAGGCGGTCTCTTATGCCAGACGTAAGAGTAGCGCTATTGATAGGTCCTGCGGTATACGATGGACACGATCGCTTGGCCGAATGACTCGGAAAAATTTGTTGCGTCAGGTGCGACGAATGATTGCTAAGTGCGATGAGAGGTCTATTTCTCGTCTGTATAATCAAGGCGTTTTCGCGGAGTCGTGGGAATGTTTGCGAATCGCTGCCGAAACGGTGATTTCGCGTGGTACTTCTACCTTCTGGATATTGCGGGGACTGATGACAGAGTATTACGAGTGTCTGAATGTGATCCGTGCACGTAGTAAGAATAACATTCATGAAACCCCGCGGCGACGTCAGGTGTCAAGACTTGGGAGAAACGAGAGAAAGGCTAGGGTGGCTACCGCTGAAGACGACGATAACGGGGTGCAAGAACGGGGTCCGAAAACTCGGCCGAATCCCGTGCCGGTTTCAAATGACACGGATATGTTTGAAGATAACAGTATCACCGATGAGATGCTGTGTGCAGTGGTGGAACAATACGAGGCCCGGACAGCTGGTGAACAGGCGACAGTCGACAGTGATACGGAAATGTATGAAATTATACCCAGCTCCTCGATCGACAGCGAAGAATCTCGTCATCCCTGGTTATCGACTGTTTTGAAAATCCCAAATAAAAATTGGGTCCTTCGACCTATGCCAACTTGGGGCAGCAATGCGGCTTCATCCGGTGATTCTTCCGACTACGCGATAACAGGGGGTGACGCACGCGGATCAAGCACCCAACGTCGTGACGAAGCGGACGAAGAACCTCGTCATCATGATCATCATCATCAGGACCCTGTAGCTGAAAATTTACCAAACGAGCACTATCCTAACTCTACTTGTAAGGCTTGTAAACCAGATAAATGAACAATTTTTCAAATAAATTTTAAATAAGTTATAAATACATCCAATATAACATCCTTTATTTACTTTCACTCTTGACCAACTCTATCTTAAATACAAACAGATGGAAAGACCACAGCCGTGGGATTTCGTAAATTTCGTGTTAACGAAGGAGCCAGTACCTCGGGGATTCAACACGGCGGACACGTAAACAGACCTGTCACAGATAATACTGACGAGGACGGAAGTACTGTCGAGGATGATAGCGAGGATGATAGCGAGGAGAGTTCAGAGAGAATAGCTAGGGAAAATTCTTCGTTGGTAGAACAGCCTGGTGGGGTGAACGGGGTGGGAAGTTTCGAGAATGGGTCATCTTTGACGGAAGATCGTTTCCAAGTGATTAGCGAGCTTAGAAAATATTACAAACGATTCGAAATTAACGGTCGTCAGATTGTTATCAAGATAAAACCGGTTGCAGAAGGTGCAAATCCCGTCGAATGGTTAGAGGGGGCGTTCAGGAATATTCATGCCTATGCCACCGGTTCGTGTCGCGAATCAGACTACATTGGAATCAGTTTCAATGCAGGGTCTTTCAATCTTGGAGCCGCTGGTCTTTCGTTTCGACCTGTTAAAGATTTGCGCTACGAAGATTTGTGGAAAATTGTGTACGGTGTGACACAAAGCGCGTCCGAGTTTACCGTAGATCAGACGATCACCGTGACCGTGAATACCGTTAGAGTTCCGTCGGGGCGGGGTAAGGCAATGAGATTGACGCACGACGGTGTAGGAAAACGCTCTGTTTTGGAAATTGGAAACTCTGACAATATGTGTCTTCCGCGTGCTCTTGTTGTAGCCAGAGCTCATGCCGAGAGGGGATCCATCCGTAGCGGGGCGTTACACGCGCGTTGGGGTTTGATTAGACATAAAGCATCGTCGTCTCAACGCATCGCCGCCTGTAAGTTGATAGAAGACGCGGGTGTAAAAATTCCGATCGAGGGTTGCGGCGTACCCGAGATCAATCTGTTTCAAACTTATTTGGCTCGCGAAGGTATAGCGATCGTGGTGTATGAAAATGGGAAACTGGGGAACGGCGGAGAGACGCTCTATGACGGAACGGATGTGGTTACGGCGAGCGGACGCCCCGGTGTTACGTATAAACTGAATATCCTCTACTTTCCCACTAAACGGCATTACAAACCTATTCTGAGTCTGACGGCTGCAGCGGCAGCGAGATATTTCTGCGAATCCTGTAACAAAGGGTACAGGACCGGTAACGAGCACCGATGTTCGCGCAAATGTCCTCAATGTCTTTCGGTTCCCGCCTGCGATTCAGCTAACGAGAGTCTAGACTGCCGATTCTGCGGACGTTTTTTTCGCGGTAACGAATGTCTGGCGAGGCATCGGAAAACGGGGTCGTTCAGTCCACGTCGCAGCGTGTGCGAAACTCTTCAGATCTGTGGTAACTGTACGCGTTTTACGGATCGTACCAAAGGTGTACACTCGTGCGAGACACGGTACTGTGCCACCTGTTGTTCTCAGCAGCCGTATAATCATAACTGTCACATGCCCACTATCAAACGCGATAAGAAGCAGTCCCGGTATATCTTCGTGTTTTACGATCTTGAGACACAGCAGTGCGAGACTGTTGAGGGAGATGAAAGAACGAACATACATGTGCCTAATCTGTGCGTAGCTCATCAGGTTTGTAGCGAGTGCATTCACGATTTGGATATAAAAAACGGTTGCGACTCTTGTGGTCTCACGCGCGAGTATGTCTTCAAGTTCGATCCTATCAAACAATTTGTTGACTTTGTCACGCGACCGATCCGTGATTTCACTAAAATTATTTGTATAGCTCACAACGCAAAAGGGTTCGACGCTCAGTTCATATTGCGATTTTTAGTCGAGCGAGGCAACGAACCACCGCAAGTAATCTTGAACGGAAGTAAAATCATAATGTTAGAGACGGGACATACTCGCTTCCTTGACTCGTTAGCCTATATGCCCATGGCGTTATCTGCTCTACCCAAAGCTTTCGGTCTGCCTCCGAGCACTGTCAAGGGATTCTTTCCTCATCTTTTCAACACACCCGATAATAGCGGTTACGTGGGGCCACTTCCTGCGGCTAAATTTTACATACCGGATAGTATGAGTGTGAGTGCTCGAGATGATTTTTACAACTGGTACAATAGCGAGGTTGCACAAAATCGTCAATTTGACTTTGACGAAGAGTTGATGACTTACTGCAAGGCAGATGTAGATATTCTTCGACGCGCGTGTATCGCGTTTAGGGACATCTTTCTCGAGTGTGGGTGTGTGTGTCCGTTCACAGAGAGTACGACCATAGCGTCGGCCTACATGACGGTATTTAGGAAAAATTTCTTACAGCCGTCGCAAATAGGTATTATCCCCAGCGGGGGTTATAGGCGTGTCGATAATCAATCCCAGAAGGCACTCGAATGGCTTGTCTGGAAGGAGCATGAATTGGATATAGTAATCACCCATGCGGCACGGGCACGCGAGTTCCGTATACCTGAAACGGGTCGTCCTGTTGACGGTTACTATGAAAATAAACAAACGGGCGTACGTCACGTGTTTGAGTTTCACGGGTGTTATTGGCACGGCTGCCCGCTGTGCTACAAGATAAACAGAGATAATAAACTGACCGCCGGTGACACGATGGATAGGCGGTTCGAAGAAACACGCTCAAAGACTGCTAAAATGACAGGGTTGGGATACATCGTTACAGAGATTTGGGAATGCGAATGGGATCTACTCAGAAATGAAAGCGAAGAAATGCGTGAATATATTTCGAATCAGTCATTAATTGCAAACACGGGTTCGTACAAGGCGTTAAATCCGCGTGACGCGTTCTACGGTGGCCGTACGGGTAACACGTCTTGCTATCGCGAAGTGAACACAAACGTGGATGAGGGTGTACGCGAGGAAATACGCTACGTGGACGTATGCTCTCTGTACCCCTACATATGTAAGAACGGACGGTTTCCCATGGGACACCCGACAGTTTATGTCGGCGACGATTGTAAATTCTTAACAGGAGGCAGGGGTACCGATATCCAGCGAATCGACGGATTGGTCAAGTGTTGCGTTCTACCGCCGCGAGATCTCTTTCATCCCGTATTACCGATTCGCATGCACGGTAAACTAATGTTTGCGTTGTGCCGTACTTGCTGTGAGGAAATGCTCCAAACAGACTGTCCGCACGAGAACGATTTCGAGCGTTGGTTCGAGGGTACTTGGGTGTCCGATGAATTGAAAAAGGCAGTGGAAAAAGGTTACACGGTGGTGAACGTACGCGAAATCTGGCAATATACAATGACACGATTTGACCCTCATACTCGGAAGGGTGGTCACTTTGCGGGTTATATAGACACCTTTTTGAAGATTAAACAGGAGGCTAGCGGATGGCCGGCCGGGTGCGTAGACGAGGAATCGCGGGGTCGTTACTTGTCCGAATATGAGAGAATTGAGGGCATACGACTAGACCGCGATAAGATATCAAAGAATCCAGGCCTACGTTCCGTCTCAAAACTCTGTCTCAACTCGTTTTGGGGAAAGTTTGGTCAGCGTGAGAATATGTCAAAGACCGAGGTTGTAAATTCCCGTAGACAATTGTTAAGAATATTAACCGATCCGGAGATCGAAGTTACAGATCTCCTACCCGTCAACGAGAAACTGTTATACATACGATGGGTTCACTCCGAGGCGAGTGTTAAACCGACACCCCTGGCAAATGTAGCTATAGCGGCATATACAACCGCCCAAGCACGCCTCAAGTTATACTCGTATCTCGAGAAACTCGATCGGAGGGTGTTGTACTATGATACAGACTCGGTTATCTACACACGCTGTGCGAACCGTCCTGACGAATACGAGCCAGAGACGGGAAACTTTTTGGGTGATCTTACAGACGAATTAGAGGTTTACGGAAAAGGTAGCTACATACGGGCGTTCGTTTCAGGAGGAGCAAAGTTTTACGCGTACATCGTTCGACATGCTAGCGGTGAGGAGACGGAGGTATGCAAAGTCAAGGGTATTACATTAAATTACTCGAATCGTCTCAGAGTCAACTTTGACTCGATACGGCGAATGGTAGTGGATAACACCGAGCCGATACAACTACAGTATCGCGCCATCCGTCGGACAGTGTTGCACCAGGTGGTGACGCGTACAGAGTCTAAGACCTGCAGACCGGTAATTGTCAAGAGGCGTCGTTGCCCCGATAACTTTCAGACTTTACCCTACGGCTACAGGGAATTCCCGTCAAACATTGAACGCTCCAAAAGTAATCCGTGCAACAGGGATTAGCTCCCAACGCACCCGGTACCGGGGTAATCTATAATCTCTACATAATCTCTTACATTCACTCGGCAAAACTCTCTATTTTCTAACTTTATCGCACTTTCTGTCTCTTGTTTTCTCTCTCTATCTCTCTCTCTCTCTCTATCTCTCTCCGACTCAAACCTCTCGGCCACACTACCGCAGAAGATAAATATAGAAGATAACGGATATACGTTTACGCAGTATAAGGTCAGTATATATATATAATATATATATACGTTATCTGTGTTTCTGAAAAAATAAAAAATAAAAATAAAAAATAAAAAAGTAATAGAAACAATTATCACGCGCGGGGATGCAATAAGCTGATTCAAGGGGCACGCGCGTGGACAAGCTCGTCCCCGCGATCTGAATCCATTCCGCGGCATGAGGCTGGTACCGCGGGCGTGCGAGGGTACTAGCTGATACCCTCGACGCGTACGCGCGCGCGCTGATATAAGGCTCATAGCTCAGCGCGCTCCGCCGCCGCCGCCGCCGCCGCCGCCCCGTGAAAAGCTGATCCCCGCGGAACATATACAGTTACCCCGGACGTTTTTGATTCTGATTTTTCTACGTCTGTATACAGATTACACGTTCGGACGAAGATATATATATACTCTCTGTGTATAGAGAAGGGGAAAACTGAACCTATATCGAGGATGATGGACACACGATGGAAGCATCCGTTCTCTGCGATCGTAGCCGGTCCTTCGGGTTGCGGAAAATCCAATTTTGTAAAGAATTTCTTGAGACACAGCAGGAGTATGTGCGATACGGAATTCAGTCGCGTGATTTGGTACTACGACGAGTGGCAGCCGCTGTACGAATCGGGTAACGGAATAGAATACCGAGAGGGATTACCGCAGCACGCCGACTACGACGGTGACACGAAGCCCAAACTGTTGGTGATCGACGATCTGATGCGCGAGGCGTCAAACAATGTGGTCGTCGATCTGTTCACCAAAGTCTGTCATCACAAGAATCTCAGTGTTTTCTACATCACGCAGAATTTGTTTCACCAGGGACACGGTCAACGAGACATCTCTCTGAACGCTAATTATATCGTTTTCTTTAAGAATCCCCGCGATCGTGGTCAGATTCAACACCTCGCGCGACAAGTCTACCCCGAAGATTCACGATTCCTTCAGGAGGCCTATCACGAGGCTACCTCCGCGCCACACGGTTATCTCTTGCTGGATCTGAAGCAATCAACGCCTGAAAATTGCCGTTTTCGTACCAGTATCTTTCCCACCGACGTACATCATTACGTCTACGTTCCACGGAAGGATATAAAGACGAGCAGTGCTCACACAATACCAGTAGCACGGATATAATGGCTAAGACACCTCGTCGCACGTGTGAGCAGGAGTGCCGGGCCAACTTTAGTAAAATAAACACTCTACTGCTGCACGTTCTGCAGAAATTAAAACCGAGTCAGCGAACAGCTCTGCTACGTACAGCCGATAATACTTTGATTAAGAATATCTGCGAGTGCGCGCTCAACACCTTGGAGGGCAACGTCGTGCTTTCCCACTCGCAGAAGACACGGCTCCGTCGTCACAGACAGACGCTTCGTCGATTGGCCCGTAATCAAGGTAGCTGGAAGACCAAGAAAAAAATTCTCGTTCAACAGGGAAGTGGATTCTTTGCTCTGCTGTTGGCCCCGATACTTGGAAGCCTGATTTCTAGACTGTTTTCGAAATAACTGTGTGTGTGTGTGTGTGTGTGTGTGTGTGGTGAGTACGATGGAACGGGCAAAGAAAATGGTTTTAATTCCAATGGAAAGTATGGAGAGATTCCAAAGACGAGTCACGGATGGTGTAGCTGCCGGCATATCGTCTGCTGCTGCTGCTGCTGCTACGGATACTCCCAATTCTGGCCACGCTGATCCCATCACCAGTCTAGATAACGAGATGAGAAACATTTTGAAATCAGAAACAACGACGGATGCCGAAAAATGGAAGCTGTATCAACAAGTGCTGCAACGATATCTGTATTTTATCAAGGAGTCTAGAAAACCGTTACAGATGCTCATTCGCGAGGAGGACACGGGTAAAAATGCTGAGGGGGTACCGCTGAAACAGGAGATCGGAGCCACGTCTTCTAACGAGGGACAAATGGATCTGGGGCGAATACTGGGAACCATTCCGAAAAAGTTTCTAACTAAAGCGAAACTTTTGGTAAAAATGTTGGGCGATATGCCGACACGCTTCACGTGGAATAGTGACGGGGCAATAGCGATCGACGGTGTGACGGTACCCGGAGCAAATATTATCGATCTGACTAATCTTGCCACGCGTTCGAGAAAAAGTTTCGATCCTGTGGGGAGGTCTCAGTTCGCTCGTTTTCTCCACGCGGTCAACGTACCGCGAGATTACGTGGGTAACGAGACTTTTTGGCAAGACATACGCCTTTTCGACAACGATAAGCTGGCGGATGCCGCTTCTTCGGCTATTGCACATCAACCGTCGTCGTCATCGTCCACGGTCCGACGCACGGGTAACGGTAGTCAGGGATCGTTCGCAAGCGCTCAGGGTTTTTCACGCGGTAGGGGTGTTGACGGTAATCATCGCAGTCAAAATATCGGCAGCAGCAGCAGCAGCAACAGTGAAATAGAGGACGGTGGTATAACCGAAACACCTGTACCGACTAAACGTAAAAGCCAGCGAAACATTCTACGCGAAGAACACAGCATCAACAGCAGCAGCAGCGATAAGAAGAGGCAGAGGCGCAGTGGGTGGATGGAACTCCGCTTGAAGAAATAAAGATGTCGAGTCTTGAAGAAATATATTACGACCCCTCACATCCGGCTGGCTACACGGGAGCACGGAACCTCGAACGTGTCTCACGGGGGGATACTTCGCGTAAAACGGTCAGAAACTGGCTATCCGGTCAAGATGCCTATACGTTACACAAATCAGTGAGAAGAAGATTTCCGCGGGCAAGATACAACGTTTCCAACATCGACGACGTGTGGGAGGCTGACCTGGCCGATTTGAACGCTGAAAAGAAACATAACAATGGGTATCGCTATCTGCTGGTGGTCATTGACGTTCTGAGCAAGTATGCGTGGGTAGTTCCGTTGAAGCGTAAGACAGCAACAGCTGTTGCCGAGGGATTCGAACATGTGTTGAACACAACCAGACGCAGGCCCGTACTACTACAGACAGACAAGGGTAAGGAATTTGTCGGCTCTGTCTTTCAGAACCTGCTAAACGCTAACGAGATACGGTATCGGGTCACTCGAAACCCTGACATAAAAGCGGCAATCGTTGAAAGATTTAATCGTACGCTCAAGGAACGCCTATGGCGATACTTTACGCACAAGAAGACGCGTCGCTACGTGGATATCCTTCCGCAAATCGTACAGGCGTACAATGATACCGTACACTCGAGTATCGGAATGGCTCCGTCGTCGGTGACGTTGCGCAACGCCGCCGAGGCTCGTGCCTTCATGCAGAGACGATATCCACAGCGGTCAAAGGGTAAACCAAGATTTCACGAGGGTGACACTGTACGAATCAGCAGAACCAAGGGTACGTTCGAGAAGGGATACGTGGCAAACTGGAGCGAGGAATTGTTCAAGATTCACCGCGTACTCGCGCGTTCACCGGTAGTCTACGTGTTGGTGGATTTAGAGGGAGAGGAAATCGACGGTGCGTTCTACGAAGCCGAGCTTCAGAGGGTGGCGGAGGGGGAAAAATAGGAGACACGCTTACTCAGAACTGACGAGGAGGAGGAGGAGACGGTCAGTAGGCGTGTGCACGTTGATTGAACTATACACACCAGCGTACGTTCTCAACTCATTATGAGGGCTAATCAATTTTACATCACTCTACCGAGCGACAGTTCAATGCAGTTTTTTCCCGATAACCGTACCTGCTGCTACATGACACAGTTACCGCGTGCTATCGAATTGGACGGTGAGTGGGAGGTGGGTCTCGCAGAGATCCATTATCCGCTCACATTTTCATCGCCGTCGTCATCGTCGTCGCAACGAACCGAGACTATCACCGCAAGACCTAAATCATGGAGAAATGCTCATGGGTCCGATGACGTCACTCGAACGGATATATTGTCCCGGGATCCCCAAACTGAGAACCCCTTTCCGGTAATACCGTCGTGTCAGATGTTTGTCTACTGTGATCTTGTCGAGCCTCGCATCGTCGGTGATGTTTACGCACCTTTGTTACGCGTTATTCATGCCTGTGGAAACTCGCATTCGACTCGCGGAGAATCGGAAATAAAGACCCTATCACCGCCGTACTACTTACCACTGTTGCTTACAAGTTTCCGAACCGTCGAAATCAATATAAGGGATCATCTTGGCAGACCCGTGCCATTCGAAGGTGGGACGCTGACCGTCACACTTCACTTTAGACGCGTTCGCTGATTTAAGAACCCTTTCATCGTCATCATCAACATCATCGTCGTCGTTGTCATCATATCGTAGGGGAAAAGACCATGGACCATTACACCGAACACTACGAGAGTCAGCTGGGAGGAGGTATGGAGATTTTCTACCGAGGCCACCCTCACCAGCGGGGTCACGGTATCGGTAGCTTCTTGGGAGGATTATTCCGTAGGATATTACCATTGTTCAAAAGTGGGGCTAGGGCTGTCGGAAAAGAGATTCTACGCACGGGGAAGAACGTTAGGACGGATATGCAGAGCGACACACCGCTCAAAAAGTCTCTG
Organism: Tenthredo mesomela; assembly: GCA_943736025.1. Taxonomy (NCBI): domain Eukaryota; kingdom Metazoa; phylum Arthropoda; class Insecta; order Hymenoptera; family Tenthredinidae; genus Tenthredo; species Tenthredo mesomela. The sequence continues at coordinate 12,659,915 of OX031020.1, read as the reverse complement.
CAGACGCGCATCAACGAATCGACTCGGAATCTGAAACGAAGAGCTGAAGAAAAAATTGGGGAATTGATGAAGGGCTCGGGGTATATGAGCGGTGTGGGAGGAACGAGACATCAGTCGATGCTCGCACGCGTAAACAGACTAGTCGACGTTGGAGCTTCTGCCAAAAAGGGGAGAATTAACAAAAGACGACCGAAGAAATCAGTTAAGAAGAAAAAGAAGAAGAAGACAAAGAGCAAGAACAAGAAGAAAGTAAGTGCGTCCAGAAAAAAAGGAAATAAAAAGAAGACCTCTAAAAAACGAGCTTTGACCGACATATTTGGACCCCGATAAGTTTATCTCCCATACACACACACACACACGCATATACGGATAATGGCGTTCCTACACGCACACTCTGGCGAGTGTATGAAGTCTGAGCTAGATTTGTTCACTATCCCTCCTACGCAAACATCTATCGAGGGTGGTCAGTGGGTGCACTACAAACCTGTCTCTTCGCTAACCGATGATTCGCCAATCGAATTCGCGGTACCGGGCCAAGGTGACGAGTACATTGATTTGGCCCACACCATGTTAAGCGTACGCGTGCAGGTGCAATTGATTAAACCTGAGAATAACCCAACAGCAGCAGCAACGGCGGAAGCTGTGACCACCCGGTACGCTACACCTGTGAACAACCTTCTACACTCGATGTTCAACCAAGTGGACATATTCTTCAATCAAAAACTTGTTTCACCAGCCAACAACTCCTACGCTTATCGTGCCTACGTTGAGACTCTATTGAATTACGCCCCGCCCGCAAAACGTTCGCATCTCTCGTGCGCCATGTGGTACGACAGCGAAGAAACCGTATCGGACGTCTGCGATGCCGACAGCGAAGATGCCGACGAAGGATTCACTACGCGAAAACGTATGATGCAAAACGCCCGTATAGTCGATCTAATTGGACATCTCCACTGCGACGTATTTAATCAAGAGAAGTTTTTGCTCAACGGTGTGGAGTTACGACTACGCCTCGTAAGGTCAAGAGACAGCTTTTGTCTAATGGAAAAAAATCCCCTTCACACGCTGCACATTGTTGACACTTCTCTAATGGTTCGCCGCGTAAAGATCAGCCCAGGTATCCTACTGGCACATGCACGAACCCTTGCCCAAGGAACGGCCAAGTATCCCGTTACAAGAGTGGAAGTGAAAGCTTTCACCATTCACGCTGGGGTACAAGCGGAGACGTTGGACAACGTGGTACTGGGTCAACTGCCAAAACGTGTGATTCTTGGCTTCGTCAGTAACAAGGCTTTCAACGGAGACAGACTACGCAACCCGTTCAATTTCCAAAGTTTCTTGCTGAACTACCTGTCGCTGTACGTGGACGGTGTGCAAATCCCCTCAAAACCTCTGCAAACAAACTTCAGTAAAGATGTTACTATTGGAGGTAGGAGAGGGGATGGAGGGAGGGGGGGCCACCCGCCCACCCACTTCCCCCCCTTCCTCCTTTAATGCTTTCCCTTAAATGCTGTAAGTCAACCCAGCATAGAACTTAACAAATTATGGTTACCTTTGTACAGGGATGAGGTGAGGGAAGCCATGAGCAGGCCAAGGCGGCGCCACCAGGCGTAGCTGGCGCCACCTACAACCAACCTATATATACCGGTGGGAGCGCGGAATTTGATCACTCTTTGATGGGAAGTCGCCAGACAACCTTTCCTGAGGACGGGAGCAGATGTTTAGCGCCCGAAACGTCGGAGATGAATAATCTTTCAAGCAGTGGAATTAGTCCAAGTAACCCCCTGGAGGAAGGGGGGGAAGTGGGTGGGCGGGTGGCCCCCCCTCCCTCCATCCCCTCTCCTACCTCCAATAGTAACAGTTCATCACCATTGCTATTATCTTTCAGTCAACAACTTCAGTAAAGATAATCTGTACGTCGACGCGTATCACACCCTGTTCTCCGGCACCGGTATTCATTTTCTCAACGAAGGCAACGGAATTAGCCGTTCGCAGTACAAAAAAGGCAACTGTTTGATGGCCTTCGATCTCACACCTGACCTCTCGGCCAACTGTCCCTCGCATTGGTCGCTAATTAAACACGGTACTCTCAGGATCGAAATGCGATTTGACAAGGCTCTGGATGAAACCATAAATTGCATAGTTTACGCAGAGTTCGACAATCTCATAGAAATAGACGCAGCGAGGCAAGTTATCACAGACTTTGGCGGTTAGAAGGTGGGTGGGAGGCGGAGTTTCCTGTTTTTCGTCAGAAACCGGCAACCTTTATCATCGTGTGGTCCAACCGACAACTTTATCGCTGGAAACACCAACCCTCGGAAAACTGTAGAAGACGAAGATGGAGGAGGAAACGGGGGTGATTGTAAGGTTTTTGGGGAAAAGGACGATTATACATTCGACGATAGAGTCAGTTGTTCTACAAACCTCACCGCGATCGGAACTTATATACTCAGTGTTAACCACCTACTCACAAATATGGACTACGTTGTAGATATTCAAGGATTTAGTGATGTGTTTGGAAATTTGCTACCGAAAGAGGTGGCCGTAGTCTGCCTGGATAAGTCGTTCCACGCCCATTGGATTATCGAGCCACCTTATCCGTTTACCAGCCTGACTCAAAGAGAACGCAAAGCTAATAATCATAACACGTGTTACCAGCACGGTATCGAGTGGTTCGAGGGGGATACTTCTGTGAAAAAGCTGGAACTCAATTTACGGGACATAGCTCGAAGCGCGTACCGTATTGTAACACGAGGGAAATACGAAGCCCAGTATCTGCAGGTTATTACGTCACGCCAAGTTGTCAACCTCGAAGAGTGTGACTGTCCTGCACTTCCCGATCTGGAGCCAAATACTGAATATTGTATTCATCACGGAGTCAGGAAAGAAGAATATTTCGCCTGTGCGTTAAACAATGCCCTCAAGTTAAAACATTGGGTCAACGAGAAGAACATCCTCGACAAGTATGATTATGAAGCTCATGCGAATACGATAATTGGCAGTCGTCGTTCGAACCCGGATGAGAGTTCAACCTGTACCAGTGTTGACAGCAACAGCTCCAGTGGATATCATACGGCCCACACGTGTGACAGTTCCTCTCATCTACCTGATCGGTCAATGTCCGATTCCACAGAAACTATAGTGGGTACAGAGTCCCAGGACACGAGTCTCTCCACAGTCACGACGGAATTATCTATCACACCATCGTCTCTGAATATTGTCGACGAGAAAAATGGACAGTCTACAGATACGGAAAGCGTTGCGGAGATTTCTCAAGCAAAAGAAGATCCAGGTTTTCCCCGCAGATCGGATACCGTTGGTATGGACACGACCGATGGCTTTTGTTGCTAACACGGATGACCACACACAACCCGGTACACACTGGGTGGCGTTTTACATCAACGCAGCCGGACATGGAATATACTTTGACAGTTTTGGCATACCACCGCTCGTGCCTTATCACAATAGGACTTTACGCAGAAATTCCGAACGGTACACCTGGAACATCGTACGGTTGCAAAGTTTCTCGTCAAACGTGTGCGGGCAATACTGTGTTATGTTTGTGTGGTTCATGGCTGCCGGATTTGATTTGCATCAGTTTCTTGATATGTTTACCGATAATTATGAAAAAAATGATTCGATAGCTGCTTCATTTTACAAACAACTTACCTCATTCCGAAATTGCAAATCCCGCGAAGACCTAGATTTGATCGGTTGTCACCTACAGTGTTGTACTTCTAGAAAAAAATGTAATATCTCATAGTTTGTACGGATTTGTTAGGTATAATTAGATTTAAGTTCTTTTATTTTCCTTTGTTTTCACTTGATCTAAACGTAGTAATAGTTTTGATTGTATACTTAGCTTTAATTGATTATAATTCTTCTTTGCTTTTAAAATCACATTACACAATATTTTTAAGTTTTTCTTTCTCTTCTCATTTGATTTCACCTAATCTAATCCTAGTAATAGCTTTCACTGTATACCTAGCTTTAATTGCATGTCATTTTTCTTTGCTTATAATATTATACTACTCTATATATTTTACTCTTCTCATTTTGATTTCGTTTAATCTAATCGTAGTTATAGTTTTGATTGTATGTCATTTTTCTATATTGCCCTTCATTTTTGTATCGCTAATGAATAATCGCATAATTGTACGTAGCATTAAGATTTTTGAATAAACGTATGATATGTATTTGTCGCGTCATCGAATCTCTATCCTTCACCCCTCCTGTAGTTTTAAGCGTAGATATAGTAAACAGGGGATGCCGCTGAAATATTTCCAAGTACATAAATTTTGGAGTAGGGATAACGCGTCATCGCTTTCCAGAAGCTTCTAGAACATTCTCGAACATTCTAGAACACACGGACACGAAACGTACGATATGTATTTGTCGCGTCATCAAATCTCTTTCCTTCACCCCCGCCTCCTGTAGTTTTAAGCGTAGATATAGTAAACAGGGGATGCCGCTGAAATATTTCCAAGTACAAAAATTTTGGAGTAGGGATATCATCGTTATCGCTTTCCAGAAGCTTCTAGAACATTCTAGAACATTCTAGAACACACGGACACGGTGAGGTAAGCGCGTGTGTGTGTGGGCGGTAGAACGCGTCATCGTCCCCATAGCTGACCCAGACTAGAGAGAGACAGACCCAGACTAGAGAGAGACAGAGCGATGCACTCACCCCATAACTGACCCGGGGGGAGGTGGGGTAAGGGGTAGCATGGTCAGGGCCAGTGACCGCAGACAGGGGGAGGGGGAGGGGGGAGCTGATTAGAAGGTCCCCGTACACACCAGACCGGATGTGGGCCAGACTGATAAGATAACACACTGACCCACATACCCCTTATCATCCCTTATCAGGATGAGTCGGGGGGGAAAGGGGGAATATCTGTCTCCCCATAGCTGCCCCTATCTACTTATATATATATATATAATATATATGGGGCTTTCCACGCCAACTCGACCAGTGTTAAACCCCGACCATCTCGAAATCATCTCAGGTTTTTTTTCAACATTCTACTCAGTGAAAAATGCATCCAGATTTTTTTTCAGATTTTTTCATTTAGCCGTTGATTTTTTATAAATTTTTGAATTCCATTGAGAAAGCCCTTTTACAAAAATCTGAAAAAATTCTCAAAAATCTAGTGGATCATCCAGAACAGCTCCCCATACTCAAAAATGTGGAAAGAATTTTTCTTCCATTTATTTTCTCACCTTATAAGGATTTTAGAAATTTTCAACACTAAAAAAAAAATGAAAATACCGGCACCTACAATTTGATCCGTACGATCCCACTCATACGATTTTTCTCATACGATTGAACCCAAATTTATCTCTGACACGGTCAATTTCAGTTTTGAAAATTTCTAAATTCCTGATAAGGTGAGAAAATAAATGGAAGAAAAATTCTTTCCACATTTTTGAGTATGGGGGGCTGTTCTAGATCATCCACTGGATTTTTGAGAATTTTTTCAGATTTTTGAAAAAGGGCTTTCTCAATGGAATTCAAAAATTTATAAAAAATCAACGGCTAAATGAAAAAATCTGAAAAAAAATCTGGATGCATTTTTCACTGAGTAGAATGTTGAAAAAAAAACCTGAGATGATTTCGAGATGGTCGGGGTTTAACACTGGTCGAGTTGGCGTGAAAAGCCCCATATATATATATATATATATATACTAGGGCTGTACGGTTTAACCAGCTTAACCGGCCAAAACGGTTAACCTGGTTAATTAGCCGATGGCTTAACCGGTTAACCGGCCAAGTTGGCCAGACGTTTAACCGGTTAACCGGCCAAAACGGTTAACTCGGATAACCGGCCAATGGCTTAACCGGTTAACCGGATAACCGGCCAAGACGGTTAACCATTCAACTGCGGTTAGCGGTTGAATCGGCCAAAAACTTTTTCAAAATTTTAAAATTTCAAAATTTGTCAAAATTTCCAAAATTTGGAAATTTTCAAATTTTGACAAAGTTTTTGGCCGATTCAACCGTTAACCGCAGTTGAATGGTTAATCGTCTTGGCCGGTTAACCGGTTAAGCCTATTGGCCGGTTATCCGAGTTAACCGTTTTGGCCGGTTAACCGGTTAAACGTCTGGCCAACTTGGCCGGTTAACCGGTTAAGCCATCGGCTAATTAACCAGGTTAACCGTTTTGGCCGGTTAAGCTGGTTAAATCGTACAGCCCTAATATATACATTAGGGTGGTCCTTAGATGGGGTCAAAAAAAAAAATTCATGTTGGATCCCCCCAAATCAGCTCCAAATAATTAAAAAAAAATTCCCCAATTTTTCCAGATTTTTATTTTATTCCCCTAGTCCCGCTGTTTTCATTCAAAGTTCAAAATACAATCCACGATACTTGAAGTTAAATTTTTCGCCGGAATATCTCTTTAAAAGAAAAAAAAAAAAAAAGATTTATAAATGGGGTATCCCAGGGGAATCGTGTGTTTTATTATTATTATGATTATTTTTTTTTTTTTAATTTTTTTTTTTTTTTCAAAAAAAGAAATATTTCGGCGAAAATTTTAACTTCAAGTATCGTCGATTGTATTTTGAACTTTGAATGAAAACAGCGGGACTAGGGGAATAAAATAAAAATCTGAAAAAATTAGGGAATTTTTTTTTAATTATTTGGAGCTGATTTGGGGGGATCCAACATGAATTTTTTTTTTTGACACCTTCTAAGGACCACCCTAATATACATATGAACGTGTATATATTTATTTGATACATTTTTTTTCTTAAATTTAGATAATATAGGCTCTACATTTTTAATAAATCAATATATATAATATACATATGAACGTGTATATATTTATTTGGTACATTTTTTTTCTTAAATTTGGATAATATAGGCTCTACATTTTTAATAAATCAATATATATATATATTGTAACATTGCATATTACAAGGCGCTCCTTACCCCTTGGACGACCCTAGCGGAGTGACTGTTTTATGGTATGAATGTTTAGGATGGCCCTGAGGCCTGGCAAAAATTCCGAGAGGCGACCGTGACTGACTAAAAACTATCGAGCATATTATTTATTCTTTTGTTTTCTTTTACGACTTTTCTCTGACATGTGGGAGACGAGGCCTATACGAAGGCGAACACACAGACAGAAGCACGACCAAACAGACGCACGACGCCAAATACCGACTGTGGGGATCCCTTTCGACGAACGCCACCAAAAAGCTCAGGAGGCTAGCCACTGCAGGGCTACCTCCACCATCGACAGTGAGGACACGGGGGAGTGTCTCAAGCACTCTACATCGTGGGATATCGGTGGCGGAAGAGATTCCCGCCACCAAGAGGAATCTACAACCCGTGATCCTCCGATTTAGCGAGCTTCTAACATCGTGGGGAACTTCGAAATTCGCGCGTAGCGACAACAAGTCGCCATATTTAGAGATCCTCCAGTCGATGCGAAAATCAATAATCTATCGCCTAATGAGGGCGCTTAGGTACCGGCGCCATGTGGTCTAATCACTCTGCGATAGACTAGCGTCTAAGACACTTGTGTGTTCTAATCTTTGCGTAGCCTGTTGTTCAAAGAAATCTTTTCGTGTATTCAAGCCCCGTGGGCAATAATAATTAACTAAATTCTGGAGTGTGTGTGTGGTGCCTAAATACAACCTTCGAGGGTCTGTGGCAATCCGCGAGGATGGATTTTGGTCTGGAGAAAATCCTTTTTCTCTGTTGGCTGGAAGACGGTAAGCGTTAGCTATTCTTACCCATGCTAATTTGAATCCGGCAACGGCCGTCAGCCATCTTGCCTTGGTACAGCCACGAGGCTAATTAATATTTTTGGGAATCGAATTAAGCCGATCTCCGACCGGTAGGCCGTCACCAGTGTCCCTATGTTCTAGAGTTAATAGTTCGAGTATTTATTTTATAGAAAATTCGGGTACTTTATATTTTGTTCGAGTTCGTAACTGTCGTACACGAGTGCGACAAGGATAGATTTAGTCCGTCACCGTCGCGCTCTCTTCCTCCCGCGGGGAGAGATGAAGCCAGAGGCTTAGTCGAGTCTCTTTGTTTAGATTTCGTGTCTTGATTTGAGATTTCAGAATTATTATTGAAATTGAATATTTGGTCGCGCTAGGCGCAGAGTTAGGTTAAGTTAATTTTAAGAATTTTTTGTAAATAATAACTCTTTTGAGTAAGGTTTCTTTAACGGGAGGTTTCGCCTCTCGGAGGCGAGTTAGTCACACCAAAACGACTAACGATCACGTAGGCGATTCTTTATTATTGTAAATTTGTTTGATTCGCGAGCCTTCCGATTCTAGTCTGTTATTTTGTTATTTTGTTATCTTATTTATTATTTCGAGCCTTAGGCTCATTCATCGTTAGTTTTAAGATTGTTAATATTCCTCGTGGAAAGTATCTAGTGTTTTAGCTAGTTTATTGTCCTACGAGGACCTGATTTGTCGAGTTATTTAATTTTGCTATATTTTTCCTTGTTATTGCTGTCCTACGTGGAAGCTGTTAATTATTTATTATTGTAAAACTCGTCAAGCGTGGCCAGGTCGCCTTTACACGACCTGTAGCCGTTTTATATCCGAGAGGAAGTACCTCCGGGTACACGATTTGTCAATTTCTATATTTTTCTATTTTTTTTTTACTTGAATAAATTCTATTTTCTTTATTAAATTCAAATATATCGAGTCGTTAATCAACGCCCTGCTAATCCTTCAAAATCCCGACCCCTCTCCGCGGTACTGACGCTAGCCGGCGCTCAAGTATCTGTAGTTCGTATTTTCTTTTATTTAAATTTTCAGAAATTGGCGATTATAAGCCTGGCGCCCAGTATCTTTGTTTTATTATTAATTTTCAGTTGGCCAATTGTCGAGTGGACGGTTCTCAGACTAGCTTTCCGGTCTGGTCTGAGGACCAGGAAAAATCCACGTCGCAATATATATATATATATTGTAACATTGCATATTACAAGGCGCTCCTTACCCCTTGGACGACCCTAGCGGAGTGACTGTTTTATGATATGAATGTTTAGGATGGCCCTGAGGCCTGGCAAAAATTCCGAGAGGCGACCGTGACCGCCTAAAAACTATCGAGCATATTATTTATTCTTTTGTTTTCTTTTACGACTTTTCTCTGACATGTGGGAGACGAGGCCTATACGAAGGCGAACACACAGACAGAAGCACGACCAAAGAGACGCACGACGCCAAATACCGACTGTGGGGATCCCTTTCGACGAACGCCACCAAAAAGCTCAGGAGGCTAGCCACTGCAGGGCTACCTCCACCATCGACAGTGAGGACACGGGGGAGTGTCTCAGGCACTCTACATCGTGGGATATCGGTGGCGGAAGAGATTCCCGCCACCAAGAAGAATCTACAACCCGTGATCCTCCGATTTAGCGAGCTTCTAACATCGTGGGGAACTTCGAAATTCGCGCGTAGCGACAACAAGTCGCCATATTTAGAGATCCTCCAGTCGATGCGAAAATCAATAATCTATCGCCTAATGAGGGCGCTTAGGTACCGGCGCCATGTGGTCTAATCACTCTGCGATAGACTAGCGTCAAGCACACTCGTGTGTTAATAACTTGCGTTTTGTAAATCTTTGCGTTAATTTTGCGTTCGAGCCCCGTGGGTAAAAATACTTCTAAGTTGTTGTGTGAGTGCCTTAAGTAATTTTCGAGGGACTATTCTACCCCATAGAGGTGGATTTCGACCTGGATCGGAGTCTATTCATAAGGTGGCTGGAAGACGGTAAGCGTTAGCTATTCTCACCCATGCTAATTTGAATCCGGCAACGGCCGTCAGCCATCTTGCCTTGATACAGCCACGAGGCTAATTAATATTTTTGGGAATCGAATTAAACCGATCTCCGACCGGTAGGCCGTCACCAGTGTCCCCATGTACTAGAGTTAATAGTTCGAGTATTTATTTTATAGAGAATTCGGGTACTTTATAGTTTGTTCGAGTTCGTATCCTTCGTACACGAGTGCGACAAAGATAGATTTAGTCCATCACCGTCGCGCTCTCTTCCTCCCGCGGGGAGAGACGAAGCCAGAGGCGTAGTCGAGTCTCTTTGTTTAGATTTCGTGTCTTGATTTTATATTGCAGAATCGTTAATAATATTTCATATTTATTGCGCTAGGCGCAGAGTTAGGTTAAGTTAATTTTAATAATTTTGTAAATAATAACTCGTTTGAATAAGTTTTCTTTAACGGGAGGCTTCACCTCTCGGAGGCGAGCTAGTCGCCGTTTAACGGCTAGCGACATATTAATCGAGTATTTATTATTGTAAATTTGTTTGATTCGCGAGCCTTCCGATTCTATTCGGTTATTTTGTTATCTTATTTATTATTGCGAGCCTTAGCCTCATTCATCGTTAGTTTCAAGATTGTTAATATTCCTCGTGGAAAGTATCTGGTGTTTTAGCTAGTTTATTGTCCTACGAGGACCTAATTTGTCGAGTTATTTAATTTTGCTATATTTTTCCTTGTTATTGCTGTCCTACGTGGAAGCTGTTAATTATTTATTATTGTAAAACTCGTCAAGCGTGGCCAGGTCGCCTTTACACGACCTGTAGCCGTTTTATACCCGAAAGGAAGTACCTCCGGGTACACGATTTGTTAATTTCTATTTTTTTTTTCTATTTTTCTATTTTACTTGAATAAATTTTATTTTCTTTATTAAATTCAAATACATCGAGTCGTTAATCAACGCCCTGCTAATCCTTCAAAATCCCGACCCCTCTCCGCGGTACTGACGCTAGCCGGCGCTCAAGTATCTGTAGTTTGTCTTTTTTTTTATTATTTAGATTTTCAGAAAGTGGCGGTTATACGCCTGGCGCCCAGCATCTTCGTTTAGTTATTAATTTTTCGTTGGTCAATTGTCGAGTGAATGGTTCTCGGAGCCTAGCTATCCGGTCTAATCCGAGGACTAATCCGAGGACTAATAAAAATCCACGTCGCAATATATGTGTAAACAATTATAGCTACGGTTATTATTGAATTATATACTCTCTACATTTTTATTAAGGTGGTTCTCCACCTACAGTCCCACCAAACGTGGGTTTCAGAGCAGATTTTGAGTACTTCTTGATGGGGAAAAATCCGAAAAAAATCAAGCATGTAGAAGATCTTCGGGAGATTGATTTTGCATAATAATAATTCAGAAAAGTTATTAACAAATTGATGGAAAAAAAAACTGTTCAAGAAATCAGCCGATGACCCAACTTTTTTTTTAGGTGAGAATTATTTTTTAATTTTTCTGAATATGTATGAATTTTTTCAGAATTTTGGTAAATCTTTGAAAATTGCGTTTTTTCATACTTGACAAAACGCGATTTTCAAAGATTTACCAAAATTCTGAAAAAATTCATACATATTCAGAAAAATTGAAAAATAATTCTCACCTAAAAAAAAAGTTGGGTCATCGGCTAATTTCTTGAACAGTTTTTTTTTCCATCAATTTGTTAATAACTTTTTTGAATTATTATTATGCAAAATCAATCTCCCGAAGATCTTCCACATGCTTGATTTTTTTCAGATTTTTTCCCCATCGAGAAGTACTCGAAATCTGCTCTGGAACCCACGTTTGGTGGGACTGTAGGTGGAGAACCACCTTAAATCTATATGCGTGTAAAAAATTATATGTAAGGTTATTAATATTATTAAATCAACGGCGTGAGATAAATAGGGGGGAAGGTGATCGGGGGGACTCTTGGGGTGGCGACGGGGAGCGAGGTAACGAGGCGGGGGATGGAGGTGGTGGTAATGGCGGATGATTTGGGACCACCTGGTCTTCCTCCTCTACTTCTTCTACTTCTTCTTCTTCTTCTTCTTCTTCTTCCTCCTGAATGCTTAGACCGTCGTGTTCGTCCAAATTTAGCGGGTCTCTATCCTCCTCCTCCTCAGCGACGGTTGAAGAAATTTCTTCGCTCTGTACAACCCCTGCAGCCTCCGCGGGGTTCGTCCCGTAGACAAAGGAATCGTTGATTTCCCACTGCCTATTGAGGTGGGTGAGCATCTCGAAATGTATGTTATCGGTCTCGGCGACGAACCCCTCTGCGACATTGTTTGCTCGCAGGAATTGCAAGAGCGCCCTCGCGTTGGTGAGATACCTCTGTCTCATCACATCCCTCAACCGCAGTACTCGAGCACGTCTTGCGATCCGTTCCATCTGAATTTTTTTAAACATTTTTTTAAACATTTTTTTTGTTCAGAATCCTTCCGAATTAGAGGGTTAAACGAGGGATAGAGTCGTAAAGACATACCTTTTCTGTTGTTGCTGTCGAGAAACACTTCTTCACCGGACGATCTGTTAGTTTGTAATGCGAGTCTCTCTATTCCCTTCATAAGGTTTTCGCTAGGACTAGTATGAAAAATAGTGTGTGTGTGTGTGTGGGTGTGTGTGTGTGTGTGCGTGTGTGTGTGTGTGTGCGTGCGTGGGTGTGCATACATCGCGAATATGCAGGACACCTGGAGTGGCGTGATGTGCCATCAGCGTTTTACGAAAGGTGAGGGTGACCGCTGTCGGCGTACGACTTTATTGTTGAAATATTACGAAGACCGTGTTGACGATACCTGGAAGATAACGACGTCCGTTGCGCGTCGCATTACGTGGTTATAGAAAAATCATAGCTACAGTAATCCTCGCATGATCGGTATGAGGTTACATTTTCGCTGAAGCGCGCTGCGCGATGCTGCCTGCAACTGTCACGCGATTGTCACGTGGTGATGCGTATTTTTGCTGAGGTGTGCAGAATGGTGGGGTGGGTAGGCCTCGGTGAAGACTAGATCGGGTGCGGAGCTTTCAGTTGCAACCGAACAGTCAAGAACTATGGCCACACCGAAAACAGGCTCGTTGAAAGAGGGGTGTAGTCGATTGGCTAAGACCTTTGACATAGCGCTGAAGAAATCTGAGCGTAGCCTGCTACTGTCGAGGACGTACGGGCTCAACGGTTCGTGGTCGAAAAAGGTGAACGTCGGGCTTCGTCTCCGCTTGGATGGGACTTTCGAGATTGTGGTGAAATTCGTAAATAATTACTCGAGCGGTGTATCCCTCACCACCGAAGCATGGGAAGATCTGACCGAAAAGCTCGAGGATATCGAAAAGTATTTCGAGAAAAGCGAGCGTCCCGCCGGTAGTCTGAGTTCGTTGCTGAGCGATACCATCTCGCTAGCCGGAGGGTGTTCCTTGCGTTTAACATCGGCTCACGGTTCGAAAGTAGTTGCATTCTATGCGAGCAATCCTGACGCTGCCGAAAGTCAGCAGGGGTACGAGGAGGAGGAGGAGGGCGATAACACTGGTGAACCTGGATGGAAGAAACGAAAAACCTATTCGCCGGTAATTGTGATGCAGAAGGTTACATTTGACGGTCTGCGCCATATCGCTTGCTGTATAGACGAGTATATCATTCAACTGGAGCAGCTGGTAGATAATGTCGGCAACTGCAAGGAGTTGCTGGTTCGTCACTTTGCCAGCATCGTGCGATCCAGAAAGATGACGGCCCCCACTCTGCAGCAGATCGGTGTCGTGGTGTGCGAGGAGGCTGAAGCAGCGAAGGATGCACTCCACAGGAGCGCGCTGGATGCGGTATTCTGCAGTGGCCATTTAAATGTTGTGTTTCACGAGTTGACCCGTTTGTTTTTACCTTACATCATAGCCGACATACGCCAGAGTGTTATAATTGATAAGTGAAGTGTGTGTGTGTAATATTGCCGGCATATGTCGGCGCGGTTTCATTGTTAAGTGGGTATGTGTGAGAGAAATAAACTGTCAGCCCGCGTTGACCCTGGGGTTTCATCTCCGCACGATTCGAATCACGAGACTTGAGCAAGCCCAAACATCGGTCATCCGTGGTGTACCGAGACGATAAATCTTCCTGCTCTCCTCCGCGCGAGCTCAGTATAGGCGTCCCGACACCATCCTGGGGTATTCATGCATGAATATGTCAAGATAGTCTCAGGACACTTGTACTGGGTTGACGCGGAGGAAGGCTGGTTGGTTCATCGTTTCGATACGTTTCCGATGACCGATGCGACGATATGCTCTAGTCACGTGACTGCGAATGGCGGGTGATGCGAGCCCAGGGGCAGCGCGCTCTGCAGTTTAGTCTGTTCGATATAAGGGATGAATGTGAAAACTAGTCTCAATATGGGACCGAAATAGATCCCAATAAGAGGTCACCGCGATCTGCAGAATAGATGAATTAGGCTGCTGTCTTCCTCTTAATGTCGGTATGACTCTCCCGACGCTAGCCTGGGGTATTCATTCATGAATAGGTTAAGCTAGCGTCAGGAGGCTTGTAGCGGGATTACGAGGAAGATCGCGGTTTCGTTTCATCGATTCTGTAGGCCTCGGATGACCTCTTATCGGGATCTGTTGCGGTCTTGCATGAATGTGACCCGTATTTCGGATCGTGAGACCAGATAGCACCCAAGCATCGGTCGTTCGCGATCTACCGGGCGATAAATCCGGCTGTTATCTTCCTCATAAGGCTGGTATGATTCTCCCGACTCTATCCTGGGGTACTCATAGGTGTGAATACGTCAAGATATAGTCAGGAGGATTGTACCGGAATTACGAGGAAGATCGCGGCCTGATTAATCGATTTGGTAGGTCTCGAATGACCGATGCGGGGGTGCGATCTTGTCTCACGATCGCGAATGACGGGTCTGCGCGCTCTGTTGTACCTACGTTAAAAAAAAGATGCTTGTAAAAAACTAGATTTGATAAAATAATAATAAACGAATATTTGAAAATAATTTGTGTCAATCCCTGCACGGAGAGAAAAATTGGGCTATAGTGCCTTGGTAAAATACAGTGCCAGTGTCGCTTGTTATCCACTCGCTACTAGCGCTCGTATGCAAGTCTGAAACATTTGGAATAGCTGAAGAGGGCAAAGCATACGACGCGTCTGTTTTTAACTAAAAATCATGGCCACTTTGCCAGCCCGGCATGGGATTTTCATGTGGAGAGAACAGTGCTACTTTCACTCAAGTCTTAAGGGATATCAAGTCAAGAGCCTTGCGATCGATCAAACATATCAATGATAAGAGGATTAAAGTTTTTTTTTCATCTTACACGCATATACTTCTAGATAATTGCATAATTACCTGATTTCATAATAATGCTGAACACTTCAGGCTTTAGGAGTTTAAAATAAGAATAAAAAATCAGTATATTAGATTTTAAGGATTAGCAACCATACTATACACGGAGAAACTTTTCCAAGGAAAGATTACAATACTTGCGAGTGATGTTGGAATATACCCGCATTTTCGGCAATATTACCAGCGAGTATGGTGCACTTTGTTTCGCAGAAAATTGCCGAAATATCCAGATCCGACTACAAAGTTTACCATACTCGCTGGTAATATTGCCGAAAATGCGGGTATATCCCGATCCCAACCTGACTCGCAAGTATTGTAATCTTTCCTAGGAAAAGTTTTTCCGTGTAGATTTAGTTATTTATCGTCGATAAATAAATTAATAAACCTACACTCAGAAATTGTGTTATCAAACATTAATTTATTCATATATAGGTACTCATGAATAATTTCACATGCAAATGAGATTAAATATAACTTGGTATAAATAACAATAACAGAAACGTTAAATTTTCGCTTTATTTTAATTTAATTTAATTTTATTCTAATTTTTTTTTGCTCTAAATATCATATCTTGTAGATATCAGTTCACAACCATTCTTAGTTACCAGAAGACATGGTGGTAATTTTGGCAGAAGTTCTACATTTACTAATACATCGGGCTTTTCAGATCCAGAAGACACTTCGTAGGCATGATAATAATTATTAAAAGTAATTGTATCAAAAACTTGCGCATGGAAATATACGAAATATACGATTTCTTTCGATCTTTTTCGTTTGATGTGTTCCCGAGATATACATTTTTTTTTTCTCAAAACTCACAATATCAATTGCGGTATGATTTTTTCATCTAAAGCTCAAACTGTACGATTTCGAGAGGTGAGACATTTTTTTTCTTCAAATTTTAACGAAAAACATTGTGCTTTCTACAAATCATGTCGTCGAAGTACTGTTAGGTCACATCTCCTTCTATTTTTCTTTTCAATTTGAAATTACCTTATTACTCACCTTTTTCAATGGTACGAGGTGAAATAAAAGGATATTGCCGAAAATTAAAACACCCGCATAATAATCTTCGATAATCGCAAGGCTCTTAACCTGAAATCTCTTGTGACTTGAGCGATTCCAGCTCGTTCGCACCCAACGAAAAAGAGTTCGGAGGCGCTGCAAAGAACAGTTGCGGTTGAAGCTACAATCGCATGTTTTTCGGGGGTTATTTCTATGAAACAATAACGAGCAAAAAAATGAAGGAATCCGAGCGATGGCAGCACGACTCACAACGAATTATGACGTTTAAAAATATGAAGAGATAAGAATTTATTATTTCAGAGCCGGCATAGTAGCCATCTTGATTTTTGAGAAAAAATAGTAGCAATCTTGGATTTTGGAAACTAGTAGCCATCTTAGTTTTTGAAAAAAATAGTAGCCATCTTGGATTTTGAAAAAATTAGTCGAAACAGTCGCCATATTGGATTTTGGGAAAACGGGCGCCATATTTGTTTATAATGTTGCGTATGGGCGCCGCCATCTTGGATCGGACAGTCTGTTGTCTCTCTCTCATTGTTTTGACGCCAAATCCCCACTCCCGCCCGGTCACTGACCTCCGGCCAGGGTGACGTCATTTGTTATGACTCGCCATGGCTGGCATCTACTACTAATAGGTATTTCCTGTTCACTAGTAATAATCTGATTTCATCATATACGCCGATGGAAGAATTTCCTAACCGTTGGTGAATACATTTATTTGGAAATATTTTTAAATTTTTTTTTGAATATGAATAGATATTTTATAAGAGCTCTGTTCGTCTTAGCTACACTTTCTACACTTTTACTAGATTTTACACTTTTCACTAGAAATCCACACTTCCTATTGAGCGAGCGTAAAAAGTGTAAGAAAAGTGTAGAAAGTGTAGCTAAGACGAACACAGCTAGTGTTTAAGTAATCATCTTTGAGCACAAGAAATATTCATCAACCGTTAACAAATTCTTCTATCAGTGCACGATATTCACTTAGGGTTATATATGTCTCGTTATAGTTAGATTTAAATCTATGATGTGTGTGTCTGAATTGAATTGCATGAATAAACACGAGATCAAACCATAAACAATGTGTCGTTCATTCAAAAAGTATAACCATTGTCTCCTCAGAGTCCGCGGACTGTCCCGTCATAATCCCGACCTCCAAAAGACGGAAACCCTTATACCTGCTTCCCCTAGTAATAAAACAGAGGCTTAGCACCTCAACGTAACGAGGTTTGAACCGAAATATATATATATATATATATTGTAACGTGTCCGACCGTCACAAGGCTAGGCTACGGTGATTGGTCGGAGTAAACACCGAAAAACTGGACAAATTCAGATAGATGAGCAAGCGACGCTTGTGACGTCACAAGCGTAAGCAAAAGAGTATACAGGGTGTTACAACTAACTATGTCACCCCGACGGGTGGTGATAGGGGGGAACTTAACTAACATTTTCGATATAGGAACCCATGTCCGGAAAGTTGACGTTACCTTGATATGAGGGATTCAAAGTTTTCAGCGAACGCCTGCAACGCTTGCTCACAGGCGCGGCGAAATCGTCGAGGATTTAGAAATAATCCAAGTCTAATTCAACTATTTATTAACAACATAATGAATCTAACGCAGTGTTCCAAATATCACAGAAAATAAGTATTTTTGTCGCTAAGGGGGGACTCCGCAGGTTTTGTTGAAAAAACCACGTTTCTGCTCTTGAAATCACGGAAAAACATCCAATCGAAAATTCCTGACAGCAATTTTTTGATTATAATATTATGTGTCTTGAAAAAAAAAATTTCAACATCCTGCGATGAAAGTGTATGCGCAGGAAACCTTTTGCAGCGAAGCGACTGCGAAGAAAATGCGAAAGGTTCCCTGCGCATACACTTTCATCGCAGGAGGTTGACATTTTTTTTCAAGACACATAATATTATAAATCGAAAAATTTCTGTCAGGAATTTTAGATTAGATGTTTTTTCGTGATATCAAGAGCAGAAACGTGGTTTTTTCAACAAAACCTGCGGAGTCTCCCCTTAACGACGAAAATACTTATTTTCTGTGATATTTGGAACACTGCGTTAGATTCATTATGTTGTTAATAAATAGTTGAATTAGACTTAGATTATTTCTAAATTCTCGACGATTTTGCAGCGCCTGTGAGAAAGCGTTGCAGGCGTTCGCTGAAAACTTTGAATCCCTTTTATCAAGGTAACGTCAACTTTCCGGACATGGGTTCCTATATCGAAAATGTTAGTTAAGGTCCCCCCTATCACCACCCGTCGGGGTGACATAGTTAGTTGTAACACCCTGTATAAACACGCGTCGACAGAGCTCGACAGCGCAATCGTGGTATAGCATCCCAGGCGACTCATTTGATATTGAACTAAGGGTCTTCCGAAGGCAATAAAGTAGAATCAGTAAATTCACTATTATTCAGACAAATCAGAACATTCTTTAAAATCATATTCTAATATCACCTAACCGGGTTTAGAAGCATAATATTATATTGAGCATTAGCTATAGCAGCATTGTTACAAACATTTAGTTAAAAGGAGATAAATACGGATGAAATAGACTTTAACGTAGAATAAGATAGAATAAGATCTTTGTATTATTTTTGTTGATATTTTATTTTTGGTTTAACAATACAGGGAATCAAATTACTACTGATAAAATTTGCCTGGTATTTTCTTATCATCCTGTTTGACAGTAATAAATACCAGAATAAGCCGAGTAGTTACAGCTTTGGCGAACAACGGAAGAAGCGAACGACATTGGCGTAAAAACCTGTGTTCGAGGGCCAACCGTTGGAAACCCGAGTCTGATAGGCAGTCTTGGTGTAAAAACCCGGATCTGTAGTTAGTCAATAAAATCATCAATAGCAGGCGAGACAGGCTTGGCGTAAAAACCTGGCTCTGTAGTGAGAATTCTGAATCTTAAATTCAGAACCAATACGGCTTTGATAATTAAAACTATCCGAGTCCGGCAGCTAGCGCAGGGAGATAAAATCTGAATAAGGTGGCTTTTGCATGGTATACCCATCCTTTTCCTCACCTTTCAGTATGAGGAGTCCATAATAATACTTAATTAATTAAATTTCAGAACATAGATCATTTCGAACCCGTAGCAACCGACTTTTACTATAACCAATAGGTTCGTAAAAGCCGAAACGTTACATTTGGCGCCCAACGTGGGGCTCCTCAGTATTAAATTCATTTGGAAAATAAATTCTATAATATAAGTTAACTTCATTCATCAAAATTCAAATTTAAATTAAAAATTAGCTTCAAAATTATAGCATAAATTCATTGTTCAAGGGTTCCTAGAGAAAGTAGACCGAAAGAGAATTGCCTGTCAAACTCGGGTTTATTTAAAGTAAACATAGTCCGGGATTGATAAGAAAATGTCAGGCAAAGGTAGTGATGGTCGGCGATTAAGTTCCATAGTCGAAGAAATAGGGACTCCAGAGCGAGATTCAGGTGTCATAACCGCCAACTTGTCTTCAATTTCAGCCGATATGAGTCCAGAAAGTGATTCGGGTCAGAATTCATCAGACCAGATGCAAAAATTGATTGAGTCCATAGAGAGACTAGAAAAGAAAGTAAATGATAAGTTTGATAGTATAGAGCGAGCAATGCGTGGCAATCAGGTTGAAAATGAGGATAAGAGGGCAAATTATGAAGATAGGCTAAACAAAAAACTAGAAAATCATGTAATCGAACATCAAACACTAATGAGTCAGATGGACAGAAATTTAAAAGACGCGACGGTTAAGTTGACGTTTGACATATCAGACTGTGAAAACAAAATAGAATCATGCGAAAACATACTGCGAACCGAGCAGACTTCAACATACGAGGTATTAAAAGGAAAAATAAATGAAAATCAAAGAACTACTGTCGAATTGATAAATGAATTAACTTTAAAACAAGATAGTTATAAAATCGGCATCGATGCCGACATGAGGTGACTGCGTCAACAACGGACAGGTCAGCCGAATCAAAACAATAACAATAACACAGTGACCAGACAACTGAAACTGCCAACATATTCCGGCAAAGCGTGGGAAAAGCCCGTAAATTATATCAGAGAATTAGAGGAGTATTTTGATGTTTTAGATGTTAGCGAAGACTTGGGACTGCGATTAATCGGCCAAAGTTTAACAAATGACGCGAAAGATTGGTGGATTGCGCGACGCGACGTGATTCATAACTGGGAAAACTTTAAAACACGTTTCTTAGCTAGATATTGGGGCGAGGAGACACAAAGAGAGATAAAAAGAGATATAACCTTTGGTTATTACTTACCTGATTCCAAGGTCAGTTGGTCGGAATACGCGGGTCGAAAGTATGCAGCGGCGCGTGGGTTAATTCCTCCTATGCCAGAAACTGAGATAATTAATAACTTAATCCGTCACTTCGATGATACAGTTGTGGACGCGGCGAGAAGTCGAAATATCACAAATATTGACCAGTTATTAACCTTTCTCGATCAATCACAATCCGGTGGTCGCTCGAATGCACCAAAACAAGGTGTCACGCAACAGAATGCAAGTCGTTATAACAATAATTCACGACAATCAGATGATCGGCAGAAACAAGTGTCATGGCGCGATAGCTCAAGTACTGGAGCTCATGTAAACAAAGGTAATTCGTCGCGTGACGAACGTAATACGAACGATTCTCATGATAATAGATTCAAGGCGAATTCTCAGGATTTAAACAGACGTCCAAATTGGACAAGTAATCGGCAGATAAGCGCGGTAACCGAAGAAATAGGGGATACCGACCAAGCGAATACCGACACAATCAACTCGGAAAACGAGATCGCGCTGTGCTAAGTGTGCCGTTAGAAGAAGCGGTGCAGCGTGTAATAGAAGTAAACACGGCAGAGACATGTCAAAAGAAGGAAACATTGTTTGATGACGTGACAGAATTTTTGTTAAATGAAGATGAGACTATGAAAGATCAGATGACACGGTGTCCTAACGTTGAAATGATTTTGGAAAATGTTAAGGTAGTAGCTCTAGTGGACACCGGAAGTGAAATTACGTGTATTTCTGAAGATTGGTACAAAATCAACATAGAGAGTTTTTCAAAATGTGAGAAACTACCAGTTGTTAATCTCCAAGTTTTAGGTGTTACAGGGGGAAAAGGAACAAAGATAAAAATCCAATTATTCACACGAGTTCAATTAGGGGAATTTAAAGATCAAATAACCGTTCTGGTGGTACCAAAACTTAGACAAAATGCTATTATTGGTATAGACGCGTTAACTAGATGGAAAGTAGAAATAGATTTAAAAGAACAATTAATGAATTTTCACATGGGCAATATGCCAGTAACACATAAGTTAGCGAAATCAAACAATGTTCCCGATTTACGGCAAAATTTAGCATTAGCCGGCATATGCGAAGAGGATGACGAAGGTCGAACAATGAGCGGTGACATAACATATGAGGTCACCGATGATGAGATCATGGGAAAACTCGCGGAATGCGAATTGTTGGGAATCGAGCATCGACGACAATTCGAAAAGTTATTGTTCAAGTATCGAGGGATTTTCAGCAAGCTTCCGGGAAGGATCTCAGTGTATGAGCATAAGTTACTTATTTATGAAGACCGTCCGTTTGTCCGTAGGTCATATCCAATTCCAATCGTGCATAGAGAAAAGGTGGATAAAGAAATAGAGAAAATGTTGAAATATGGGATTATCGAAAGATCAAATAGTGAATATATTAATCCGATTGTAGTAGTTGCAAAAAGGTCAGGGGACATTCGACTAGTCCTTGATGCTCGATTCATCAATAAATTGATAATTCCGGATCGAGACTGTGCCCAGTCTACTGAGGTGTTATTCCAGAAATGCGGGAATACCAAGGTTATGTCCAGCCTCGATTTGACTGCAAGTTTTTGGCAAGTGCCGTTACAATTAGAATCAAGAAGATATACTGCGTTTATGCACAATGGTAAAACGTATCAATTTAAAGTCACACCTTATGGGTTAAACACAAGTCTTGCTAGCCTCGTAAGAGGATTAGATTTAGTCTTAAGTGAAGTAAATGACTTCACAATTAATTTTGTCGATGATATATTATGCAATTCAAGTTCAGTGGAGGAACATTTAATGCATTTGGAAAAGCTATTCCAAACCTTTGAGGAACACAATATGACATTGAACTTCCAGAAGTCCAGTTTCTTTAAAACCGAAGTTGAATTTCTGGGACATCGAATCACTGCGGAAGGAATACGACCGCAAGCCAGTAAAATCAAAGCGATTCATGAGTTTCCAACACCACGGAATCCAAAGCAGTTAAAGGGATTTCTTGGATTAACCAATTATTATAACAAATTTTCAAAACGATATTCAGATTTGACGTATCCACTGTTACGGTTACTAAGGAAAGACAAAAAGTGGGAATGGACCGATGAGATAAATGATAGTTTCGTCAGATTAAAGGCATTATTTTGTGAGAAAATGGTAATTCACCATCCAGATCCTAAAAGATGTTATTATTTACAGAGCGACGCGAGCAAGTACGCAATAGGAAGCATTTTGTGAGAAAATGGTAATTCACCATCCAGATCCTAAAAGATGTTATTATTTACAGAGCGACGCGAGCAAGTACGCAATAGGAAGCGTTCTTTATCAAATAGACCACGATGGTGATCAGAGAATCGTTGGATTTGCGAGCCGAACCCTCAAGGGGGCGGAGATTAATTATTTTACTACCGAAAAGGAGTTGTTGGCGATAGTATATTCGTTGGAAAAATTCCGAACTTTTGTTGTCGGTGCGGAGTTAATTATTAAAACAGATCATAAAGCTTTAACGTTCATCCTATCGTGTCGATTAACTAGTTCACGATTAGCAAGATGGGTGATGTATTTACAGAATTATGATTTTAAGATAGAGCACATCAAAGGAAAAGAAAATATAGTAGCGGATATATTAAGTCGGTATCCTCCTATAAGCGAAATTGGGATCAAGGGGGCTGCCGAAACGACAGATATCGCTGAACTTGCGCGGGAAGTCAACGACACAGTTAAAACAAGCCTCGAGTCACTCGGCAAATTGCAAGAAGAGGACCAACGGATTACTGATTTGATCGGGAATGGTCAATTAAATAAAAAAAGGCGATACCAATCAAAAAACGGGATCATTTATCATCGCGAGCCAGGGGGCAAGTTACGTGCGTACTTACCCGAAAAACTGGTAAAAGATATAATTCGAGAATGTCATGAAGTCTACGGACATATCGGTGCATCTAAGTGTCATCGAATGCTTAGAGAGAACTTCTATTATCCTAAGTTTGCCAAGGTAATACGGAAGGAATTGGCTCGCTGCGATCGTTGTCAACGGTGCAAGGTACCTAACCGATATAGTTATTCCAAGATGCAAAACATAGTCCCAGAGAAAGTAGGGGATTTGATTTCAATCGATTTCTTCGGACCACTGCCAGGGAGTCAGGGGAATTACCGATGGTTACTTGTTGTTATTGACGCGTTCAGTAAATACGTGAAGCTATATCCAATGAAGGTCGCTGACGCGCAATCCACAATCCGAAGCGTATTTGATAAATACATTCCTGAATTCGGTAAACCAAATAAAATACAGTTTGATCACGGCACGCAGTTTACGTCTTTGAAATGGTTAAGTAAACTTGAAGAGGAACATGTAATCCCAATATTTTCATCAATACGACACCCTCAAGGGAATATTGTCGAGAGAGTCAATCGCGAGATAGGAAGGTTTTTTAGAACCTTTATAACCGGTAAACATACTGCCTGGATCAAATGGTTAAGTATAATAGAGTCATGCATAAATGAGGTTCATCACGACACAACCGAGTTCACTCCGTGCGAGCTGCAATTAAATGAAAAACCAAAAAGATTTTGGAGTCCTTGGGTCATGAGTGATCAACACCATTTAACGCATGAATACAAATTGCTTTTAGCGAAAAGAAACATAAAAAGAAAAGGTAAGGTTAGAGCTGACCGTTACAATGCAACACACAAAATGACAAGATTTAAAGAAGGTGATCTAGTTTTATTAAGAGCATTGAATGTCTCTGATTCACAAAACAAGAAAATGGCCAAATTTTTTACACTTTATGAAGGTCCTTATAAATTAGATAAACAGGTTGGAGATGCAACTTACACATTAGTGCATCCCACAACAAACAAAGTGCGAGGAAGATTCCATATTAATATGTTCAAGCATTATCTGAGTTAAAGTCCGTTACAATAGCAAATGTTAGCAAACAAATTATAAACTGAATAGAATTCAAGCAAGCGTATTATGGGATTAGGATTATCCGGTTTAGCCATCCGTGAGAACGCCAATCCGAATATATAAGTGGGTGATGACAGGTCGTAATTCAGTTGATATTAGTACAGTCATCATGTACGGTTACATCAGCGTTCAAGATAAGGCAGTGCAAACTGAAGAAATCTACGATGCAGTTTCGGAAGATAGAGACCCGAGGATCCGGATCAAATATGGATCAGGAACATTCATCAGTGGATCAGGGCGTTACATTTCTGGTAGAGATACCATGACGCCAAGTTTCAAGCGGCTATGCAAATTAACAGATCCTATACCTAAGAGAAACGACATAGACTACAACGACAACGAAATATTAATACCCGGACAGAACAATATAATTAACACAGATCTGACAGATGAGGATCTGATCGACATCAAGGAGCTAATTGATGAAGGCTTGAGGGAGGATGAGCCGGTAATCAAAACAAAACCAAGAATCATCGAAGACGTCATCTTAGACACGAACGTTGTCATGCCTCTGAAAATTACAAGGACTGAGAACATATCTGAAAATACAAATATAAACCGGGTGAGCAATGATAACATACCGTGGGGTTTGCAGGCGTTAGAGGTACCAGAACGCACTGCTGAACAAAGGGATGAGTACAAGAAGAGGATGTGGGCATTCATAGACAAGCACCGACCTCACATACCGGAAAAGCGTCGTAAGATACAATCTACCAAGGGTGGTATCCCGGTCATAAACAGAAAGGTGACGGATATTCCCGAAATGCCGGAAGCCTTAAGGAGTCGTGATGCAGGAGAACCAAGTGCACCCAGACCAGAGTTGACACCGTTTATAAATCCTACGGTACCAGAGTACATCCTGAACTTTGACTTCTCAGACCCTCTTGGCTTAAAGAAGTTATGAACGGTAGGCGGGATGTCAAAATGAAGAACATCGGCGAAGGAAGAGTGATCCATCAATGGGAATTTTCAGAAGCTGTGAGGCATCTTATAGTAAAAATTCAATTGATGGAAGGGGGCAATGTAACGTGTCCGACCGTCACAAGGCTAGGCTACGGTGATTGGTCGGAGTAAACACCGAAAAACTGGACAAATTCAGATAGACGAGCAAGCGACGCTTGTGACGTCACAAGCGTAAGCAAAAGAGTATATAAACACGCGTCGACAGAGCTCGACAGCGCAATCGTGGTATAGCATCCCAGGCGACTCATTTGATATTGAACTAAGGGTCTTCCGAAGGCAATAAAGTAGAATCAGTAAATTCACTATTATTCAGACAAATCAGAACATTCTTTAAAATCATATTCTAATATCACCTAACCGGGTTTAGAAGCATAATATTATATTGAGCATTAGCTATAGCAGCATTGTTACAAACATTTAGTTAAAAGGAGATAAATACGGATGAAATAGACTTTAACGTAGAATAAGATAGAATAAGATCTTTGTATTATTTTTGTTGATATTTTATTTTTGGTTTAACAATACAGGGAATCAAATTACTACTGATAAAATTTGCCTGGTATTTTCTTATCATCCTGTTTGACAGTAATAAATACCAGAATAAGCCGAGTAGTTACAGCTTTGGCGAACAACGGAAGAAGCGAACGACATTGGCGTAAAAACCTGTGTTCGAGGGCCAACCGTTGGAAACCCGAGTCTGATAGGCAGTCTTGGTGTAAAAACCCGGATCTGTAGTTAGTCAATAAAATCATCAATAGCAGGCGAGACAGGCTTGGCGTAAAAACCCGGCTCTGTAGTGAGAATTCTGAATCTTAAATTCAGAACCAATACGGCTTTGATAATTAAAACTATCCGAGTCCGGCAGCTAGCGCAGGGAGATAAAATCTGAATAAGGTGGCTTTTGCATGGTATACCCATCCTTTTCCTCACCTTTCAGTATGAGGAGTCCATAATAATACTTAATTAATTAAATTTCAGAACATAGATCATTTCGAACCCGTAGCAACCGACTTTTACTATAACCAATAGGTTCGTAAAAGCCGAAACGTTACAATATATATATATATATATTCGAGGCGACGGACCCATACTGCCGAAGCCAAAATAACCATGGGCATCTATATATACTCGGACAAAGGAACGGACCCATCCTGCCGAAGCAAAGAGAAGCACAGGCCTCTAATGGGAACCTTAGAACCTCGATACGCCAACTAGTGGTAGAAAATAAAACTGCTCAAAGAAGGCTACAGTAACCAATGAGAGGGCCTAGAACCTCGATACGCCAACTAGTGACGAAAATAGAACTACTCAAAGAAGGCTAAAATTTCAAATCCACGCCCATTCCAAGGATCCCAATATCTATATGTCAGCTCAAAAAATTGGACTCATACTGCCAAAGCGAAAAGAAGCATGATAGATGATTAGATCTTAGGTTAAAATCGATAAAGTTCACTTAGGTTACTATAATTGAAGCTCAATTAGGTCAGAATCCATAGATTTGGCTAGATTTAGAAAAAAAAATAAATAATTAAAAAAAAAAAAATGGCGGCGACTTCCCCTTTTCCCCCCTCCCAGCGGGGTGCCATTTTATGGGGGGCAATAAAATAGGATCCATACTGCACCCTCTCTACTCACGGCTTATGACGCCCGTAACAAACGCCGAGATCGGTACAAGAGAGTACACATACACGCGTGCTCATTGCCAGGCATGGTGCATCATCGAACGTTGCTTCGGGAGGTTGAAAATGGTTTGGCGTTGCCTGTCGCAGGTGGGCTGTGCATAATTTTATTCGGTTGAATGTGATTGACTCATTATGTACCGCAATGCTGTAAGTGCGTAATTTTTTTTAAATAGCAACGTATACTGATGTACGAGGAGGTGATAGCTGGAAAAATCGTAAATGCATGTGCGATCCTGCATAATATGTGCATACATGATGGATTGATGGTCGACGAATTCGTCGATCCTGACGGCCCTCCAGCTGTTGCACATGCAGATGTGGTGGTACCACTTCTACCGCGCGAGCGCTTGGCGGAAGCCAGAAGAGTACGCGAAGATCTCATTCGCAGACACTACTAATATAAAAGAGAAAACAAAAAAAAAAATAGACTGAGAAAATGATTTCGTAATTTTAAACCAATATTCACGTTTTGAAGCCTCTAATATTCTGTTAAAAATTATAATCTCAATTTTTAATTTTTTTTTTTTTCAGCGCGTTGTCGCCGCGTCTACTAAAAAATTCGTACCCTAAACTTTGGACCCCTCTCATATTTATAGGAGATGGAGGTGGCATACGCAAACTTTTTTGTTGAGAATCTTGTCCTCTAAAAAACTGTGTGTCGAGATAAATGCATATCGCATTCTTTGAATTCCTAATTCTAATTCTAATAACATGTAAAAAAAATTCTTAAAAATTTTGAATTCTTTTTTTCTCTTAAACGGCTCGACTTATAAACTATCCAAATACAGATATATAATATATGAAAATTCACGCTCTATGAAAAAGTACTGAGATAGACAGAGATTTTCATAACTATAACTGATTGAGAGATATTCGCCTATAAACATCGAGTCATAACGTCGCAGAGTCATATGACTGTGAATAAAATATTTTTTTGCAACACCTGCTACGAAAGTTTGATTTTCGAGGCCTGTGTGGCGAGCGCAAAATACCTTATTTCCGAGGGGTGATGAAAAGAAGAGTTGGCGCATGCGCACACCGCAAATACTCTACTTTGCGCACTAGTGCTTTTGTCGCGCATGCGCACATCGCGAATACTCTACTTTGCGCACTAGTGCTTTTTTCGTGCACTGTTTCATGGCGGTGGACAGTCGCGATGTGAGGTTATATTGATTAATCAATCTGTCTCTCAAATCAAACTTTCTTCGCAGGGAGTTACAAAAAATATCGTGTGATACGAATATAAGCTCTTGATATTGATATTTAAAGGTGCCGATTTTTTGTGAAAATTTTTTTTTACATTTTATTCCAGTGGAAAATGGAAAAAAAATAGGCAGTTCTAAATATCAAAATTAGGAGCTCATATTTGGCGGAGATATTCAATTTGAGATGAAAGAACTGTTTTTACTCCCTGTGTTCCCAAGTCGAAATTAAGCGCCTCCATTGAACCTATACTTCTAGGTTCAAATCAGGATGTGGAGGATCACAGGAGTGTTAACTTGCATTGTAATTAACGCCTACTTCCCTAGCGGATTCATTTACACCAATATTTCTGGTGTCATTTTGGTGTATTTTGGGTGTGGTTTGATTTTGGTGTAATATTGGTGTAATTTCGGTGAAACTCTATACTGCGTCCAAAATTACACCAAAATCACACGGTGTATCTCAGAATTTTTCACACCACCTTTACACCAATTTCACACCCGACCCATTTTGGTGTGATTTTGGACGCATTATAGAGTTTTGCCAAAATTACACTAATATTACACCGCAGACCTACACCGTGTACTTTTGGTGTAATTTTGGTGTAACTGAATTTGCTAGGGTTTGAACCTCAAATGGGCCGTCATTGGACGATCTTCCATGTTTAGGTTCAAAGTAGGAGCTCGCGAGCACCTAGGAAAACCCTCGACCTCCTCCCATTTGCAAAAAAACAAAATAGTAGCGGCAGATCAGACTCATACTTTGTCATATACTTGTTGTCCCAACGCCTATGTAAACCTCCTATGATACTGAAGGAATCGAACCTTCTATGACGATGTGGTTTTGGGTGGACATTGGTAGACGCTTGTGATTGGTATATATGCAAAGCGTAGTCCTAGTTTGGCGCTAGCGAGAGCGTAGTGAGTTGGATGCGCTGCGCAGTGAGCGTGGAGAGAAACTGAGATATTACAGTATCGTCACAATACTATTCGACCTGGAGCTCCTACAGTGAACCTCTAAGTCCTCCATTTACTACGTTTGAGGACTTGGAGGTTCACTGTAGGAGCTCTAAGTCGAATAGTATCATAGGAGGTTTAAATAGGCGTTGGGAGAATCAAAGCAGGTTGAAAATTTCGACTCGGGATTATTTTAGTTTTCGAATAATAAATAAAAATGGATTGTAAATAATTTTTCAACACGGCGTGCGCAAAGTTCGATTTTGCGCACGCTTCGTGTGCATAAAATTCAACTTAACGCGCGCTGTGTTGAAAAATGAAGTTCGATACACGTGCGAAAGATGATTCTCGACTCGTGTGATTATCACCCTCGCTTCGCTCGGGCGAAAAACTTCACACTCGTCCGAGAATCAACACTTTCGCACTAGTATCGAAAAGTACTATTATACAACGCAAGCATGTCTTACGCGTTTTTCATGCTCGATTTCGGTACACAAAGTTGGCGTTTGCGAGACAGTTGAGCGGGTCTGTGAATGCGCATGCGAACAGTTCACTAATTCTAGCTTTTTTTCGAGTCCTAGGAGTCAGAAGTGGTCGAAAGTGGTCTCTGCCGTACGCGTTGTTATGCGTGACAACGCGTTATTATACGTTGCTATGCGTGTATGGAGTCCGTCGGCTTTGTGTACCGGATCGAGCATGAACTTGTAAAACATGCTTTTTTTGTATAAAGCATCGTGTGGACCATGGAGGCAAAAGGTCTTTTACGCCGAGCGTCTTTGCAATACTCGTCTACGACTCGTATTGCAAATATACGCTCGGCATTAAAAGACCTATTTTG